>CAJNOP010000004.1:1698190-1805047 GCA_905250075.1 Rotaria sp. Silwood1 | reverse complement strand
TATTGTAGCTTCAAAATAAAATAAATGCGATAATAATATATCTATCCAGATCATTTTGTCATCAATATTTATAGATATTAAAAAACATAGAGCTAACTGATGCAAATTCAATCAAGCAAGAATTTACTTTCAGTATTTTTTCTATTGATAGGTTCGTCTCTACCATCGTATGTTATATTTTCGTATAAATCTATGTGAATGAATACCCACTTCTAAAAAAGCTGTTTTTTTGTTATTGACATCTAGTACAAGAAAATTCGAAAACGACATTCGTTCACTATGAATAGACGAAAACACTTTTTATTAAGACTACAAATAATTAACTTTAGATATTGTTGATATGAAAATAAAAAACTTCATTTTAATATGTTCCTGTAATCTATCTGTTACATTTTATAGAAGATGGAACAGTAAAAAAGAAAACAGCATATTACTAATGAATTACTCTTAATTGTGATTAGAGCTGAGTGTGATTGTGCGTAGATGTGAGTATGTATGAGTCTTCTCTTCACTATTTACAGATAGATAACGATGAGTCATACAACAAAAATATCTCTTAACTATAGTGACAGAATCAAAAGAAATTGTATCTGTTAAAAACAAAGTATTATTTGAGTATGTTGAAATAATAAAGAAAAATATTACAAGACTTGTTAGAAAATGTTCAGCTATCGAAGAGGTTGTTTCAATTATTTATTTTATCTTTTATTTAGTTGTCAATATTCTATGTTGATTTTATTTCTTCTCTTTAAAAATAAAGATTGTTATTTTTTCTAGCAATAAGAAACTACTTAACAATAAAAATCAAATAGACAAGCAAACTTTTGTTTTGATTTCAAGAAAACGAAAAAATGAATTCAAATAATTGATATTTTTTTTGTTTTTTATCAAGATAAAAACGCTTTATTCAAACATGTTATTTAACACTGAGATTAATAACATCATTTATTTTCTTGAATGACTGCAATATCATGAGTTTTCATGTTAGAATGCTAACTTCTCAAAAAAAAAGAAGACATATTCGATTATGATTTTATCAAATGTTAATTTTCTGTAAAAAATTTTTTTCGTATTTTTTTAATATCCAATAAACTTACATCAGACATGCAATGAAAGACGAAATATTATATTATAAAAATTACTTGGAATCTTTTTCATTAATAGACCAAATATCATGTAACTGCTGTTACATAACCACTTCATTCATACGATTCTATCAAAGCTAGCTAATGATTGGCGTAGGTTTTTTTTTTTTTCTTTCGTCCTTCTTATTTATTCTACGTCAGCAAACGAAGAAAATGCCTTTATACCATATATACTCTGCACGTGTCCTCTTGTGAATGAACTTAATGCACTATTCATTATTATTCAGTTGAATGTGTAATCTTTTTTTTTTCTCGTTCCTTCTTTTTTATCATAGAGAGAGAAAAAGAGATTCGAGAGAGAGTATATATAGATGGGCAACAGCACAACATTCTTCATTCTACAAACTAAAGCAACTCTCATCATTTTCATTTCTTACAAACATTAAACAAAAGCAATAATCATGGAAAACATTAAAGAAGCTGGTCATGCTGTTTCAGAAAAAGTAAAAGGTAAGAAAAAATATATTTCTATATTTATTGATATATATATATATATATGAACAATTTCCTTTTTTAGAAGTATCAAGTGGTGCTTCATATCAAGCAAATAAAGAAGCAGCTAAAAATGATAATTTATCAGCAGGTAGCCGAATAAGTCATGGTGTTGATGCAGTTAAAGACAAAAGTATTTATACACTTATTTAAAATAAACAAAAAATTTAATATAAAATTTAATCTAGTCGATGAAAAGGGTCATGAAGCAAATAAAGAAGTACACAAAGAAGCTGCTCAAGAGAAAGGTGTCATTGGTCAAATTGGTGATACTATCTCACATGCTTATAATTATGTTGCTGAGAAAGTTTCTGGTTTGTATATATTTTTATTTCTATTAAATATATTTTTTTTCGTTTTATTTTTGCATTGTAGAAGTAACCAGTGGTGCATCATATGAAGCTAATAAAGAAAAAGTAAAAGATTCGGATAATACCGTTGGTGAACGTGTTGGAGCTGGTTTTTCAGCAGTGGGTGATAAAATTGAAGAAAAATCTCACGAAGCTAAAGCTAAAGCACACAAAGAAGCTTTATAATTATATTCTGTAGAATTTATAATACTTATTCCTCAGATATATATACACATGTAATTCTGTTTGTTTATTGCAAGGTTTTTTTTTTCTTTTGTTTTTATATTCAAGCATATTTACTTATATATAAATAAATAAAATTTTAACCAAAGAAATAACAAACAAAATATTTTGTTTCTTTTTTTTTTTTTTTGTTGAATGCATATATCCTTCAATATGAAGTAAAAGAGTATAAATAGTGCGGTCACGTTAAATTGTAGAATAATAAGACACGTGATCAACTTCAAGAGAAGGACGAAGAAAGAAAACTTACTTAATCATATTTTTACGAACAGACAAAGATAAAAGTAAAACAATATAAATTGATATTCCAAAAAAAAAAAAGAGAGTAATGAATATTTTTATATCAATATTTTCTTGAACTATATCAAAAATTTTCTTTTTTTTTTCTGTATTAACAATGTGTGTCAGTACGATGAATTACGCAGTTGAATTAATTTAGTTTCAATAAAAAACTAAAAAATAAAAAGATAATGTATTTTATTGAGTATAAAGATGATACCAACTGATATGTTTAATATATGAATCATATTGTTATCGTTTGGTGTAAAACAGAGGTCAATGACATCATTATTATGAATTCTTCATGTTATTTGGTTCGAACGTTCTTTTTTTCTGTTTATATTTGTCGTACGTCAAGGTCAAGAATAGTAAAAATAAACCTTGAATGTTTTATCAGATAATGAAATGTAAAAAAAAAAGATTCTATTGATAGTTTTTATTAACATAATGATATGGTACGGTAAGCAATTGAATTATTATTCAATTACGTTATATTTAACAGGTGAATTGTACGTTATATTTATTGATCTAAAGGTATTTTTAACTTTTTCTTTTTATAACTGAATATTATTTTGAAGAATTATTATGTACAAATTTCATGATCTTCACATACATCTATAATAAAGTCTTACTCGAATAAGTTTTTCAAACAATTAGAATGAAATTCATTTACAGTTATAACGTAAGAATATAAAATTTTTATACATATAGATTTATTTAAAGAATGGTATGTTGACAATTGAAAACTATTAAAAATAATACTCTGTATATATTTTATATTACAGATTTTATTATTAATATATATAAAATTTCTAAGTAAAATTTTGATGCAAAAGATAAACTAAAAATGATTTAATAAAAAAACAAAAAATAATAAGATCATCTATGAGACATCAATGAAAAAATAGACATGAACATAATTCAAATTTCATGAAAATTTAAATTAAATCAATATGAATTTTGTGACAAGTTTGTAGAGTATATTAAATATTTAGATCTTATTCATCGAGGTTTTTTTTGCTATTGCTGAAAAGAGCTTGTTATTCTAACAAACGATACTCAATTCATCTTTTCTAGTCATCTATGTGAGAAAGTTCTAGAAAGCTTTTATTACTTTGATTTGATAAAAATTATAATATATATATATTTTTTTTTTACTAAATTTATTTTATTAGAATTAATATTTGACAAACACATGCAACTAAAAAGAAAAAAAGTGATGGACGGATGTTAATTGTAAGTACAAAAGCAAAGCAATTATCTGAATAAAGTAATATTTATATTCGATGCCAATAAAGCATACGTCCTACAGTACCATATGGTTGAATGTCAACTGGTAAAAGTTCTTCGATATCTTCTTGTTCTTTCTTTATTTTGGTTTCAATTGATTTGTCTGGTTGTTTTATTGGATTAAAATTAAAAGGTTTTGTTTCTTCTTTAATAAAAGTTTTTGAAGATTCATGTAAATTAGATTTTTTCTTTTTCTTTTTTAATCTTAATGGTGGAACTTTTTCACTTATTGTACTATTTATACTTGTTGAATCATCATTAATCGGTAAATGATAAGATAATGGTTGTTGACTTGAAATAGAATTTTGTCTTGATTTAAAACTAAGACATTCATTTATTAATGTACGAGTTGAATCAAGAATAGATGGATTTTTCTCAAGATAAATTTCTTCGAGTTGTATTGGATATTTTGTAAATAAAGAAAGTAATAGTTGTCCAGCAAATTCTGTTAAATTACAACATTCTAAATCTAGATAAGTTAATGTTCGACTAATGGAAATAAAAAGTAAAAATTATATTTAAATATAAATTTTCAAAAAACTACCTGGATGCAATAAGCATACTAAACATTGCTGCAATTGTATTATCGAACATATTATAATCTAATGCTAATCGACGAATTCGAGAACTAAAAGCAAGTGAATAGAGAAGTTCTGTCCAACCAGCATTTGTAATCAAACGATTAGCACTTAAAATTAATTCTTCTAAACCTAAATAAGAAATAGAATGATAAGAATTTCTTGTTGTTTTGTTGTTATTAAAATTTGAAAACCTGTTTTATTTTTATCAGGAATAATTAATGAACATATATTAGGAATCGATTTATTTGTTAACTTATTATCACCAATATCTAATGAAGTTAATTTTGGACAATCTTCATGTAAAATTGAATAAAGTTGAGAAAACATATCATCATTTATATCATTACCATGAACTCTATTCAGACAATCTAATTCTTTTTTTTTTTCTATTATAAAAAATTTCTTTTAATATTACCGTAAATTAATAAGATTTGAACAATTTGATAGCATTTGAATAAATTTTTTAAAACGTTTATTTTCATTGATCATTTGAATATTAAAAATAAGCGAAATCATTGATTTACCATTCTTGGTTAAACTTTTCATTAGTTCATCAAAATCACTACATAAATAAAATGTAGTAAAAATAAACAAATAAGTATTTGAAAAACACAAAAAAAAAAAAAAACTTTATTACGAATCTGAGATTGTACATCGACGAAATTCTAATGATTTACAAGTATTAGAATCAATTAATTGACAGACATTTATTATTTGTTGATGATTAATATTTTCTTCAATGAAAACTGTTTGCATGTTTATCAGAAAACAATATATAAGTTAAAATTCTATCAATTGAATTGTTGTTTTATATTATGAGTAAAGAAAAATTTTTGACAGACAAATGTAACTGGCGCTGCTAAATTTTAACGATTGGTCGACTATATATGACTCATTCTTCTTCTTATTATTATCTCTTTGTATATAATATAATTGAATTTTATTTCTTTGAAAGACAAAAAAATCATGGTCGTATCGAAAAAAAGCTTAAATTTTGTTAACAAATGAAAGTAAAGAAAATGAATTTGTTAGTATTTTTTTATGTAAATATATCAATATAAAAAAATTTCAATTTAATAAATTTAATTATTTTCTTTTTTCAAGGTTCACCATCGTACAGATATTTAAATAACAATGAGTTTAATATAAGAAAGATATAATGATCCATTAAAACATACACAAGATACAATCATTGTACTTGACGCTAATAAAAGTTCAAATATTTATGGCGAAAAGTTTTAACAGTTAAAAATTTACATCTACAAAATAATACAAATGGAAAAGTAGTTACTGTTATTTGTTCTTGAAAAGTTCACAAATTTTTTTTACAGAATTATAAAATTGTAACTATTACAGATTATTCTGAATATTTAGAAGAAGTTTATAATGTACGTAAAGATAATAAATTGAATTTTGATAAATATTTTCTTGAAGTTGGTTGATCAGTCAATTTTATTATTACGAATTGAAAATAGCTGATAGTGAATGTCAAAATATTAACTAATCAAGGACTAGAAATATTTCATTAAAAAAAATGAAATAAATATTGTTCTGTTTTCTAGTTATATATACTGAAGGTATCTATAACTTTGAAGAAAAATCTAGCAATATAATTTATTTTTCTAGATGACAAAAAAAGTGCATGTTTTTATTGCTAATGGTAGTGAAGAAATTGAAGCAGTAACAATAATAGATGGTTTGTGTTGTATAATTTTGATTGTTAAATTTTAATAATATTGATCATAACTTTTCTTTTCTCTAGTTCTATGCAGAGCTGAAATTGAAGTTGATGTTGTTTCAATTGAAAAAAAAATGGTCATGAATTTGTAAAATGTAGTCGAAATATTCGTATTTTACCTAGATAAGTCAATCAATGATATTATCAATAATGAATATGATTGCGTTGTGTACCATAGTCTATGAATATATTATTAGAAATGACTTAATAAATTACATAAGCTTATTTATTATATTAGGATCAAAAGCAATGGCAGCAAGTCCTGAAGTTGGACAAATTCTAACAAAACATTATCAAGATGGTAAAATAGTCGCTGCTATTTGTGCTGGACCACGAGTATTATTAACACATAAAATTCGTATTGATCATAAACATACTATAACATGTTATCCAACTGTACGTAAAGAATCTACTGATGGTGAACCATACAAATTGGATGCACCTGATCATGCCATTTGTTATAGCAAGCATGGTAAAAAGCATATTACACTTCACTATGGTACAATAGTGGATGAAAGTAGTCGCTCCAGCCGATCTCAACCACTGTATGTGTAATTACAAAGTAATTTATGATAAACGGCATCTATTTTTTGCCCTGTTTCTTACACAAAATATAACCAATTCTTGATATTTTTACATGTACCTGAAGTTCCATCTGTGACTTTCTATTCTCAGAAATAGCCAGATTATTATCTATGTTTCATTTCTCTTTGATGCAAGATTTATTTCTGAGACTTACGAATAATAATGGCTAACTGTGGAAGAACTTTCTAAAAAAAATTTGAACTCATTTCATTGGAATATTACTGAACTATTTGCCTTCAAAGAGCAATAGATAATTTCTGTCTGCAACAATAAGTATAGTCTTTAGAATGATTGATGAGTTTCATTGAAATTACTAATAAATCAGTTCACACAGAGTTCTTATACTTTAGAGGGTTATAAGTGTTACAACAAAAAATACGTGCCATCCATCATAAAATCCTTTGTAAATAAACAATGAAGGCATTTCAATACCAATGACTTGTGTTATTAGTGAAGAGCGTATACACAACCTTCCAGATCTCTAATATAAACAGTGGCCAAGATCAGCTAGAGTGAGAGAAATTTCGTGTTTTTTTTTCTTTTTGTACTTTTAGGTTTTGAAGAAAAAGGATCTGCTACATCAATGGTTTTTACATTGAAACTTATTGAACTTTTAAAAGGCAAAGATGAAGCAACAAAAGTTAAAGATGGATTACTCATTTGAATTTTGAGTCATAAAATAAATATTATTTATTCTTATTATTTTTAAATTAAACTAACTTGAAAAATTAATTATTTATTCAATATTTCAGATGCCTATTCATCGTACGTCTATCGAATCATCAATATCAATGGCTACGACAAATGAATTAACAAATGGAAATGTAAAAAAAAAAAATAATAATAAAAATATTTTTATTATTTGTATAAAATATTATATATTTTTTTGTTTATAGAAAATACAAACATCAGATGTGAATTTATCTATGGAATATGAGACACCACCTATAGATAGTTTGCCAATGGATGATGATGATGATGAAGATGACGAAGAAGAAGTAAATTTATAATAAACATAAAATAAAATAATTATTTTTGTTATTAATTTGTTTAGTATGAAAGTGATGGTGAAGAACAAGAAATAGCATATAATCCTGCTTGTCGTATATGTGGTCTTTCATCGTATACACATCAATGTCAAGGCAAATGTCGATATTATTTTCATCGTGAATGTGTTAGTATTTTTGATGAACAACAAACTTTGATTTGTCCCGAATGTTCAGCAAGTATGATTCAATTGAAAAAATAATGTTCCTAGAAATAGAATTTTGTTTATTTGTTTTTTTTTATTATTAATTTAAGATCATTTAATATGTGCTTTATGCCAACAATTAATTACTGATAATGAATTAAAATGTGGATTTAATCAATGTAATCGAATATATCATTCATCATGTTTAGTAAATTCAAATTTAACTACAACTTTACCATCGAGTGTTTATTATTGTCCTCTACATATTTGTGCAACTTGTCATCTACATAAACGACCTAATGATAATATAGGTATTTCTTTTCTATTTACAATTTCAATCAATGAAACTTATTTTCTTCGATAAATATTTTTCTATTATACAATATAAATATTGCGCATATTGATATCGCTTAGATTTTAAAGATCTGCTTTTACAGAAAAAAATAAATCTTTTATATAAACCTATTAAATCTAAGTAAAATTACATATTTTTTTTTTGAATATCAAAATCAAAGGATTGGAATCTATCGAATATTGCCGGAAGAAATCAGAAAAGCGTGGTAGAGTCTTCCGGTTGACAAGAATATGAGATAAATAATCGCATGTTTATTGATACTTCACAAAGACTCAAAGATAGATAAGCTTTCTTCAGTTTTTCCGATTTTCCCTACAGATTTCTTTTTCTTTTTGCTGAGAGCATCACTACAAACTACTAGCAAATTTTTCATCTCGCTAATCGTAATTCACTAATAATTAATATGTAAACGAACTAAAAAGCATAATATCATCTAGAATTTTCTCTGCCATATATAATAATCATGTTTCATGATTGTACGTTATCTCAACTTAGGTTGAAAATAAAAATGTCAACAAAGTTTTCAGTAATTACACTCTTTTTCTATGGAAATAAAAAGATAAGCAGTTTAAAATGAATTAAGATTATTCATTAGAAAAAGAAAGGATAAGAGTCAAATAAAAAAAAAGAAAAATTTCGATAAATAAGTTGATCAATGTTAATTAGGTTTTGTGCTAGATTATCTTTTTTTTTTTGCCACAAAAAGAGACACACATCAGTAAAAGTATGGATGGTTGTGGGCGTGATTCAGAAGAAGATACGATCTAAACATCTATATTCACATCCACAAGGATATAATTCAAGGTTAATTATATGCTAATGATATGTTTATAAATATTTTTTCGAACGGATGCCTTACAATAATTATAACTTTTTAACTACTTATAAATTTTTGGATATATTTACTTTTATTTCGGCTAAAGTTTAAACAATCAAGATCATTATTTTCAGTTTTTTCTTTGTCTTATTTTTATTGATTTCATTTTCAAAAATAATACTGTACCATAGATATCCTTAATTCTCAAAATATACTGAATGTTTTATATTCAAATCTTAATGATTATATATATAACACTAAAACAAAATCTTATGATTGTTATTGATGAATAAGAGAAATATAAGCTTTCGTTTTTTATACTATGTATTCTATCGTATAGGATAGAATAATATTTGCATATTTATAAGAAATAATTTATTTCTACCAAAAAAAATTTTCTAGGTCATCTATTTACTTGTTTGTATTGTCCAACCGCTTATCATGGTCATGAACGTTGTTTACCAGCTGGTTCTCTATCAATAACATATTCATCATCACTTTGTTGTCCAATTCATCTTCCAAATGAACGTAAACCAGTACGTTCAGGTATTGCTCCATATTGTTACATATGTGAGCAATCAACTCGATCAACTGAATGTTTTGTTTGTATTGAATGTCCAACAACTATTCATCAATCATGTTTAATATCTAAAAATGATGAAAAACCAACAAGTTGGAAATGTGATGATTGTTTAAATAATTTAAAACCATTATATGGTGATATATGTTGGATTAAAATGGGAAAATTTCGGTACTCAAAAAAAAAACAAAATAAAAAGAATCAAAATATTTTTGTTTTTCTAATTATTAGATGTTGGCCAAGTCGAATATTACATGAACGTCATGCACCAGATAATTTACTTGCACAAGAACGTACAGTTGGAGAATTTCTTATACATTTTTTTGGTTCAAAAGAATTTTTTTGGGCTAATAAACATCATTATTTATCATTTGAAAATCGTTGTATTAAATCAAAAGATTCACGTGATTTTTCTACTGCTGAACAAAGTTTTAAAGATGGTAAAAGTTTTTGCAAAAAAAACTAACAAAAGTTATATTTTTATATTTTTAAATTTATTAGGTCTTCGTGAAGCTAAACGTCTTTATAATCGTTTAAAACAATTTTATGCAACAAATTCAGTTGAAAATTATGGTGAAGCAACTAAACTTGAAGAAATGACATTAGATGATGCATATGATGAATTAGAAGATGATGATGATGATGATGAAACAGATGATGAATCTGTAGATATGAATTCTGATGAATCAATAACAAATGATCAAGAAAAAATTTCAACAGTTAATGGACGTTCAAAATTAATTGATAAAAGTGCTAATAAAAATGGACAAATGCCTGCTTATAGACATATTAAAGTAGAAATTTAAATTTGAATGTATATTTCATTTTAGTTTCTTTCTTTTTTTTTGTTTTGTCATTTTTAAGACATTAAAACCAATTGGTGAAGCTCAAATTCTTCGTTCACCATTAGCAGAATTATCTCGTTGTGATTGTGATCCAAATAAACCAGATCCATGTAGTTCCGATGAACATTGTCTTAATCGAATGCTTAAATATGAATGTCATCCACATGTTTGTGCTGCTGGTTAGTCATAGAATGGCGCTGTTATTTTTCTTGTACTAAGATCAAAACTACCTTTAGTTTTGATTATATATTTATAAGATTGTAGACTTGATTTATAAGAAATTTAATCATATGTGAACGTCATAAAGTATTAAATTACTTGCATGGCTAAATTCACCTACTTTTTTTCTTTTGTTAAACTTCTAATTTCATTGCATTTTTCATTTTCTCCTTGTTGAACTCTACTAAAGGTGATAGTATGAATGATTAGCAACAAGTATATAATTTTTCTAGAATGTCTTTGTTTTTGGTTTCTATTACTTGATTTATGTCCTCATTAATCTTAAAGTCATATATACAAAAGTTGAATTGATGTATTTCGTAGAAATTCATTAATCAGATATTTAATATTAATTTTATTTCTGTAATACTATAATATAAAAGAAAAATTGATGAAACAAATGAATAAAAAACAATAATGTTCATATTGTTTTTAATATTATTAAATGAAAAGAAAAGAAAAAAAACAAAACAGAAAAATTGTTACTAAGGAAATATTTTTACAAGATTATTAACTCTAGTATTTATTAATTAGTAAAGTAGGGTTTATTATTGAGAAAAATTTTGCACTATAGATGAACAGAAAAATCTCTATGATAATCTTTTTTTTTTTTTTTTCTTTAAACAAAATTCTCATTAATCATTATTAGTTTGTCACTGTGAACTTAATTTATTTATAAACGAGTCCAAAACAAAAGTACAATGTAATAAAATATTTCTCTTTTTTTCAAATGTATTAGTACATAGTAACATTAACTGTAAAAGCCAACAGTAAATTCAATAATATGAATATCTATGTTAGTAAAATTAATGCGAATCCTTTAGAGAATATGATACAAATATTCTTTTAGAGTTTTTTCAACATCTAGAGATATGAAACTTGAGTATTGAAATATTAAGGACTGATAATTATTTTTCTAAATCATATGAGATTATATTAATTAAAATGAAAATACCGTCAAACTGCGTCAGTTTTGGAATAAAGAAAAAGAATATAATACCGGATTTTATGATTTGCATTATATATATATATAGTATTATGTTTGATGAAGTCATGTCTGTTAATGATTTCAGTACATTCTGAAGTATAAGTTAAACGGAAATGTTTAGAATAGAATAGAGTATGAATTATTGTGCTTTTAGAAATAAATGCTTCAAAATTACACTTGATTACATATAATTCTCTTTTTGTTTCTAATTTAGGGGACAAATGTAAAAATCAGGTAGATTTTTATTTTAAATTATTTGATTAAATTTTAATTTTATTTTAATTTTAATATTTAGCGCTTTCAAAAACGTAAGTTAATTTATTCATTTAATTTTAATTAAAAAAAACAAAAAAATTGTTATTTTATTTTTTCCTACTAGGTAATTATCCTGCTCAACAAGTGTTTTGGACAGCTGGTCGCGGTTGGGGTCTGAGAACATTAGTGCCAATAAAAGAAGTAAAAAAAAAAAACAACATGAAAGAAATTTTTAATTAATCTATTCATATATATATATATAATAATCAAGGGCGAATTTGTAAACGAATATGTTGGTGAACTAATAACCTATGAAGAAACTGAACGACGTGTTAAATTAGCTCGTAAAAATAATGTCAAAGATTTTTATTTCCTTGTTCTTGATAAAGATCGGTAAATGAAATGAAAAAAAAAAAAAAGAATTTTAATAATCTATTAAATTAAATTTTTTTAGTGTAATTGATGCTGGACCACGTGGAAATTTATCACGCTTTGCAAATCATAGCTGTGATCCAAATTTACGTACAGAAAAATGGAATATTACTGGTGATCTACGTGTTGGTTTATTTGCTATACGTGATATTGAAGCTGGTAAATATATACTTCATCAGACAATAATGATAATATACTAAGAAAAAAAAAAACTTAATTCTAGGCGAAGAACTAACATTTGAATATGGTGTTGAATCAGAATTTCGTGGTGATACAATATTTCATTGTCTTTGTGGAGCTGAAACATGTACTGGTTTTATGGGTCGATCAAAAAGACTTGGCGGAGTAAATTTATAATGACTTTTATATTCTTATATTGAAAAAAAAAATTTTCTTAGGTTCCATCATTAACTGATACAACATTATCATTAACATCGGGTTCAAATGGAGTTTCAAATGGTCGTTATAGTAATAAACAACGCATACGTACATCAAATATAACTGGTGAACAAGATGTTGATACATGTTTTGGTTGTGGTCTAACAGGTCAATTAATAGCATGTCAAATGTCGAAATGTTCAAGAAAATTTCATCCAAAATGTATTAAAGTTAAAGGACAATCATTTCGAAATCGTTCTCCAACACGTAAATAAATATTTCAAAACATAGAGAAAATATTTTTTTTTATTCTATTTAGAACGTTGGATATGTCCATCACATCGTTGTGATATATGTGGTATTGATGCAAACATAGCATGTGCTGATTGTTTAAGTTCATTTTGTGATGAACATCGAACAGAAAATATGCGTGGCATATATTGTTTACTTCATGGACATGAATAAATTTAATTCGTGTCGAATTTATTATTATTATTTTTTTTTTTTTTTGTTTCTGTATGATCATTTATATATGTCAGATGGTTGGTTTATTTTTTTTTTTGTGTCAGTCTCATTGTGTCTCTTGATTGTATTTATATGAATAGACTTGAAGAATGAATAAAAATAGTTAAAATACGTTTGACAATTATCAATCATTAAAAGAATTTCCGCTCAATCATAATATGTAATTCTAGGAGAATAGATCATTTGTTATTATTACAAATGAGTGCACATGAATGAAAATGTCTTCGAAGGATTTTTCTTTTCATAGAGCCAAACATAATTCAGCTTTTTTTAATAATAATAATATGCGAAGTAAAAGAACAAGGAGAATTTAATATTCTTTTGCAAAGTTAATATAGTAATGTAAAATAGAATTTTATGAAAATTTTTATTTTAATTAGTTTTTTTATTTTATGTTGTTAAATTATCTCTTCAAAAAAAAGACTATCCTGACAGATATTTTTCTTTCTTTCTTTTTCTTCGTTTTTTTTTCTTGCCTTGATTTATTAATAGTTTCCTTCTGTATTATTTTTATTAACGGTAGTTGAATTTAATACAACAAAAAAAAAGAGAGAGAAAGAGAGAGAGAGAGAGAGAAAAGAAAACAGGCATATAATCAAAGAGAAAAACGTGTTGATGAGAATGTTTTCCTACTCAAACTTGAGCTCAATCTATTATGGTTGTTTCTTTCTTTATCTTATTCTTTTTCTTTCTCATCGACATGATTCTTCCGTTTTTCTGTCACATTATCGTCGCTTTTCAAAATATATTATGAAGAGTTCCGTTCTTACCTATATGCGAATAATGCCTTCAAAGTATATATTAGTAACAGAAAGTTAAAAAGACGACATCCAAAGCATTCACACTAATATTACAACAATAAAAAAACAAACACAAGAAAACAAATTTATTTTAATCCATTTTTTGAATTAATATTGTTTTCATTTCTATAAATATGGCTCTTCAATCGACAATAAATTCTCGAAATGTCAACAATGATAATAATAATAATAGTGATGATGACGAAAATCATCATCGCCATCAACATCATCATCGTCATCAATATCATCATCATGAATATGATGAAGAAATCGATGAAACAGAAGATGATCTTATTGAAAATTATCGTTTTTTAACTCAACACTGTGGTGCTCTACGACAATCTCCAACAACAAATATATTAAATACAATACAAAAACAACAACAAAAACAAAAACAAATGAATCAATCTCCATTTTTACGTCATTATTCATTTATAGATGAAAATCATAATAAGAATAATAAAAATAATGATAATGATGAACGTTCATTTTCTTCAACTAAACAACGGTTTTCACCATTAAATGCTTTAAATAATAATAATAATAATAATAATAATCATAATTATTCAACAACAATTAGTCGTATACCTCCAACAATTTATTATGATGATACCATAGAGAGTGAATTTAATAATGATCATTCATTTTCATTAGTTAAATTATTTGCACGTATGAAAACACGTTTAAAACATGATAAACGCTATCGTCCTAAACCTACACATGAATTACTTTCTGAAGAAGATCCTCAAGAATGGTATGAATTAACAAAAAATGTTCGAACTATTATAACGAAAGCTCTTTTACCTGACGGAGGATATGATGCGTTAAAACATCGTTCGAAAAAAGTTCATAGTAGACGAGGTTCATGTAGAAAATCACGTGAATTACATCCTGTTCTACCAAAAGATAATGATGATGATGATGATAAAATTGATATTCAAATAAATGATGAATTAAACACAGAAAATAATGAAGAATATGATCAAATAATATGGAATAAATTTTTAACTTGTTCAAGAGGATTTAATTATAGACGATGTGGAGTTTGTAAAACTGTTGATCGACAAGAATTTCAAGGACAATTAGTGTATTTTTATGGTGTTGCAAATAATATTTTAATTGATGAAAATTTAAAAGCATCTGGTTTGGGTTAGATACCTTGTTTTTTTCTTTTCTTTTAATTTATTTGTATATAAAATCTTTTCTTTTTATTTATATTCATACAAAACAAAAAACAAGTGAAATAAAAACAAAGAATTTTAAGGAAAAAATATATATATATAATGTGATGACATATGAAATTAAATATTTATTGAATAATATATGTTTGATTAATAATTGTTTACGACAATAGAAAAATATGGTTCTTTTCTTATTGATAGATTTTATTAGAAACAGAAATAATGATAAGAGAAAATCATCGACAGAAATAATTTATATCTAATTGAATATGAAATAATTGTTCCTTGGAGAATCAAAGTACACGAAGTCAAATGTCAACTGAATCTTTAAGTTTTTGTTTTATAATCAAAAATCAATATTTTCTTTTTTTTCTAGATTTTCATTATAAGAGAAACAAAGCTTTTAAGTTGAATATTTTTCTTGAATAATAGAAAGATCATTGCTGTTCGACAGTTTCTAATAAACATATCATTGTCAATCTCCAGTGACTTTACTTGACAGAAAAACAAAAACAAAAAACAAATTTTGATCATATTTAAAACTTATTCAATTACTTTAATTTTTGTTATTCATAGAATAGCATAATTCAATATCAATCAGCATATTTTTCAATCTATGAAATCATATTATTTAAAGGTCATACTAAAAAATAGATATATTTTCTTTTTATAGTTGTATTTACGTGATGTAGTTTTATGCTTTGAATAATATTTGGACAAACTTTCTCGTCAATCTTTTTATGTTAAATTTGATGCCTTGATTTAATTATAAATGTAAAAGTCAGCTTATTTCATAGATCATATTCAACATCACGTACTTTATCCACTCATATAACTAAAAGTCATTTATCTTTACAAGTCTTTAAATCAATATTTTAAAATCATATATTCTTTTTTTCTCTTCTATTTAGTATTAATTTTACATGAAATTTTATTAATATATTGAAATAATGCTTACGAAAAGAATAAATTTACTTTTTCAAATATCATGTAACAATATTTTTTGTTACTTTCGTTTTTTTTTTGAGTTTTCACACACATATATATATAAATCCATTAATAGTTAAACAATAGACTATAAATAACAAAATTTTCAACAATGAAATATTAAATTCTACAGTGGCGTAGGCAGGAATTTTTCAGTCATGGGCAATTCATCAGCCGAACTATTTTGAGTTACGGACAGCTAAGAGGCAATCGTTATGATTTCAAAAATATCTATGGGCAATAATTGTTCCAGTACTGCATAGGTCAATAAATCCATGGGCAATAACTTTTGGGAGCTAAAGGCAGTTGCCCAATGGCCCTACTCCTGGCTACGCCACTGAAATTCTATCTTTTCGATTTGTAAATATGATTGAACATGTATGCTTCTATTTCCCATATGTATCACACATTGACTAGCGAACTCTTTCGTCATTACACGAATTATTGGCCGAAAAATAAAACAAGCGCTTTAAACAAAGACTGGTAGACTCGTTATAGACAAATTGATCCTTTGTGCTTCATCTGTATTTCATCGTTTTTTTTTTGCTGTCGACCAGTATAGTTCGTTTAAGATTCGAGTAAGATTTTATTTTGATTCAACAGAATCAAAAAAAAAAGACATTCATAGATGAGATATATATTTATTTATTAAAGAAATGATCAATTCGAATCGAAACGTACTGCGATCAACGCAAAATCGACTTCCACTTAAAGATGTTTCATTACAGAAATCTTCATCAATCGAAATAATAAATAAAACAAAATTAATATCGAATACAATTCTACAACAAGAAAATTTATCACCATCATTATTAAAAAATAAAATTTCAATAACATCAAGACCTATACTTACAGCAATACGTTCTATAAAACAATATTCAAAAGAAAATGAAAATGAAAATAATACTCAAATGTTTATTTCACCAATGGTTAAAACAAATTATTTTTCTGAACAAAAATTATCTTTATCAAATAATAATAAAACACGTGAACAACTTGAACAGGATTTATATGAATTGTAAGTAAAATTCAAATATATCATTAAATAAAAAAACTAGTAATCATATTTCCTATATTATATTGAAAATAATCGGTGAATCCGTGAAATTTCTACCATTTTGATGGAAAAAGTTTTGTTTATTTTCGATTTTGATATTCAATCCAATTACAAATACATTGAGTTGTTCCTAAAAGATGATCTAACCGTTTTCGACGATGTTACGTCTCACTAGAATATCAAACTCCAAAAAAATTTTTCAAATTGTGGTAGAAACCTCGCGGATTCATCCTAATCTCATTTATTTTTCTAAATGAAAATCAAATGAATTTTACTTTCGATAGAAAATATCAGATAGAATTTCATTTCTAAGATTAATTGACACGTATATATATCTTCGTTTGAGACCAAATTTTCTAACTAACATTTTCTTTTTCTAGACCTGAATATCGTCAATCAATATTTGAACATTTAAAATCAGTAGAACATATCTATGCACCCAGTAAGTATTTCTTACAAAAAAAAAACAATGCTTTTCAGTTTAATAAGTATTGTTTTCTTTGTTAAGAAGTTAATTTTATGGAATATCAATCGGATATAAATTCTGCAATGCGTACAATCCTTATCGATTGGCTTATTGAAGTTACTGATGAATATAAATTAAATGATGAAACACTTTTTCTTTGTGTACAATATGTTGATCGATTTTTATCAACAGTAAATGTAACAAGATCAAAATTACAATTACTTGGTTAGTTTTTATAATAAGAAAAATATAATGAATATTTGTTGTTGTTGTTGTTGTTGTTCAATTATTTAGGTACTACATGTATGTATGTAGCATCAAAATATGAAGAAATGTATCCACCTGCATTAGAAGAATTTTCATTTATAACAGATAATACATATGAAATAAAACATATTCTTCGTATGGAACAAATTATTATGAAAGTAAGTTGTGTTGAATATATAAGAAAAATTTCGTTTCCAATAACAAATCAATTCAATAGAAGAAAGTATATGGAGTAAACTATTAGACGATTATATTTATATATATTTTATCTAGAAAACATTAAATCTTTTTACACTTATCTTGAAAAAAATTTGTTTTTTTGTTTTTTGCATTAAGGTTGATTTTTAATTTAGTTATTCGTAAGAATAAATGTAAGATCAATGTCAATATTAGAAATAAGTTTAATTAAAGGATGCATTTCGGCAAATATAATTGAAAGTTCACTTCAAATTAGTAAGACATTTAATTTCCTTTGATGGATAGAAGAAAATAATCTGATAATCATTCATATGTAAAATGAATTTTCACATCAATAATTTCAGCAGTTAAGAAATAGTAGGAAGTTGTAAGTAGTATTATGATAATGATATCCGACAGCTAATTCTACTCGTTTATGATCAACTACCATCGGAGGTGGAAAAGATTTGTCCTCAAAGGAATCAACCACACATTATTTATCTCTACGGTGAGTTTTGTCATGATGTTATCTAATAATTTATTATATGAAAAAAAAAAAAAACATTTATTCGAAAGTTTCGTCTTTCAATTTATGTAAAATATGATTCTATTTCGAGTGTTTCATTTTTTCTTTTAAACTATATAAAAATTGAAATCTATTCTAATTTTATTAATTTTCATATAGATGCTTAATTTTTCTATATCCGGACCAACATGTTATACATTTTTACAACATTATTTAATTAATCTTAAATCAATAATATCAACAGATAATAATGATGATTATAAATGTCTTATAATGTTATCAAATTATTTATGTACTTTAACACTTTTATATGATCGACCATTTTCATTATATTATTCATCAATAATAGCTGCTAGTTGTCTTTTATATTCAATTCAATTACTTAATCAATATTTAAATATTGATACTAATTGGTCAAATTATTATATTCAATTAACAACATATACACAAAATGATTTAAATGAATGTATATTATCTTTAACTGAAATATATTCAAAAACATATTATCAAGATAAAATAACATCAAGTTTACTTCGACGTTATTCAAATATTAAAAAATATAATGAATTATATCAAAAACGTGTACGTGAAATAATTCATCAATCAAAATTAGAAGAAGAAGAAGATAATGATGATGATAATATACTTGATTTAACACTTGATGAATTTGAAAAAAATAATATTAGTTTAGATTATCATCGATAAAATTTAAATTAATGTTTTTATTAATAAATTCATCATCATTATGTGCTTTCGTTATTTATTGGTTTTTTTTCATTTGAATCTCATTCTGTCTTATTTTACTTATTAAATTGTCTATCAAACTATTTGATTATTCTTCTGATACGGTTTGATTATTACCTTATGTTTGTTGTTGTTTGTGTATCGTGTTCTCTGTTGTTTATGTATGTGAATTTCTTTTTCTTTCTCTAGACGAAAAAAAAACAAAAAAAAAGCCACACTTATTTGAATCAAATTGTTTGCCCTCTGTTTTTCTGTTTATGAACTGAAAAATATTCTTTTTCTTTTGGTTTTTTTTTTTTGTAATATGTCAATAATTATTTGAAAAGATCGAATATATATGTTTTCAATAAGAGCATGTTAAATAATTCTATTTTTATGAATATTACATACGTAAATATCAAAAAACAGACTAATGACAATATTATTTAAAAATAGAAATTTTTATGCTAAATATTATGTCAAACAAAGTCATACCTGAAAATGATATCCTTTGATCTTTGATAGAATACTATAATTGTAAATTTGATTCATGTCTTCAACATTAGGAAAAACAAAATTAGTTCATAATCAACAAATAAATAATGCATATTGCACATCGAATTAACATAATTATCTCCTGCGTCATTCATGTTAAAACCAGAAATAAACAAGTTTGACACCTTAATGGTTGATTTATCTCGTTCTTTTAATCAATTTTTCCGGTCCTAAAATTAGTTCGTTGATTGTTATTCATGTTGAAAATTTTTGTTTAATATATTTACAATTATCATCAAGCTTGAAGCTCTAACTTTTACTTTTGAACTTTTTCATTGTATAAGAAAAATCTTTAAATAATTCTAATTATATTGATTACGTTCACGAAACCTTAGGTAGCCATTAAAAGTTAAATTCGGTGTAAATTGAAGATTTTCTTCTTCGAGATTGCATATACATTTTTCTGGGTTGCTTGTAACTCACTTTCAAAAATGCTCTATTACCAGTAGTTTTTATCGAAAAAAATTGAAAAAAAAAGTTTTTTCTTTTATTGTAAAAAATTTGCTAACTGTTAGCTTCATACAAATATGAAGTATTAAAAAAACTTAAAAAATATGAACTTTAATGTAACAGCTGTAGGTGCAAGTCCTGTGGGACTAAACTGTAAGGCACAATATGGATCATGTTACAAGTTATAGGAAGATTGTTTTATTCTATCTATTTTGAGACATATCATCTATTCATCATCGTTTTACTTAATCTTCTACAAGTGGAATAAGAATTTATTGTCCATTTCAAAAAACAAAAAAAGGCGGAGGAGTATTTTTTGAATAACTTTTGATAAAACCTCTGTAAAGAGCTGTGGTTTTCACCGTTGAAAAGACCAGATGAAGACGCACCGAGTAGTATATTATAGGTTTCTCTAGGACGTTTTTTAAACTTTTCTTGATGAATTTTCTGAAAAAATTACGGAAAATCGGTTTCTCTAAAAATAAGAAAAACACAAAAAAAGTAATTTTTGTTTTACAGAAATTGATAGAAAAATCGGCTAAGAGTTTCACATAAAATGCCTATAACACTTAAACTGGTAAGCGTAAAAGTTTGGACCTTGCGTAGTTTTAAAGATCTTCATTTAGCGCTTCGAATGCGTACCTGATTATTGAAAATTCGCCTTAGTTACCTTACGAAGTATGGTGGTTTTGAAAAACGTCGATTTAAGTCCTTGATAAAATTAGGTTAAATTACTTTGTAATATACAGTTCGATGCGTCTTCATCTCCTCTTTTTAACGGTGAAAACCGCAGCTCTCTACAATGGTTCTATCAAAAGTTATTCAAAAAATACCCGCCCACTTAGTTCATATATTGTATTGCGATATTATTGATATATGATCTTTGATCGTATATCAACTACGTCTATCATGATCTGTTAAGGGGAAATTGGAATGAATGCGAGTTTCTACCTTATCTAATTCAACATTCCTTTAAAATTGTGTTTTACAATAGTCGAACTTCGTAGTCCATTTTTTCTTTCTATTAGCAATAGTATGTTTATAAAAAAATAAGAAGTTTTTCAATTGTGTTAAATAATGATGTCAAATCGAATAGCATGAAGCTTATCAATTCTTGTAAAAAATCATGTTTTCACTTTAGAAAGTTCATTCTTAGTATTCATATATCTGAAATGTACAAGACTAAAATAAAAATTTATTTCTATTAGACTCGACATGAGATATATAAATTTTACGTTGTAGATCTTCGTTGAATTGTGTTTAGTTTTTGTTTTATCAGCGCATAGAATTCTGTATGCTTTTGTTTTAAAAGCTTCTAAATTGTTGAATAGTATATGAATACAAATAGCTATCAAGATATTACAAAATTATTTTTGTTGTCTAATTTTCAATCTATATTAATAATTTTGCTTGCAACTATATGTGTAAAGTCAAAAAACGACGCAAAATAAATGATATGACTTATAGTTAAAATGTATGTAAAGTCTTGGTGACATAATCTTGCCTGTGGGTATTTTCTTTCCAACTTTTCATTATTATACTTTTACATAATGATAATGGACATTGTGTATAAAAGATATGATGAAGTGAATGAACCTTATTGTTTCCTCATTTGTGTTTCTGTATATATTTTTCAATAGTAAATAATCATTTTCAATGAACTTCTCAAACTATACACAAGTCAGCCTCTCATAGTTTGTGTGAATCATCTAAAAACATTTCTCGACTGATTTATAATTTTCTTTTTGTTTTGGAAGAAGATTTCAAACTTCAAAAATATCCGTTTTTGCAAAATAGTTGTATTTCAGTAATCACTTTCAAATAAGATTTGAACTTTGTATCGTAGATGAAGAAGAGTAGTCACTAGATTATGGTAGCAAGAAAAGTTTTCATTTATCGAAGATCAATAATTATTAGAATTATATAGCAGAAGAAATAAAATGTTTATAACTCATGAATTATTCAGAAAAAAGAAATCTCAGCTTGTTCGATGATCAACATTTGGTAATAACAATGATTATGAGTCCATAACTATCATGATCGAACAATAATATTCAAAGACTTGAATAACGCCTTTATTCGTTCTGATTAAATTCTCTAATTAAATCGGCAAATTTGATTCAGTTGAAAACAATTTAACTTTGTTTTAAGATTAAAAATAATGATAACATTTGAAAAATACAAATTTTTTAAGAATGTAAAGTCTTGTGAATAAGAAAATCAGAATTATATTTTTTGTTTTAAATTTAACTGTTTTATTTTGAGAGTAATAACAAGAAGAAATAACAGTTAATACAAAAGAAGAAAATAAATAAATAAATAAATAAATAGATAAATATATTTCTGTGTATGAAATTCTTCGACAAACACAACAGACATTTTATCTAAGGTCTAACAGAAAGAAAAAGAAAAGAACAAGAAGAACTGCATACGCACACAAGTAAACCATAAATAAGATCCATAAACATAAACATGTGTCTTACACAACAACGACATGTTTTAAATAATTACCAAACAGCAAACATGAATTATATATTTTTGTCGAATTTTTTTTGTTTTTGTTTATTCAATGATGAGAAACAGTTGTACTTCGTCCTGTTCCAGCTAAATTATTATAAGCAAGTGAACCTGTTGCAGGTACATAACAAAAAGTTGTTGTTGTTGTTTGTGTCATTGTTACAAATTGTTGTGGTTGAACATTTGTTGTTGATGTATTGCGAGAGAGTACAGCAGAAGCCGAACATGTTTGATCCGTAACATCGATAGATGATGATGGAGCTATTGGATCTATTGTATTATTATTACCTGCTATTTGATCATGAGAACCTGCTGGTGCATTTGATGGTAAACGAGTTGTTGATAAACGACTAGCAAAGCGAGGATGATAATCCATTGTAGCACTAGTATTATTTGTTGAAAGTGATGATGCTGATCGTTGAAGTCCATTCGTATAGTTAGTAGATGGAGCACTTCTAAAAAAATATTTTATAAAAAATTTGTAAAGTTTTCAATGAATACATACATAGTTGCAGCTGATGGTATACGTATTGATGATGCAGTAAAACGAGGTCGAGTTACAGGTGGTGGTCGATAATGATTTGGTTGATGATGTTGTTGTTGATGATGATGATGATGATAAGTATTTCGTAATGAACGTGATGAACTATGTAATGTTGATTGACGTCGATTGGTAAATGCTGATGGACCACTTATAGTACCACCACAGAAGGCTGAAGCTGAACTATTATTATTATTATTATTATTATTATTATTATTATTACTCCATAATGAAAATCGATCAAAAGCTGTTGTAAGATCATTTGTTGATGAACGACGTTGATCATGTTGCTGTTGTTGATAAAGAGAAGCTTGTTCAGGAAAGAGTGCATCAACAATAGAAGTCATTTGATTCATATTATTATTTGGTGATGAAATATTAGTTGAATCAATTGAATTAAATAATTGACGAATACGTTCATTAAATACACGTTCATCATATGTTGTTGATTGTTGAGATTGATTTTGTGTTTTTGCTTCTGTTGATATCATTTTCAAATGCACGATATTTTAAAGAAAAATTTTTGATTTTCTTTGTGTTAGAATTTTACTCGCTGTTTTGTTTTTGATTGACTAGACTAGAACGAGCACAACGCTATGTCTAACGTATACGTATGCGTGTTTGTTTATTATGTTTTCTGTACACTATATATATATATTTATTTTTTTACTGGTTCAGTTTTATCGTTCTCGCTTTCGACGTCGAATTTCATCTTTCTCTTTGTAGTAGATGATTCCAATTGGTAAAGAATGGAAATCAAATAATAAAAGACAAAGAAAAACTAACATATCTTTTCATCAAGAAACAACTGGACATTTGATTAACTTTAAAAGTAATATTACAATTAATTGAACTCGATTGTATAATCTTTGAAGTCAAAATCAACTAAGTAGTTATTCCTAACCTTTTTCATATGTAGAAAAAAAAAAATCGGCTTATACTTTAATTATATTTCACAAGCAATATGATCTAATCTTCTCATTAACTTGAGTCGTCTCACATTAAAAAAATGACGCCAGACATTACTAATGAATATTTTATATAATAAATCATAATACTAATTAGATATTCTTTCAGAGTACAAAAACAACATAGATAAATATATAACATTTGGCTAGATTATCATTTGACTTTATTTCTTTTTTAGTTAAAAATTTAACAAACAAAAATATAATAATACTAAAAAATTTATACTAAAAAAAACACAAAACAAACAATTATATGTTTTACAATTTCATACTCTGCGTGTTTTATAATGTAAACATTTATCTTTATAATACTCTTCAATACATACTTTTATACTTTGACTATGATATATATATGAACCTGTTGAAACAGATCTGATAAGAATTGTTTCATCACGAAGTTCATCTAACATTTTTTGTCTTACAGTAGCATCTTGTTCAATTTCAATTAATTCATCAATTGTTATTTCAGATTGATATGATAAAACACAAAGAACATTGAATAAGAACGTTTGTTCTTGAAGAGTTTTTCGACATCTGATCTTTTCAATTCGACGTGCTATATCTTGTAAAATTGATTTTCGTATAGCTTAAAATAATTAAAAAAAAACAAAAAGAAATTAAGAAAGTAGGATTTGTTGTTGTTTTTTCTTTTTTTCATTAGGAAATCTCTAAGTTTAACTTACTATGAAAAGATACACCACTTTCTAATTTTGATGCTGCATTTTGTAAACTTTTTATACGTCCTCCGAACAGATTGTAAAGATCTTTGGCTATTTCTTGAGAAAGATTTCTTTTTTCTATCAAATAAGTCATTGATTCTTCTTCAGAGAGATCAGATATTTCGAAAAATGTTGATGCTCGTGTAATACTACTTCGACCTTTGAACAATAACAAAGAAATACTTAAGTTTAAAAATTATATTTTATTCTAAAAAAAAATATCTTCTATCCATGTTTCAAACACAATTCCAAAACAATCACATTTGTTTTTATATTGATAAGGCTCATAGACAACCATCAGTCAACTCTAGTTGCGGCAAATTCGAACTCAAAAGCAAACTGACATTGAAATCGAAATTACATTAGTTGACAACTTATAATAGATATCATCAGGTGTGAAATACTCAGTTGACATATCACACTAGCTGGTTTATCTTTTTGATAAGTATCTAAAAGTGTAACTATAACCAATGATATTTTTCGATTTCTATTTGAGACAGTGACTTCTACTTATACAATATTTATTTATTATTATAAAAAATAAAAATCTATTTTGTAAACCTTCCATTTGTTCCGGTGCAATTCCAACTGATGTAACAAATACAGTAATCCATGATGAATCATCAATAGCTGTTTTAGCTGTATCTTGTAATATTTCAAGCATTTCTGGATCTTTTTCTGCAAGTATATCACAATTATCAAGGATTAATACAGGTACACAACCATATTTCTTTTTAAAATCGATTGCATATTTTTCAAATATTAATAAGACACGTTCCCAACTTTTTTCTTCTCCTAGAACAATAAATAAATAGTCATTAGCCAAAACTTTATCACTAAATAGAAAAACAAACTGAATAAATATTAATATCAAAAAGTATTATTCATTTGATAACAAAAAAAAAACAAAATAAGACAAACAAAAATAAACAAGTTCTTGAATGCATACCTTCATCAGGTGGTGAACTAAACATTGTCGATTCGATCCATGTTGATAAACGAATATGTTCTTTAAAATCAAAGTTTATTGCATGAGCAAAAGCAACACCAAATTTCTTTACATTCGATGGAACTAGAAAGGAATAAATAAGTTTGCATACATTTATAATAATAATAATCAACCATCAACATAAATAACACCTCGACCAACTATTCGTGCTGCTTGTCGAATTAATGTTGATTTTCTATAATTGAAAGGAATTTTTTTTTGTGTTATTTATTCTTTGTATAATTATCAAATATCTAACCCTACTCCATGTTCACCAAGTACAATATAATATGATGAAACAAGTTTATCAGCAACAGGTGTAAGAATAGTTACAAGAGAATTTAATAATGATTTTCTTTCAAGTAATTGTTTTTCTTTGAATTTAAAATTCGGACATGAACCATTTCGAAACGTAGATTTTATTTCATAATCATTTTTAACTTGCTCATATATGACATAACCAACACCAGCAACAATCTAATATTAATAAATGCTTTTTTTCCTGATGTTTTTTTTTGAATAAGAAAAAATAAAATAAAATATAAATTACAAGAATTGCAATGGAATTGATTTGAGATGAAAAAAATGTTTCAACAAATTTTTCAACAAATGATAGTCGATCCCATTCAATCTTCTCACGTGTTTTGTTTTCATTTATTGTTTCAATCGTAACTTTTGTATCAATTTCATCATTATGATTTTCATTTGAGAATTTTTTTACTTGAGATAAATCAATTTTATTATTAGAAGAATTTGATAATGTACGAAAGATTAATTTACCAACGTTCTATTAAAGAAATATTAATATGATAAATAAACATAGATAAAAAAAAAAGAATTTTTTACTTGACAACGAGTAAATACAATTGATCTTAAATTCAAAGAAACATGTCGAAGATACATAATAAATAATCCTGAGGTTTTCGGAAAACTTTGTTTATACAATAAATAGATAGTTATTAATTAAGTAAGATAGTTAATCTATTGGTTTTATGTCATACCAACCCAACAAAAAAACAACAGGTTTGCACATAGCATAATAGCAGTGACATCTTTTAAAAATATATTCTTATTATTAAATTTTGTTAGATATGTAAAAACAATTTTGAAAAGAGAATCAGTATAAGTTAATCAATATATCTTATTTTTCATGAATTGCTATACAATCCTTATCAGGTTCACATGTCTCTATTACATCACATATTTATATGTTTTTTACTCTATTGCCAATTATGAAAAACATAATCATCTGTTGTTTATCTTATTTCAAATAAACAATAAATTTTATTCACAATTTATAATATCAATTAACAAATTCATACGCATTAAACTAATATATACAGTTCTTTTTCATCAGAATAATATGTGCTATGATTTGGAATAATAGGATTATTGACACAAAAACATGAGGTATATATTACGAACCACATTTGTATATTTATTCGTCACCTACTTATCTTTTTATTGCCGTACACACAAAAAGCAATGTACCCTACAAAAAAAAAAATAAAGTAATTAGGACAATAGTGTTGATTGTAGTAACATATGTTTATATGGATGAAAAATGATACGTGATAATCAAAGACTATATCGTGATTCTATCCTAGACGATGTCTCTACTACATAAAGCTTTAATTGAAACTTTCCCCATGAAAATATCAAGATCATGCACACTAATTTAGAAGCATATGTAGGAGAGAACAATGATATACGATATATAATAAAAGCAAAAATGAAGATAGAGCTACATTCTTATGACGAGTAACATGTAGTGATCATAAGAAAATTTTATGATAATCAAATAATTTCCAAAAGATATCACCGAAACTTATCTATGTAATGGTATTGGTTCATTTTAGTTTATCTATGACATTCATAACATATACTATTATCATGTGTTTGTATATTACTATAGAATTTTACAAGCTCTATAATAAAACAAAGCAAATGTTTTGGAAGATATATATTTATTTAAGCAAAATTTTTTGAAAAGACTTCAGTTTATTCGTGAAAAAAAAAATTTGTCCTTATATATATGTTAAAAAGACTTTCAAGGTTGTATGATACATTAGTATAGTATAAAAGTGGTTGTTTGTTCTCCGAACGATTATTTTTATATTATTGTCCTTGTTGATAATTATTTCTATGCAAGAAAAAAAGATATTCAATGTATAAGATAAATTACATTTGAGTTAAGAAAATTTTTTCATTAATTTCTCGTAGAGTATTCTCTAATATGTCACGTTGATGTTTCTGATACGTTTTTTTTAGAGATATGAAGGTCAAAAGAGATTTTTACGAGGTCAATAATAACAAGTACGCCTTATCTATAAATGAAGCGACCAAAGTACAAAAAGCTTTTTGAGTTTGGGTACCATCGTGATATGCGTTTTCTTTCCCTAGATATATGATCTAGTTATTGATACAACAACTGCGTTTTATCTTGTACTAGTTACTTCTTCTAAATGCATTATCTGAAGGACATTTTTTTAAAAATTGGTCATATATTAAGATTTATATATATTTGAAATCAGCATAATATGAATAATAATTCATGTTTAATATTATGCTGGTCAGTTTTGAAAAAAAATGAATAGATGACACTAGATGATATTTTTTTTCCTGATGAAGGGTTGGTATAGAAACGCCAGAATAGAAATAGCTGAATCATTTACAATTATTACGGATAATATGTGTTAATGATGTATAACAAGCATAAAAATCAGTCGAACGAATACCTAAATAAATATTAATTAATCAATGTATGAAATCGTTGAAAAGGAAATGCTAAAATTAAAATTACCTTGTTTTTCTTACTTGTCTAGTCATTAAACATTATATTGAGTTGATGTTGTTGAATAATAGGTTGAATTTTTTTGTAAAACTTTTTCGTAAACGAAAAAAAGCTTTTCATATACTAGTAGCAACGTGATGTCATATAAGTTACAAGATAGCTTCAGTATCGTTGAAAATAATGTTTAGAAATTTATGATTTAACAATATTGCTGAAGTAGAATGTAGTAGTTTTCTAGCATGTAAAGATTTATTGAAATGAGTACGATTCATAATTGACCTGAAACTGTCATAAGTCTTGAAATTTGAGCATGATTGAATAACAAGCAAAATCTGAAACGAATATACTACTTTGAAGATATTAGAAAAATTTCTTTTAAAGTTAATATAAATCTTGATATTGTAATTTTAAATGAGTGCTATTTGTGCTAATGAATTCTAGGAAAATTAAGTTCAAAATAACAATCAAAATTCATTTTCATGTAATCCTGACATATAACCTAGATTTTTTTACTAAATATAAACAATAAGATATCTTTTTTATCTTAAAAAGATTTTCTTGGTATCAATTAGAAGAAACAATATACCTCTTTGCTAGAGGCTATAAATATTAAAGTTTATAAATATTATGAATTCTTCAGATTGTAACTAAGCATTGAAACATGAAGCAATTTTATCATATAACTGTTTGCATTGCAATTAGATGCTCTTGATCATACACGATGCTGTAAATACTACAAAATTGTATGTTTCGTATAGAATATCAATTTATATTGTAGATGACGAACAATATTTGTATTATTATTTTGAAGATCTTTAGAAAGTGTTTCTTGATAAATAAAAGCAAATATGATAACACATTTAATTGAAGTTTGAGAAACGAAAAGAAAACATATTCATCTTTCATTAGTTTGATTTAAGATTTACAATTGATGAATGAGTATTAGTTTTTGAAAATATCAGAATATTAACGAAGTCATTGAAAGATTGATACTAACAATCATATAATACGTTTTTGAGAAAATTAAATATTTATTTTCGTTAATAAGACGAATATCAATGTTTCTTATTCTCATAGATCAACTATACTTGGTTGAGATAATAATGTAACCAATAGTATACTTAATAATTTCAGAATAATGTCACTTTGACACAACCTAGATGCGATGCTTATTTAATCATGATATACTTTGATCTGAAAAAAGCGTTTATTCATTGTGTACTTTATCAGCAGCGCAAAATTCAAAAGATTGGATAATACTATATCGTTTTTTATCAAAATTTTCTTTTTATTTAAATCACATGATCATATGAAAACCGAATAAGTGCATGAAATTCAGTGATATTGTTAATGTACATTTTGATTAGCAATTCAGTCTTATTATTTTTATTGCTTAATTGCTTAGCTTTAGAAAAACCAATGAAACTAACAATATCCATGATGTCGTTAATAAAATAATATCATGAAGATAAAATAGAAAAAAAAATAATGACCACAATGTAAATATTATATAAAAATGTTGTAAACTATGTCGAATTTTTCAGTGTTTTTATCTTTTTAATTTACCTCATTTTCCAATAATCTGGGAAAATGCATAAACGGGCTCGTTTTCTGAAATGATACAATGATTCATTGTTATCAGCCAACTAAGTGTACTTATCACGCATGCAATGTATGGCCCAAAACATAATGTCAACAAATTCTGGTGTGCTTCTTCGCATAACATAGGCTTTTTTTAGATAGCTATCGCCAAATTTGTTATCTACTACAAGGTTTACCATGGGCATTACTGTCGTCGAGCAAGTATTTAAAGAACAGTTGTGTCTATTTCTCTCTACCTCGACACCACCGAACACACGCAAAGAAATACATCATGCCAAGCGACTACGTCGATCGTGTTATTGAAAAACTTCGTTTAAAAAATGCTGATGAAAAAGAATTTCTTGAAGTTGCTGAAGAAGTACTTCGAAATCTTCGACCTGTAGTTGAAAAACATCCTGAATATGAAAAAATGGCTTTACTCGAACGTTTTCTTGAACCAGAACGTGTTATTATCTTTCGAGTTCCATGGGAAGATGATAAAGGTCAAATGCATGTAAATCGTGGTTATCGTGTTCAATTCAATGGTGCTATTGGACCATACAAAGGTGGATTACGTTTTCATCCAAGTGTTTATTTGGGTATTATTAAATTTTTGGGTTTCGAACAAATATTAAAAAATTCATTAACTGGTTTACCAATTGGAGGTTAGAAAGAAAGAAAATTTGAAATTATCATCAAATAAGTAACTTTTTGTCTATTTTTAGGTGGTAAAGGTGGTTCAGATTTTGATCCACATGGTAAATCCGATACTGAAGTTCTTCGTTTTTGTCAAAGTTTTATGAGCGAACTTTATCGACATATTGGACCTGATATTGATGTACCAGCTGGTGATATTGGTGTTGGTGGTCGTGAAATCGGTTATCTTTATGGACAATACCGTCGAATTCGAGGTGCCTTTGAAAATGGTGTTTTAACAGGCAAAGGTTTAGCATATGGTGGTAGTTATATTCGTAGTGAAGCAACAGGTTATGGTGCTATGTACTATGCCGAAGAAGTATGAAAAATCAATTAATAATCTGTCTTTTTTTTTTCTTAATTTCATATTTTTTTATTTTGTTTTAGGTACTTAAAGAAAGAGGTGATACATTAAAAGGCAAAGTTATTATTTTATCAGGTTATGGAAATGTATCATGGGGTGTTTGCCTTAAAGCTCGTGATCTTGGTGCAAAAGTTATTTCAATATCAGGTCGTGATGGTTATATACATGATCCTGAAGGAATTGGTACTGATGAAAAAATTGATTTTCTTTTACGTATTCGAGGATCTAATGATGTTAAATTAGAAGATTATGCAAAGAAATTTGGTGTTAAATTTTATCCAAAAGAAAAACCATGGAACTTAAAAGGTGATATTGCTTTTCCATCTGCAACACAAAATGAAATTGATGTGGAAGAAGCTAAAGTCTTAGTTAGTAATGGTGTTAAATATGTTTTTGAAGGTTAGTAATAGTTTTATTTTTTTTTCTGACAAGATATATTTATAAAGAAAATGAAAATTTTTTGTTTTTATTATATTTTAGGTGCTAATTTTCCAACAACACCTGAAGCCATGGAATATTTCAGAAAAAATGGTGTTATTCTTGGACCCGCTATTGCTGCTAATGCAGGTTAATAAATTTATTTCATATATTAGATTTGATTGTAAATTAATATTGTTCTTTTTTTTTTTTTTGTTTTGTTTATTTAAAGGTGGTGTTGCTGTATCTGAACTTGAAATGACACAAAATTCAACACGTTTATTATGGACAAAAGAAAAAGTTGACGCTAAACTCAAAGAAATTATGGTTAATATTCATAAAAAATCTAAAGAAGCTGCAGAAAAATATGGTCTTGGTTATGACCTTGTAGCTGGTGCTAATATTGCTGGCTTTGAAAAAGTCGCTGAAGCTATGATTGCTCAAGGAACATATTAATAAGACAAAAATTAACATTTGTTTTTTTAAATATAGATTGTAGTCAGTTTTTTCTTCTTTTTTTTTTTTGTTTTTATCCATTCGATTATATGCTCAAATGAAAATAATAAAAGTCTTTTATAGATTTATGCTAGACATAGAACAGTTTTCATCAAAAATATTCTTCTTATATTTAATATCGGCTTTTGATTATGGTTAATAAACAAAAACAATTCGTATAACTGCAATCAACATGTTTTCAGGTTTCTTAGAGAATATCAAGTTATTTTCGATATAGTCATTTCTATGAATATCAGAAAAGAAAAGAGTTAAAGATTAGCTTTTTTTTGTCATATAAGACTTTGTAATAATATATAATAGACTTTAGTTTAGGGAAATAATTATAATCTTGAGGAAACTTGATGTTAATACTTCAATACATGTCACTTTATTGTATTTGACAATGACCTAGAAGTAAATTATTTTTAAATTGATAAAAGAAAATAAAGATATGTGCTTAATATTTATTTCTAAAAATTTAGTATATTTCCAATTGATGATAAACAAAAATGATATTTTTCATTATTGATGCTGAATAGTACGACAAAAACAAATACTACGCACAGATTTATTCGTATTATGACTTTTGAGAAGATTCGTGATACAATTTCGACAATGTTAGAAGAAATTCAAATCTATAGGGCTTATTTCGAAATTTATGATTTCTTATTAAGGTTTCGATTTGTATCGAAATGATGATAGATTTCAAATAGGGAACGTTTGTTTATTTTTATTTAGACTACGGAATTAGAGAAAATTTTCTTCTTGCTTTAATGGATGCAAACCATTGCACAGTTGTCTCGATAGAATCGATCGTATAAAGACAAAAATTTTATTACCGAACATAACGAAACTGAATTTTGATTTCTATTTTATATCTTCATCGTTTTTTACATCTATATATTCATTATCTGTTTTATACAATACAGTAGTCGAATCTGTAGCTTTCTGATTTGTTGTATTAGCTCAAATGAAAAAATAAACATATTTTAGTAGAAGAATATCCTATCAAAAGATAAGTTTTTTTGTCTACTTAGAAGACGATTGTTTAGTAGAATAATGTCTATCATTACACTTTCTAAATCACACAGTGACTCCTCTTTTTTTTTTGTTTTCATTCAATTCAAACTGTCTACTACTGCCATCATTCACAAACGACACATTATTTTCATTGATAGAATTCAATCGACTAATAAGAAAATCTCTCTGTTGAAATATTTTTTTTTTCATCTAAACTTTCATCTAATTTACAATCCTTGGTAATTGTCAATAGAGAAAAAAAAACTAATGACTACAGAAGACGATTCATCAACATCAGAACAAACATCAACAACCAATTTAATTTTTGTAAGAACTTTTAATAAGACAAAAAAAAAACCATCTTCTTTATATTTATAAAATATTTAGGATGAAACTGATATACTTTATGAAGAAGATTGTCTTCGAAATCAATATTCAGTTAAAGCTTGGCTTCGATATATTGATCATATTAAAGAAGGACCTAATGATAAAATAAATCTTGTCTATGAACGAGCATTACGTGAATTACCTGGAAGGTATATTCATATATAGTATTTTTATTTTCTTATTAATAAAATTTTTCTTTAATTTAGTTATAAATTATGGTATAATTATTTAAAACTTCGACGTAAACAAATTCGTTCAAAATGTATTATTGATTCTTCTTATGAAGAAGTTAATAATACTTTTGAACGTTCTCTTGTCTTTATGCACAAAGTATTTTATTATTAAACTTTTTTTTGTTTTTTTTTTTTCTTTATCATTTAATTTTTAGATGCCTCGAATATGGCTTGATTATTGTCAATTTTTAATAGATCAATGTAAAATAACTCGTACACGTCGTGTATTTGATAGAGCTATTCGAGCATTACCAATAACACAACATAATCGTATATGGCCATTATATATTAAATTTGTTACTAGTTATCCCGAAATACCAGATACAGCTATGCGAATTTATAAAAGATATCTTAAAGTAAGTTAATAATAATAATAATGAATGGCATGGTCAATCATCGATCACACACTCATAAGAAGTATTTGAACTTAAAAATAAAGAAAGTTGAAACGATCATCGATAGAATTTCTATTCTTTAGTAGCATTATGGAAAATCTTTTTTAAAGTAGTCAACTCGAAAATTTGTGCAAAATAAAACTCTCCAATTAGATATTAATCGACAGAATACGAAGTACTCTTTTAACATATGACACTCATACAAAATGTTAGAGCTCTAATGTGTTCAAAAGCCATCTCTATTTTTGATGAAATACTCTCATGAAACTTGTTTATAGTGCATATTGTTCACTTATATTGGTAATTTTTGTAATAAAAATGGCGCCACCAGGTAGAATTCAATAAGTTCCATCAAATAAATCCGTTTTGTAGAAAGAATGCTTTATGGAATTTGATTAATATTCAAAAATCATGGTGTTTTTACATGATTAAGTATTTTACATTAGTTTTTGTTTATAAGTATGCACATCTTAGGAAATACCTTAGAATTCGAAACAAAATGAAGTAATTAGTTTATCACAGCTTTGATTTGGTGATGACGGATAGCTGGTTACTTTTGACTCTTTTTGCCTAATACGGTTCTGTGGGTTTAACCTTTTCAGGACAAGTCATATAGATATACGTGATAATTTTGAATCAACTCACAATCGATTTATGATTGTCTCTTATGATACTGATTGAGTCTACTTGAAAACACCGATCGTAAGCTAACATATGTTCATCATCTGCATCTATTTTTGTTCTTTTCTTATGGATTATTTCAGAATAGAATCAAGCAAATCGTTAGTGAGCTGCACAATTGACACTCTCTCGTTGACTACCTACTAACTTTATCCATTTAGAAAAATATCGATTCCTTGAAAATGATCTGTCTTATACGCATGAGAAAAATTTGTCATACATATATTCGAACATACTGTACAAAATCACATAATTACAACTGTTCCATCTTACAAATTGATTTTTTTCAGTATTTCATCTTGTTCATATAAGTTGTCTTTTAAAAACTACTTTCTAGATTTGAGATGAAAAGATGCAAGAAAAAATTCAGAACGTATGAAGAAAGTGGAAAGAAAATTGTAATAAATTTAGTGAGACTTTTATCTATTTTTTTTTTGTAGCAGTAAAAATTTAGTTTGTTCCAAAACGTCTGTGTAGTAACGAACTGAGGAGAAGATTCACCATAGTGACAAGCAATGATAAAGAGCCCTGTGAAAAAGCCACTTTTGCTATATATGTAATCTTCTGAAGGCTACGCAATAGATTCCATTTTCTTTGAAAATACACTCCGCTGAAGCGGTTAAGGAATGACCTAATGTTCCGAAAGCTTGTTGAAAAATGAACATTTTTTACTCAGAACGTTTATTTGGTTGTCGCTTCGTTTTGAAATACAATTTTAAACGTTCTGTTCTGCTAAAGAAGAGTTGAAATTTTTTGAAATTTCATCACACTTGACCATGCCGCAAAAAAAGATAAAACTCAATTTTTTTTTTCTTTTAGTTACAACCTGAATGTGCTGAAGAATATATTGATTATTTAAGAGAAATAGGAAATTTGGATGAATGTGCAAAATTATATGTTGATATATTAGATCGTGATAATTTTGTGTCACGTCAAGGAAAATCAAATCATCAAGTAAAAGTTTTTTTTTTTTTTAGTTTAAAAATTTTTTTTTTTATTTTTGATTATTTTTAAGTTATGGAATGAATTATGTGAATTAGTATCAAAAAATCCAACAAAAATCAAATCTGTTCAAGTAGAACCAATTCTTCGGCAAGGTATATTAAAATATAAAGATCAAGTTGGACAATTATGGACATCACTTGCTGATTATTATATACGTAGTGGTTGTTTTGAAAAAGTATTATTAAAACGAATAATTTTGATTAGAAATAAAAAAAAACTATATGTTTTTTTTTAAGGCTCGTGATATATTTGAAGAAGCAATTGAATCTGTTCTTACTGTTCGTGATTTTACACAAATATTTGATGCATATGCACAATCTGAAGAAGGTCTTATTAGTGCTTTAATGAATAAATCAAATGAAGATAATGAAGATATAACTGAAGATGGTAAAATAAAAAGAAAATAAATATTTAACTTTGGTATTTTTTTCTTAGATGATCTTGAACTTGAACTTCGTCTTGCACGTTTAGAATATTTAATGGATCGTCGTCCATTAATGTTAAATAGTGTTTTACTTCGACAAAATCCACATAATGTTAATGAATGGTTAAAACGTGTTAAATTATATGGTGAACAATATGATAAAATAATTCAAACATTTACAACAGCCGTACAAACAATTGATCCAAAAATTTGTACAGGAAAATTACAAGATTTATGGATTGCATTTGCACAATTTTATGATAAATATCAACAACCAGATGAAGCTAGATATATATATGATAAAGCAATTAAAGTTAATTTTCGAAATGTTGATGATTTAGCAGCTGTTTGGTGTGCTTGGTGTGAAATGGAATTAGAACATGAAAGACCTCATGAAGCAATTAAATTAATGGAACAAGCAACTGTTTTACCAAGACATAAAGTAAACTATATATTAATAAGAAAAGAAATTAAATTAAATTTCTTTTTTATCTAAGATTTGTAATATGAATAATATTTGAATGTTTAATTAGTTTTCGAACGAAATGTTATGATTTTACTTGACTTTCTTGTGGATGATTTTTTTTTCATCTGAGCCAATTTTGAGAGATATGCATAAATAATTTAATAAAACTAGACTCATTGTAGAATTTCATTAGTTTGAGAAAAATCAGTCTTATCATTTGCCTGTTTCTATACATGAGCAAGTGTTGAACCAAACGCTTTCAATCTTTCGTTTTCAATTTAAGAAAATTATTTAAGAGAGAGTCCACCACAGGATCGAGAAACCCCATACTCCCAAAAAAAAATTTTTTTTTTACGGATTAAAAACTTTTTGTTTTAGGCTGGTTTTCTAGCATTTTTATTGTCCCATTCGATGCACGATCCAAATTTCTGGGATCAACTAACCTTGAGAGATAATTTCTCAAAATACTGATTTTTGCTTGATGACTACGTGGTATCAATTCTGATTTAATCAGTGTTTAGTCATCAGTATGGTCCTCATAACTTTTTTTGTAATATGATCAATCGAGCTAATATTTTGGGTATAGTAGTTTCACCTCATGGGCTATCAATTCCATAAATAAAATGAGGGGGTCAAAATTTTCGGGAGTATGGGTCCTTTAAAAATTCCTCGATGGTCTCATGGACGCCCTCTGAATGATGTCTTTGTGTTAAATTCACGCTTAAAAACCCGGCATTCAAAAAACTAAGTTTTAGCAAATCTGATATTTTTACTAAAAATTATCTTCGATGGCGATGAGAAGACTTGAAATAACTTCTGAGAAGCATTACTATGTGTAATAGTGATATTCCTTCGAGTTTTATATTCAAAAAGACATTTGTTTTGTTGCCAAAAATAAATAAGAATTCGTATAATGTGAATGATTCGAGGTTAAACGTAATTAAATCAAATAATGTCTAAGAAGATTATCCGTTGGCTCCATGTAAAACTCTCATTCATCTAATCTATGAGTCAATGAAATCAACTTTTCGATAAATAAATACCTTCCACATCCACATTCTGGATTGCTGTAAATTCAGATTGTCTGTACTGAAAATTCCGATTGGATTTATTCGAATTTCATTTGGACAGCAAATCTATTCTATGAGAAAATTCATAAACAAACTTTTGTTTCTTTTGAGATTTTTCTATATATCTATCTGTTTCAATCGTCTATCAATTAGTAAACCTCGTATATCATTAATTATTTTCGCTCTTGACTTCTTCGCATCCTACTGACTCCTATTTATTATATTAATCTTTTCATATGAAAAAAATTTTTTTTTTTCTTTTAAGGTTGATTATTATGATACTAATGAAACAGTTCAATTACGTTTACATAAAAGTTTAAAATTATGGTCATTTTATGTTGATTTAGAAGAATGTTATGGAACATTTCAAACATGTAAATCTGTATATGATCGTATTCTTGATTTACGTATAGCAACACCACAAATAATTATTAATTATGGACTTTATTTAGAAGAAAATAAATATTATGAAGATGCTTTTCGTGCTTATGAAAAAGGTATTGCATTATTTAAATGGCCTAATGTTTATGATATATGGTTAACTTATTTATGTAAATTTGTTGAACGTTATTCCGATGGTTCAAAATTAGAACGAGCAAGAGATTTATTTGAACAATGTTTAGAACATTGTCCAGCTAAATTTGCTAAAAATTTATATTTATTATATGCAAAATTAGAAGAACAACATGGTCTTGATAGAAGAGCATTAAAAATTTATGAACGTGCAACAAATGCAGTTGAACCAAAAGAAAAAGAAGAAGTAAATATATGATTTTTGAATTTAAAAAAACAAAAAAAAAAAGAATTTCTTTTTTTTTAGATGTTTAATATTTATATAAAACGTTGTGGTGAAATGCAAGGTATAACAGCAACACGTGAAATATATGAAAAAGCAATTGAATCATTAGAAGATGAACGTGCTATTAGAGATATGTGTTTACGTTATGCAGATTTAGAAAGAAAATTAGGTGAAATTGATCGTGCACGTGCAATTTATTCACATTGTTCACAAATGTGTGATCCAAGAGTAAGTTTCTTTTCTTTTTATTTTTATCTAATTTTATTTTATTTAGATACATAATGATTTTTGGCAAACATGGAAAGAATTTGAAATTAAACATGGTAATGAAGATACAATGCGTGAAATGTTAAGAATAAAACGTTCTGTACAAGCAACATATAATGTTCAAGTTAATTATATGGCTGCACAAATGATGGCTGCATCAATGGGAGAAGAAACATCAACAACTCAAGTAAGAATTTATTTTTATTCGACAAAAAAAAAATATTTTTTCTTTTTTCACTTGTCTTTTTTTTTTTATAGGCTAATTAACAAAGATATTCGATTATTTTTTTTTTTGTCTTTTCTATGTGGTGTGTAATTTTTCTTGTTACGTGTTTACAGAGAATAAAATATTCAAAACAAAAACAAAACATTTTGATATTTGCTTAATGAGAAGTATCAAGACGAAAACGAGAGGACGTGTCAAGTATTCAAATAGAAAATGAACACAAAATTTAATAAAGTTATGAATTTTGTTTTTGAAGTTCTTGATATTCTTAAAGTATACAAAAAAGTAGCAACGGTTGTAGTCCAATACCTTATAGAAAGTGTAAGAGAAGTTTCTCTCTATACGCATTTAATACATAACAGTAACATTAGATCATATTGTCTTCGCTATGTATCTTTTACTTATAAGGTGAACTCTAGGAAAATATGAAAAACCTCAAAATCATAAGTCTTTTTAGCCTTTCTGACCAGAATTAACCTGTGTTATGGAATATATCAGCACATTCAATGATGATATTTTAACCTGAGATTTTTCTCATAGATAAATATATGTGTCAGTAGAATGTCTAGAAAATTTGATCTCAAAAGAAAAGATTTTCTTCCTGATATATTGAAGTTCTAAAACACAAAAATTCTAGCATCTTTTGTGGAATGAGTGATTTTTTGGGACTTTAATAGCTTGGGAAAACATTTTTTTCGAATGGAATTTTTCAGGCCATCCTACTAAAAAATAGATTTGTCTGTAAGCAAAATCTCAAGTCGAAATATCACCATTCGATTTGTTGATATATACTATTGCAGAGACTCAAATTCTAGTAAAATTCCTATCACTTTGAATTCAAAAGCGATTAATAAGTTGAAAACATTCCCTCGCAAGTCTTAGCAGAGTACTAGGTCGATCATTTCAAACATTGAATCAAACAAAAACTTGATGAGCTTATTTCGGTATTTCCATTTTGTTATACACCGCCACTATCTTTTTTTTTGTATACTGTAATGTATATAAATGAATAAGTGTTAAAGAAGACAAAAATAAGAAAAAGAAAAGAGAAGAATAACAATACGAAGACAATATGATATAATTTTATCGTCATATATTATGACAGCTGCCTCTTATCAAAATTTCATTATTATGATATTAGTTGAAGAACAGTGAAATATTGCAGAAATGGAGAGCATTGAAGTGCCTTCAATACTATTTTTGATACACTCTAAGTACGTGATTGAGTACAAGATGAGAGTACTCAAATCAAATCAATATCATCCGTTTTCTGATCTTTACTAAGACGTTGTCTTCTTTTTAAAATTTATTCTAGCGAAGAACAAAATTTTGATAAAAACTTGTTAAATAATAGAAACGGAAAGAAAAGTTAGCCGCCTGTTGCTTTGAACAACGAGTGATTATTGATATGCGATAGTTATGAACAAGATTACGAATAGATAATCAAATAATTAATCGATAGTGTTATTTAGAAAGGTGTTGATATGCACTGATACACTGCTCTTAGTAATAAATGTCACTGATTGTACATTTTTATTTTTTCCTTTCAAAAAAACTAAATTGAAACATAACGTTTTCCTCTTATATCATTGAAAGAAAGAACAGAGAAAATTTATTTCAGTATATTAAATATCGAACAACTATCGATAAAAATATTCGTTTTTCAACAAATTATTGATTTTTTCATCATGAGCATGCGACAATATCTTCAACATGCATTTTTTATAGTTTGAATAACATTTGAATGTTATCAAGTTTAATCATTGTACAATATCATTGTATCTTAGTGTCTTCAAATGTGTTTATAGATATTTTTTTTTGTATTTAATTTCATATAATATGACAAGAAAGATATGAAATTTTTCGAGTAAAATAAGCATGGTCCCTTAGCTCAGCCGGTTAGAGCGCCGTGCTAATAACGCGGAGGTCATGAGTTCGATCCTCATAGGGACCATTTCTTTCTTTTTTCTTTTCTTTTCTTTTTACAAACGATTAATAATATTCATGTGTGACAATGTTCTTATTTCAATATGTTGCATCAATTTCTAACACAAATTTTATTTGATTTCTGACTTATAACAATAATCAAATATATTTTCTTTTTATCCTATAATAAAAATAATTTAAGTGGTATAACCAGAAGATCGTAGGTGGTAGAGAACCATGCCCTACGATCTTGAAGGGAAATTCATGAAATATAGTGTCAATGATGATAATTATTACAGGTTTTTTTTTTCTTCTAGTGGTAGGGCGGTGCCCGACCTGGTCCACTCTTGACAACGTCACTACATAATTCTTTGATGTCATTTCAAGAAGGAAACAACTAATTTCAAAATTTTTTTGTTTTTGACGTCCTATCATGCATTTAAAATGGATCATTTTTTTCCACAATAGCAATGAAAAATATATAAATTTTGAAAATATGGATACTTTCGAAAAAAATACAAATCAATTGACTTAAATTGTGTACATAATCTATAGAAAATAAAATAAAAAACGAATCAACTTCTTATCGCTTTGATTAAATCAATATAAAGTCATATCGATCAATAATATGTCAATATTGAATTTAATTTCTTTTAAACATAAATCAATTCTTATACTCTAATCCTTTTCATTTAATACTGCACTTATCTTTTCTTTTTTCTTTTAATAATTTATAACGATTAATCAATATTACTTTTGATCCTTGTTATATATTTATATCTTTAACCTGATGGTCAAAAATCTCACACTCTCTTCCTTGATTAAGATAAATAGTCTTTCTAAATAGCAACATATATTGTCAATAAAAAGTATACACACTTGAATTTTCTTGTTTAATCATTATCGTTATTTCAAAAAAAAAAAAAGACAAAAAGAGAAAGTAAATAGACAAACATTGATCTTATTTTCTAATTGTCACATTAAGCTTTCCTTATTGAACAAATTATGTCATCGACATAGGGTTTCTATTTTTCTTTATGAACATGAGAACAACATTTTCAAAAAAAAAAAAAAAAAGGAAACCTCTCAATGTGGGAAAAGGCAAAGACATAGAATTGATTCGATTAAAAACGATTTTTCTTTTTTTTTCATCTCATTCAACTTAAATATGGAGATCATCATCATCATTGAAATGAAACAAAAAAACAAAATTAAACAACAATAGATCAATCAAGCTTAACTGTAATGGAGTGGTCAAACTTCATTGATGCATGCCATTACTGCCAAAAGGCTGATCAAGCATTAGATTCTGTCTGCTATTTATTCACACAATTAAAATTTTCATAATAGATTGTACAGTTGATTGGTAACTTATTGTCTTACAATTTAATATTGAGAAAATTGTTTCGTTTTTTTATAAAGATCTATTCAAGCTCTTTTTTTTTCATTTGCCGCTACCGACAACAATTATAACAATAATGTGTGAATTAAATCAAATCAAAAAAATAAAAAAGCCATAAGACATTTATATAAATTATTGACAGTGTTCTATCAAGATAAAACTGTCATCTTTCTTTTTCTTTTGTTCTTTAATTTATTTACACAATAATCATTCTCTCATTTAACAAAACTGAAAACAAAAAAACAAGCATAAGTTTTCAGACCAATATTGATTTATTACTATTCATAGGTATTGATGTTGTTTGTTGTAGATCATCATCTATTAATTGTACATTAGGTAACATTGAATGAAGTATTGTACGTAAATGTGCTGGTGAACAATCAATTGTATTACCAAATATTTCACTTGGATTACGATGAAAATAAATTTGATTACACATAGCTATTTGTAATTCATTTTCTAAAAAAGAAATATATTTAAAAAAAAAAAAACTATCAATTTGTTTAATTCATGTTAATACATACTTCTTGCCCATTGTGGAATAGGTTTTTTCTGATATGTACTTGTTTTCGTAGCAAATATTGAATTATCATCATTATCATCATCAATATTCATATGTAAAATAGTCATATCATAATTATTTTGTGTTTGATAATCCTCTAACGATTTATTATTATCAATAATAGGTTGAGGTCTTAACGAAAGAAAAAAAAAAAAAAAACGAATGATCAGTTCGATATATGCCTCAGGTAATACAAAAAAAAAAATATGAAAATTGAAATATTTACCTTGTTCGTAATGGACGTTTTGTCTGATGACGATGATGTTGTTTTTTATTTTTCAATGCTTGAATACCCATTAATGGTGGTCGAATATTTCGTGATGGTGAATTTTGCTGAATAATTAACGGAGAAGAAGAAGAAGAATGAGGAGGAGGAGACTAGATTTAAGAAAAAAAAAAAAACGGAAATGTTTTAAATAACTTACAAGTAAAATAAAACATTGTAATAGTGATTCGAGTACTTTCATATTTTCGAAAAATAAAAAGAATGAACTGATGTTTAATTGACACAACTTGTTATTTTATACAACGAAAAAAGAAAAAGCTCAGCAGGGATAGTCTATATAGCATCTCCTAATCAGTCGTATCAACATTAATTGTCATCGAAGCAAGACTTTTGACAAGTACTCATGAGAATAAGAAAAATAACATGAAATTTCTAATTAATATAAAATTTATACCTCGAGCAAATAACGAAGAATACTTTTTCGAACATAATCAGGAATATCATGTAGAAGATTACCAGATTCATGTGATGATGTTGTTGTTATTGTTGATGAAATTTTTTTCTTTTTAAAAAAATTTTTTCCATGAAATAATTTTTTTAAACATGATGATTTTTTTGTTGATATAGATTTTTTATTTATATGATTTGAAAGAATTTCATGTGAACGTAATTTCATTGCCTAAAATATATATTAAAAAATATCAAATTCATTTTCAAGTAAAGAACATTTAACGAATGACCGATGCTTCCGTTCGAACGTTAGATTTTTCTCCCGTTCTCTCATTAGTAATGCTGTGCTGTCTCATTTTTTTTTGTTTCTCCCTCTCTCTCTCTCTCTCTCTCAAATGTCCAACGTATCATTAACACAGTATTATACTCCCCCTTGAATGATTGATTCATGTCGAGAGTGAGGAAACGAACACACACACACACACAAGAAGAAGAAAAAGAAAAAACGAATCTGAATTTTATACATGCAATGCTAATTGTGATAACTAGAAAAAGAAAAGCTACGCCTTTCGAGAAAAGCTTTAGACGGAAATGAAGAATTATATATATACATATATAAATCAAACTAGTGTTAAAATGTTTTATTAATTTACTTGGTTTAAAAAAAAAAAAAGGAAAATCTATTATTGTTTACTTACTGTTATTCTTTGCATGAGCATATTCTCTAAATGAAAGAAACATTGAGTAGATGTACATGTATATATATATATATGACTAACTTGATCCAACTGTTACCGCTTGTTTTTTTTTGTTTTTATTAACTGTCGCATGTGAGATGATGCATTTTGATAGTTATTCTCTCCATCTCGGAATAGATCACAAAAAATGATAGATCAAGTATTTGAACATTTATGTTTGCCTTGGTGACAGCTTGTCTTTTTCTTTTTAAGATTCCTTACACCTATGTTTCAATCTTGTCTAATCATGTATTTGAGTGATATATAGACAATGTGTCAAACGACAACTGTTGTTTATGTCTGTACATCATCATCATCATCTTCTTCTAGTACTCTGTTGATTTAACCGACTGATCACTTCCAAGTGCTACTCATACACGCGTTCATATAGTGTGAAAAGATATTGATCTACGTTGCGATTGCATCAAACGACGGAAATATGAATCAATGAATAGATGATTTTTTTTTATAGTATACTTCCTTAATAACGTTTTTCTGTGTTATCACTTGTACGAAATCTTTTAATGTCCTTTCGATTGAAATAAAAATAAAAGTGATTGATAATTGTATATGTCAATATCTGTTTATCTATGTAGATCATTTAAAGTTGAAAGAAGATTTGTTTAATCTATTTTGAATTGTGACTTGAAAACATATTCTTTGCAATAATATGCACTAAAAGATCTCATTGAAATTACCTGTTTGTATATTGATAAGCAGTGGTGGATTGGCAGCGACCGCTTCTCTCCTTCCGAAATCAGAAAACGCCTAAAGATGAGTGCCGATATGACATTTAATGAACTTCAAAATGCGTTTTGTGCCAATGATCACCTTTCTCAAAATCCTACATATTGATAAGTGACAGAAACAAGTTTGTTTTGTGTCGTAAGTTTGCCTGTTTTTCTTGGTTATCTTTGTACAAGCATGAAAATAGAAAAATTATACAGGTAGAAAACATGATTAGATAAGTCAAGATAGAATACATAGTGGAATCTTCGTTTCTTTTTTTTTTAATTTGTTTATCTTCTGAATAATGTTCATTTGTTATTTATTGAATTATTTACTTTGATTATTATGAAACTGTGAATAGAACAAATCGAAAAATAAACATAAACTAATTTGTCAAAAGGTATATATGAATTGATTGATAGTTTTTTTTTTTTTTTTTCGTTTCTTCTTCTCTTTTGTAAATCAGATATTTTCGACAGATTGACAAGCATACTGTGACTTTATCTTTCTTATTTGAAGTTTTTTTTTTTTGTATTTTAATTCAGAATAGCTAACAGATGGTCGATTTTGATCATTATCTAACTATTCTTATTGGTTTGAAATATTAATATTCACCAATAGAATAAATAGATCAAAAGGAATATATGAAATAAATATTTATTTGACATTCAAAAAAATCAACATAGATTAAAGATATTTTCAATTATATGATATGATTGATAATAAACATGAGACATATTTTATGTTTATTAAAATAATTATATTAGTTGTGATGGTAATTTCGTTTGATTATATATACAAATCTAGATATTCATATCTCGTTTTTGTTTATATCGAAATCGAGAAAAATTCATAATGATATTTAAAATCTTTTCATCTAAATATTATCCATCAAATGAAAATACGAAAACACGAAGTGAACTTGTTTCACTTATAACCGAATCATTACCATTAGATAATAATGGAGAATTTTCTTCAATACCAATTATAAATAATGAAGAAAATTCATTAAATGAACAAGATAAAAATGAGTATATATGAAATAAAAATAAAAAACGAGAAATAAATGTTAAATTTTAGAATAGGAAATCTTCAAGTTTGTCGAATTTGTTATTCAACAGGAGATCTTCAATCCTTAATAGCTCCATGTCAATGCTCAGGAACAATGGGTATACTTCATCAAAATTGTCTTGAACGATGGCTTGAAATATCTAATACAACTAAATGTGAAATATGTCAACATGAATATGAAGTTATACGATATCCAAAATCATTATTTTATGTATGTATTAGAATTAATATTAAAATAAATGAAAAAATTTAATGTTTTGTAAATAGTTTTTAAGAAATCCATTACATCCATCAGATATTCGTTATTTAATAAATGATATAATTTTATTTATTTTTTTAACAACAATTATTAGTTGGTATGTCATTTGAGTTGTTGTTGCTTTTTTTTTTTTTTTTTTCTTAAACAAAAGATTTTATTTTTTTATTAGTCTTTTAGGTTAATTATTATGAGTATATCAAAAATTCAAATAACAAAAATATTTTTTGATGGTTTATCATATTTTATTTTACCATTTTCAGTATTTTTTATTTATATTGTTTGGTGTTGGGTAAAAATTTAGAATTTCTTTTTTTTGTATCTTTTAATTAAAATAAAATTCTTTTTAAGGTTAGTTTTCGTTATCATATTCAAATCATTAAAGAATGGCGTTCTGTTAATCAATTAATTCGTGTTATTAATAAAAAAGAAATACATTATAATAATGAAAATAATCATAGTTTATTATCACGATCAACTATTGAACAACAATATTCACTTTTATCTACATTTAATTATGATAATTCACATAATTTGACTAGTCAAAACCAAGATGATATAGTACCAGATATACGTATCGTCAAATGATAATTATAGAACTACTTAGAAGAAACGAGATTTATAGTTTATTGTTTCGGTTTTTATCTATATTCATAAAATATTGTCGAAATAAATATTCAATATTCCATATTGAATCTTAGATTTAGTTAAATGAAGATATTGCTGCATCCAGAAAGAGCGATGTTGATGAAAATTCTATAAGAGTTCGTTGGGTTCAAAATTTTCAGATTCACACCGGACACGCTCTAGAAACTATTAATTTCCTTAGCCTTTTAAAGTTGTCACTATTAATATTGATGAACAAGAGAATCTATCGTTGTATAAATCTTCATTAGGTGAGTACAAGTGTAGATATTCAGTCCGAACTTATGTATAGTAATTGATAAATTAAAGAAAGATTACATCCTTAACACGGCTATAATAAAACAATTTAACAACAATATGAATAAGTCTCCATGAAATCAAGGAATTCATGATTTAACCCTTTACCCCCCCTTGGTCACTGGAGTGACCATTTGTAGAGCGACTGCAGAAAAGAAAGGGAGCATCGGGTTAAAAAACGCTAAGCACCTTTTTTGTAGTAAACTTCATGGGCTATCCATTGGTAGAAAGACTGTTCCTTTTGATTGCTCCGTCTTTGAAATAAAGGGTCTAAAAAATCGAAAATTTTGAAAAAATGAAAAAAATTGAAATTTTTTAAGTAAAATACTTTCTACTCGCAGCCAATAGAGATCTCATGGAATTTCTATGTGATATTAATTGATGAAGAAGTTCTTTGATAAATAAAATATATTTCAAAATTTTAGTGATAACTCAGCGAATATGACATACAAAGAAATATGATTGACCATGTAGCCACCAATTGACCTATGGGGCGAAATCAAGAGCACAGTTAATACATATATTAGATACCTTGACTCATGAGAAGTCGAAACTCTATTTATGATGAATTCAATTTGATGAGAGGTTATTAAATGGCCAAGAATAAAATTGGCTTTAATTTGAAAAAACATCTAAAAAACGCATGTATTCTTTGGTGTTCATTTTTATAGGTTTATTTCTCGTCTTTTTTCCATTATTCTAATAGCGCGAGATAGATGTTCCTTCTGTCCACTCAATATTGTGGTCAAAGAATAAAAATCAACTCTTACAGTGTAGTTCAATTTTCTTTCCCTACCCCATGATTTCTGGATAAATCAAATCGTCCTACTCTTGGAGCAGAACATTCGATGGATCAGATTATGCCATTCGCATACTAGCGAGGGTAGTACTGTATTAATAAAGTTATTTTATCAGTGGGTCTTCTGGAACCTCCATGGGGGGTAAAGGGTTAATGAAACAATTTGAGAAAAGTTGTTGATCATTAGATGGATGTTTTAATTAAATTGATAAAAGAAATTATATTAATATTTTGTCGACATTATCTTATGAACTATTGAATTTAGATTCTCATTTCTCTTATTACATTAACTTTTTCTAGTATGAAGTTCTATTTGTTTTTTTTTTCATTAAATACTACTCAATAAAATGTATCAATAAAATTGGATTAAAATCTTCAATATGAAAACCTATTTGTAAATAAAATTTAATCATTATTGAAAAAAAGAAGAAGAACTGATTCATGATCACATAAATACAAGTATGAATAAAACGACAATAGACAATATTAGAATAATCGTTTAAAAAAAAGAACAAGAGAAAAAATATTATAAGCGAAAATAAGAAATGTATGACAAGCAAACGAAAGATTGCATATATATGAAAAAAAAAAACAAAAAAAAGAAAAAAAACAACCACCGATACGACGATCAATGGACAAAGAACAAAAAAAAAAAGAAAGCGAACAAGAAGTCAAATGTAAATTATCTATGAACAAGAAATGTTTTATTTTTCTTGTGCGTAGTTCAAATGAAAAAAACATAAAATATTTATTAAATGATTTATTTCATATGTATTCAAGTGAAATTTTCTTCTCGAGGTAAAGCTGGTTCAAGATTAGGAATAATCGGTGATATACCATTTGCTTCTTGATCGTTATTAACAAATGATCCACTATGAATCTGATGAGGAGCAGACTTCGGATGTGAATCCGATCGTGTTCTTTGCGGCGGTGGAGGAGCAAGTAAAACAACCGAATTTTTTTTCTGCATATCGACAGTTGGTAAATTACTCACATCAATTCTACCTTTGTAAATAACACCATCATGTCCTTTTATATCAACTTCACTTCTATATTAAAAAAAAGAAATCATTATGATAAAAATTCATTATTTTTTTCTTTTTTTGTAAAATTTACCTCGAAAGTAGTGTATCTTCCGGTACTGTAGGTCTTGAAATAAAAAATGAAAAAGAAAAAAAAAATATTTTAATAGAATTTTTTAAAATTAAATTTTTACTGTATTTTTATTTGTCGTTTAAATGGTAGTGTCATTGTGTGTGAACCACCACACTGTCGAACAGTTGCATATACATCTGCTACACCGCCGCTAAAATCATTACTAAACTGCTGACTAAAATTTTTCAAATAGAAATCATTTATATCATAATTCATAATTTTCAATAATAAAATAACCTCTTTTGAAATTGGCGAATTTGGTCCAGTTCGTAAGTTGTGTATGGTCGGGGTGACTGGATGGGACGCATACCCTGATTTGCGGGAAGACTGGGTTGCTGTCTAGAAATAATAATAAACAAAAAAAACTTTTTTTTTTGTTTTTTGTTTTAGAAAACAACTATAATTAAATTTTGAAAAGAAATCAAATCATAACAAACGACACGAACGGATGCGGTTGAACATCGATAGGACGATCACAACTGATGCAATGAAAACGAATGAGTTGTTTTCGTAAACCGGCTGCCTCATCTTCGGACATAACATGTACATGTGGTTGAGTCTGCTGCTCTTTCTTGATTATCACGAAATATAAAACAAACACAGACAACAATAAAACAAAAGGGAATAAACATAATAACAAACATATGTAACTTAGTTATGTGAGTAGGGAATTTCATTTGATGACAATAATGCAAAAAACTTCATGTGCAAAACTTACCGCCAATTTCTTTAATTTTTTCAATTGTTTATCTATATAATCACGTAAAGCATCAAGTTCTGTTCGATCGAGTTTTCCATCAATATCATGATTGATTTTTTCTAAATCTTGTCGTTGTGTATCATCCTACAAGAATAAAAAGTTGTTTTATAATTATTGTTCTGTTTTTTGATAAAAAAATAAAAAAAAAAGATAGTTTGAAAATATACATGAACATTAAATTTTTGCATATAATCATTTAAATTTTGTGATAATTCATTACAAGCAGAATTGAAATCTTTTTTCAAAACACGACTATCAATATCTCGTTTATCAGCTTTCTAAAATTAAAACAAATAAAAATTTTTGAAAAAACTTTTTTTTTTTTTGTGAATTCCTACTTTATCAAGTTCATTATTAACAGTAGTTTTATCAGCTTTTGTTTGATCTAATTGTTCAATTAATTTTTTCAATGCCTAATAATGAATTAATAATTAATCGAACATCATCAATCATATATATATATATATAAAACTTACATCAATTTCTTGAGCAGATAAATTTCCTTTATTTATTACATCTTGAACAAGTTGTTTAAGTCGATCAAGATCTTCACGTAATCGTTGTAATGCTGTTCGAAAATCTGATATATCACCGGAATAATCTGCACGATGCTATAGTAAATATCATTTGTTCATTTGACTATGAAAATATATTTTAAAATATAAAATACCTGTGAAGGAACTTCTCTGATTACTTCTCGAACAGGTAGAGGACTAGACGTCTGCTATATAAGAAAAATTATGAATGATTATTAATTTTCATTAAATTATTTAATTAATAAGAATAAAATTGATTGATCGAGTTTGTTGTGCAAATTTTTCTCTTTTTTTCTTTTTCTTTTTCTCTTCTTCTTTTTTTTTCCTGTTTAATAAAAAACTTTACAGCATTTGCCTGAAGAGCATTTTAGACTAGTCAAACGTATATATTTAGATAAAAAATATAGCGCAAATATGAAACATGTCGATTGATAATAGCACAATGTAATGCTCATGTTGCAGGAAATACAACGGGTATTTATTTCTCAAGTGTCAATGTTTGACATTAACTAAGAAATGTAAGACCATCTGGTGTACCTTTCTTATCTAGGGTTGTCGTCATATTTATTATTGGTTCAACTAGCCCAAATGACGACTATGGTGATAAAGCTGTTTTCTTCATGATTGGTATGCTATCTTTCTCTTTTTCTCGCTTAACATGCTAATATTGTGTGCTCATTTTTTTTCTCTCCCTTCATTTTATACAAGTCACATTCACTTTTTTGTTTCTACTAGATCATCATAGGCACGTACACACACTATCATAAAGGTGTATAATCTTATCGTGAAGACCAGCATGATTCGTTGTCAGATTTAATTCGTATTATGCTGTGATTTCACGATATGATATTCACTCGATTTGATTTATTATATTTTAAATTTTGTTTTTTTTTCTTTTTAAACTAGATGTAACAAAAAAAAAACAAGTGATTGTGGTTTTTTTTTCATTTCTCTTCTTATATATGAAAAAAAAACAATATTATTTTTTCTCGGCGGAATAATAATTTAAATTCCTAAATGGAATCGATTACTTGAATAAAAAAAACAGAGAAACAAAAATATCATTCAAGTATTTTCATAGAATCCTATGTACGGCAAAAGCACAAATACTTATAAATCGAAAAGCAAAAAAAAAAACATGGATTTTATGTTCAAATAGAATACGCTTACAGCTGTTCGTTTTGATGAAATATCATCAAAATCACGTTCAAGTGCAGCAAGACGATCAAATAAATTGTTAAATTGATTTTTAAATGTATCAAACTCATCACGATTAAGTTTTTTACGCTAGAAAAACAAAAAGAATATAAATTCCATTAAAAACATAAAAGTATATCTTTATTTTTTTGGTTTTTTGTAAATATCTATTTACTTCAAGTGCTTCAACTAAAGCTTTTAATTGTTCATGTCGATGATTTAATGTTCCTAATTGTTCTAAAAGTTCTGCAAGATTATCTGATGGTACACTAATACTTTCACTGGATGGTGATTGTCGTCCTCCTCCCGATGTATCCTATATAATATTAAAGAAAAAAACAAAAAAAGAAACAAACACATATATGATAAACTAATTCAATTTATTGTTTTCTTACCTTTCGCTTAGCTGACTATGAAAAAAATAAAATAAATTTAATTCAAATTTAAATAGAATAATTGATTACATACTGTTTGACTTTGACGCTCAACAACTTGTATCGGACGTCGATTGTCTCGTGCTGAAGCCAAGGCAGCTGCTGCATCGTTTGAAGACCTTTCTAGTGATTCTCGAATACCTTTAAGTGCATCTTCTAACCGATCCCATGTAACAAAACCTGTTAAATCAGGCATGGATACAAGATTATTATTTGTTTTTGATAATTCATCAAGACGATCTCGTAATGATGTCTATTAATCAAACAAATGTACATAGACTTTTACATAAAAATTAAAAAAAAAAAAAAAAAAGGAAAACTTACAAGTAAATTTTGTAAATTACGAATTTTTTCATCTAAATTTTCAATATCAGATTTTCTAGCCTAAAAGAAAAAAAAATACAAAAAAACGAGAAAATGAATAAAATATAATTACCCAATCATTTTTTTCATTATTTAATGTATCAATAATTTTTCTTAAATCATCTTGTTGTTTTTTAAGTTCATCTGTTGTTTGTTTTATTGTTTCATGAGATTCTTTTAAATCATTCATATCCGATATAAGATCTTGAAGTAATGAAGCAAGCTAAATGCAAAATAAAATCAAATATTTTACATAATAATAGTATTATTTTAAAAAAAATTATACTCGTGTTATGCCATTTTCAGCTGATTCAAGACGTTTTTCCATTTGTGTATATTGCCAAATTTCAAGTATAGGTCCATGATGACTTGTTGTTTTTAAAGAATTAGTATCATCAATTTTATTTCTTGATATTTGTTTAGCTCGATCAATTAATTCAGAATTTGATGGTATTTGATTAAGAGCATTTAATTGGGATTCAAAACGAGTTACTTTTTCTTCTAATGCATTAAGACGATCTGAACTTCGATCACGAGTTTTTCGTCGTAATTTTTTTTTAACTTCATTATTTAAATCATCACTTTCATCAACTGGACTTATTGATTCATCATGATCAAATTTAATATGAAGTTTTGTTGGTTTTGTTGTTGTTGATGATGATGCTAATAAAGCTTCTTTAATTGTACGTTCATCATGATCAGACATAGTTGGTTTATAATTAAATAAATTCATTGCTTTAAGCATTTGTAAAAGAAGAGTTTTTAAAACATTGAAATTTACAGCACCTGCCTCAGGATCACCTAAGGAAAGATGAACTAACTGTTCAAGTGAAAGTATATCAGCCATCTGAAATTAGAAAATTAAATCAATAATTGATTTATTTGTTTGTTTTCTTCTTTATTCATTCAATGAAAATAATAAAATGAATAATGAGACTTCAATTCAGTTGAATATTTCATCGAATATATGATGTACATACCAGTTTTGCTTTTTCTCTTGTCAGTAATTTAGTTTTTTTTATTATTATTATTTTGTCTGCTCTATTTTATCATTACTATCCGAGCAAACACGCACATACATAACTATATAAAAATCATTCACTGCTGTGTGCAGGCGCGCGTCGATTCTTGAAATAGAAGTAATTTCTTTCAATAAGGTTTCTAATGATGCAGACCAAATGGAACAAACAACGACATCGGAGAGTTAGTAAAAGAAATGGAAGAGCTCACTCTTACACTTTCTCGACCACCTCTTCGTTTCAGTTTCTTTTTTTTTTATTGTTGTCGTCGTCGCTCGTTTAACAAAGCCAAACTTTTTGTCAGTTTTTTTTTCTTCTTCTTCTTCTTTCTTTTTTTGGCTTACTGTTGTTACCTTTCCGAACGATACATACTCCATATTATAAACGTTGTTCTTTTTTTTTTCTTCTTTTACAGTCAATTCAGTATTATTTTACTTCGAAGAAAAGAACAAAAAAGTAATCAACATCATAATATTGGTTTGTTTTGTAATAAAAGAATTTCTTTTCTCTCTTAAGTAACCATTTGCTTTTTCTTTTTCCATGGTTTGGTCTCTATAGACAGAAGTTAAGATTAAATATCATATATTAACTAGCGCCATCATTCAAACTCTTCAAAAGATTAAGTCTAATAATGCAGATATTTTTGTATTGTTTTTTTTTTATTGAGTGAAGATTTATACAACTATTTTTTTGCTTTTCGATAGAATTGAATTTATTATCTTACCATTCATCTTTTCGCGATAAATAATTATAGCATGTCGTTCATATCTTACAGCAATAAAGAGTTAAATTTGTCATAAATAAAAAGACTTTCATGATAGTGCTTTCATATTGACATTTACTACGTGTCGTGAGAGGAAAAGTCTTTATCATAATATGTTACAGGTTGTCAAGGAAGAAGACTAAGTTTTCTAATATATATTATTGAAGTAGTAATTATTTATCATGTTTAGTGAATAAGTGCAAACAAGAGAGTTCCATTTTATTCTTGTAAGTTTCAACATTTAGAAAAAAATTATATTTTATAAATCGTTTCAATACAAATATTTGTTGATACAAACGAGAATGTATCGAGTTTATCAGGATTGGGAAGGAGTCTAGTGGTCTTTTGAAAATTAGTTAACCAAAAAAAACTAAAAGATAAAACACATAAACTTCACTGGAGATCCTTACTTAGTACACCACTGAATAGAAAACCTTCTTTTAAATCAATTAGATATGTTTATCTTTGTGATATAACCACAAAAAATCTTATATAAAGATCAACCTCTGATAACGGGATTAGTTTATCTTATTTCATTCTTAAATCAGTTATTTTTTTGTTTCTTTCATCGAATAAATAATCAATGCATTATAAATCGTTATCAAAATTGAAAATACTCTATCTCTAATTCATCAAGAATATATTTAATCAAAATCATCCTTCTCATCTATTATTTTTGCATTCTCAAATATTAACAAAGATATTTTCTTGTATGTTGTTAAATAATGAATTCCTTTCTTTTTTTTCATATATCTCTTTTCAATATATTGTTTTTTTTTTTTCTTAATAATAACAACAAATACACGTTTTCTTGTATGAACGGTGAAACACACAAAACAAAATTAAGTCATACGTAATTCAGGCACAAAGAAAACATTCGAAACGAAATGACTACAGCAAACAATAATCGAAAACATAAAGTCTTTCATTTTGATTGAATAACACCGGCTTATATGATTAATCTTGTCCGTCCACTTGAATACTAAAGAAAAAGAACAAAAACAAAAAAGTAAAAATGATAATCAAAACTTCTGTTTTTTTGTTTTTTATTACATACTCATCATGATGATTGTCTGTATCAATATGATTCAAACCGTTTGATGATGTTGCTTGGTGACGTTCACTACTTGGACTATGTGAACTTCGTTTTCTAAAATAGTTTTGTATTTTTCAATAAAACTGATTTACATTATTTACTTTTCGTTGATTATTTAGATGAAAAGATATGAGTAGTCATAGTGACAATAAATGTTTTGTCAAAACAAAAACATTTCAATAGATATATGAATAAAGAGAGATGAGTTTTTTTTTTAAATAAACAATGCAAACATCTCAATTCAGTAACTCTTTAAAAATGCTGGAATATGAATAGGAGCTTCATCATAACGTCATTAAGCATTCATCTATTATGATTTTATTTTCATGATATTTTGAAGTTAAAGTTCTTATATCATCTCATATTATTGATGAACGTTTCTCAATAACAAACGGAAAATAAATCATACACTCAAAGAAAACAAAAACAAAAAAAAAGAATTTGAAAAATCTTTTACCCATTCTTTTGATATGGTGAACTATGATCATCACTCTCTGAATATGATTTTGATTCCGAACGATGACGACGTTCATCTTCTCGTTTCGATGTTTTTGGACGTTTTTCGCGACGAGTATCTTTTTACAAAAATATTATTTTATATTAAATGATTTAATTATAATATAAATCTACCTCTAGGTGATGGTGATCGTGTTCGTGATTTTGATCTTGATTGAGAACTTGAACTTTGTCGTTGATAATTACCACCTGATCGTCGATAACCTGGACTACGCGATCGACTTCTATAAAAAAAAAAAAAACAAACAAACAAAAAGAAAAGAAGAATAATAATCTATTAAAAAGTATTTTCTTAAACATTTTTCTTTTTTTTTACTCCAACAAAAAAAAAAAATACATATTCAGCACGGGAAATTCATTCGTTCACCTTTATCGACATTTTTAATCAAATGTATGTGCCCTAATAACATACCTTTATCTTTACTGTTTCTCTGCCAAAGAGTACGACTAAGTAAATATGATCGATCCATCCAATAGGTAAGGAATATACAGGTGCACACAAATAGAATACAAAGAGAAGTATACACAAAGAAAACAAGATTCGAGCACAAAAGCCAAATGATTTCATTTTCTTAATACTGCTGCTGCTAATGTGGCTCCAACCAAATCATTCATTTCAACCATTCATCATCAACAGCTAGAAATATAATCAAATTACATATCGAGAGAATATAAAACATATCGAGCACTATGTGTATATATATATTGTGGAATTCTCTTTCATTAAATTTTAATCATAATAAAGAAAAGAACCAATTTCATATTTTAAATAGATTTCTAATTTTTCTTTTTTCTTTATAACTAAATTACCTTGAATAATGACGTTTACTATATCGATCATTACCACGACGACTACTATATGAGTCTCGATAACTACGGCGACGTGAAGGTGATGGTGAACCTAGAAAAAAGAGAACAAAAGAATATATTTTTTTTCAAGTCAACAAATCTATCCAATTTACGATAGAGTAATGCATGAAGTGGTCGTCCACCATAATTTCTTGGACGAGCCCAACTTAAACCAATTCTTGAACCACCAACAACTCTATTTACAAAAAAAAATAATTATATTCCATACAAGAAAGTGATAATTGGTTGCATGTTTGAAGGAAAAGTCATTCCTATTTTACTTTTCACTAAAATCGATCGAGTTCAAAACTTTCGGTCCTTAACAGAGAAACTTCAGATCGGAATTCAACGGGTTGACTCTACTTCCCACACATCTCAATTTTTAGACACGTGTTGCAATCATTTACAACGCCGTTTAGACATAAGTTTGCTGATAAACAGTAATTGAATGTTGAGATTTATATTTTGACTTAATAAAGAAAAATGAAAGACTTCATGCTCAATTATAAGAGATCATTAAACATTCATCCTTATACTCATATTTAATTTTTTTTTTGTTCTTGAATAAATTGTTAGAGATTTTTCTGAATTTTTTCTTCATAATGCTAAGGAAACATTTTTGTTTTCTTTTTGATTGATTTTATATTGTAACATTACGATCGATTGTCTTAAACACGTTTAATAGATAAATTAAATATAAAACTATATCATATTTACTTTCCATCAAGTTCTTTTAATGCACGTTCACCATCAGCTCGATGACGAAAATTAATAAATGCAAAACATGGTGGATTTGATGCAACCCAAACTTCATTTAATGGTCCATAAGGTCGAAAAAGTTTTTCTATTTGACGTCGACTTACACCTATTGCTAAATCAGATAAATGTAAACGATAACCACCTTCACCATTCTAAAAGAAAATCATATAATTGTTTATTTTATTCAGAATCAAAAAACAAACAAACAAACAAACATACATACCCAATTTCGTGCTTTCGCAGCTCGACCTGAACTTGTTGATGAAAGTGATCCTGAACGTGAACGTGAAGGTGATCTTGAATATGAACGATCTCGACTACGACCCATTAATTTTTTATTTTTTTGTAAGAAAGAAAAAAATAAATCAAATAATTAATCTAGAGTAATCAACAGAGACTAGTCAAACTTGATACAATACACAAGAATAAGCAAAGAAAAAAATTTCTTTTTTTGTTTTTTTAATAAGAGTAAACAAAAAAAAAGGGACATGATGAAATTGATTAGTCCTGTATACACATTTCAAAAGAAACAAAATTGAATTTAATCAGATCGATCGTCACTTTCTGCATATCTTAAAAGAAAAGAAAAAAAAAACAACAATATTGAATTAAATTAGAAAATAAAATTTAAATTATTTTTTACCGGTGAACTACATTAACTGCTTGTTGTTGAGGTGATCGATCTTTTGATAATGGTCGATTACGACGTGTTCTTTAGAAATAAATATTCAAATTTTAAATATAATAATAAATTTTTCTATTTTTACTTTGGTGATGATGATTTTGATCTTGATCTTGGACGATTATCACGTTTATTATATTGCACTGGACTTCGTGATCGAGAATATCGTCGTCGTCGATCATAACTTCTATTTTAATTCAAAATATATATAAAATCTATTTACAAAAACAAAATTTATATACCTATCATCTTGTCGTGGTGAATATCGACGACGTTTTCTAGATGAATCATAATCTCCACTACGAGAATAACGATCACCAGCACCATTATTATATGAACCACCTCGACGACCACCAATAGTACGTTTACGAGCAAATGATATACCAACACGTGAATTATCAATCATTCTATATGAAATTATCTTTGTTTTTGAAAATACAAGATAAAATTAAAATAAACTTACTTTCCATCAAATGATTGAATAGCATCTTCAGCATCAGCACGATGTTTAAAATTTACAAATGCAAAACAAGGAGGATTTGTTGCCATCCAAACCTAAAGAATTTAAAATAATAAAATTCTATTCTGTTATTTATTGTTTTAATAAATATACTTCATTTATTGTACCAAATTTTGAAAATATTTTTTCAATATCACGTCGAGATGTACGTGGATTCAATGGTGATATATGTAAACGATAACCTGATTCACCATCCCATTTTGGTGCTTGAGCTGCACGACCACTATTTAAAGAAAAAAATTCATTGAAGAACAAAACAACGAACAATTTGATACGATGATGTTGATGATAATGAACGTGATTTTGATCTAGTTTTTGAACGTGATCTTGAACCAGCTGCTCCACCTTGACTTCGATTTCGAATTTGGCTCATCTTATTTTTTGTTTTTTTTTTTCTTATAATTTGAAGAAACTTTTATCTCAAAACAAAAAAATATGTCATACACATCACAATAGTAATTTTTTCAAAAGTCTACTTATACAATGAAAATTCTTTGTTTTCACAAGTATGATAAACATTATTCCCTGGTAAAACTAATCATCGTCTTAAAATTGAATAACAATCAAAAGAAAGTTGAATAGAGGCTATCATCGTTGTAAAATATGGATTTTGTATCTGATTGGCTTATAATTAATGTATAAGCGTTGAGTCTATTGCCTTTGGTTCATTGGTTCATTCTAAAGACCATAACTTTGTACATGTCAAGATATACATATGTTATGAGTGACATCTTGCGAATTAACTTGCCATACATGGAATGATTTAGATGGATATAAGAATAATATTCGAATTTCTTATGAAGCTTTTCTTCAGCATATTTTGAATAATATTTGATCTAGAACTTGTATGCTCAAAGTTTTACACAAATGTAAACAGAAAATAGCATATTGAATAATGGCAACAAATTTTTTTGTTTTATTTTTTTTGTTTTTGAACTTGTCACCAAGAAACACATGTTCAAGTCTTTTATTGTTCTTTATTTGCTTTTCAAGTTCTTGATTTGAAATGTCTTATGTATGATCTTTTACTTTTTTCTTTATTTTGTCGCTGAGCAACTAGAAGATTGAATATAAATAAACTATATAACAAGAAAAAATTAAGTCTTACGTAACGCATGCAAACTTTGTATGAAAAAAATATGTTGAGAAGTTCATTTGTTTGGCAAAACATAAAATGATACGCATCGATCAGAAAAAGACATCAAGAGATATATTCATTCAAACTTGTGTACAATCTATACCGTTCTATTGTGTATTAAGATATTTGATAAATCTAAAGTTTCAAATAATACTGCAAATTGATATTAAATATGTAGCATCATGTTCATCATGAAGATCCTGCTGAGGTGGTGCAAAGACTGGTAGAATGAGTTTTTGGGTTCATATTATAGTAAAAAGAATTATCGTCTCAAATGTATTAACTAAGGAAACAGATGTTTTTCAGATAGAACTCAATGAGATCTTTCGACCGATATCATTTTCAATCCTATGATGAGCTGGGAAAAGCCTGTACATGAAGATTTTTCAGCCGCATTACGATTATTAGATCTTTTCCACTTGCAAATCATTTTCTCATTAGCACACTTATTTTTTTGAGTCTTTTCGAACGAGTTGGTTGCATGAGTAAGTTTTGAGTTGTCTCCTAATGATAATTGAAGTTGAGTAAACTAAAACTTGAAGTAGCAGACTCTGCAGCCAATCAAAAAGGGAACTTGATGCATGCGCGGCTGAGCTCAAGCATGAAATCGGTAGGAATACCGTTTGTCAGAAACTAGAATCTTCTATTAAGATCGTAAAACGTAATAGGAACTTAGGGAGATCTATCTGAACCGCAAGAGAAAAAATTCACTTAAGAATCCAGAAGATTAAACGAAAGTTTTCAAGTTCACTAACAGGTGTAAACAGTAATTTCGAAAAATAAAAAAAGAACCGATTGGAAGAAATTGTGTAGTCGTTTCTGGAACCTTTAAAGTTCAGCAGATCACTAATAACAGTGCTATAGAGGCTACTCTTCACTTATATCGCCAGATAATTGATAATTCATTTTCAAATTAACTTCAGTATTTATTTCCTGTACAAGCAGAGCTAAAACATAAGCTAACAGTAGAAATATAAGAAGAAGAAAAAGACAGTATATTTTAACTACACAATATAAGAGAAAAACTAGACAAGAAAGTTGGTTAGAATTTCAATCACTCGGACGGACTGATGAATTGGTTCACGTAGATCTGCGCACGACGACGAAATGGAGAGTCCATAGATACTAAAGAAAGAGAAGACCAGCAAAGAACGGGAGACAAACATGCACATACACCTGAATGCATATTCATGTACAAACAAAGAACATGAATCCCTAATGCTAGAGTGTTGTCTAGGACACGTAAACCAAAATTACAAAAAACAAACGTGAGAGTTCCAGTAGTAATACTTAGCGTGTGTTCGTTTACCTGACGAAATTTATGATTGCTTCAATAAGCAATTATTGCCTGTCAATGTTGACTAGTTGCTTTGAGCACTTTTAACGAAAATTGCATCTACGATAATTATCTAGACGCTGAGTACAAGCTATTCGACGAATAAGAACTGAAACAATCACTGGTACAATTGAAAAGTTTTCAAGCTGCTTCGACTTGCTAAACATACAAAAATCTTGCTAATCAGTATGAATCAATTTGACATTCTTTGATAGATTGCATTGAGTTTTCATTGAGACAACTGTTTCGCTAGTTGATAAAACTTTCAGACCTCATATATATCCATCATCTAAGTAAAATCTCCTATCCTACTAGTTATTTACCAAGTCAAGACTAATGTTTGTGACAAACATGACTCGGTCGAAGACGAATCAATCTTTCCCATCGAGCTCTATCAAGTGTAAATCCTGTCTTAACTGACACACATTCAAACGACAATATCAGACCATGGTATGTATCCTAAACACATGTATAACGACAATTTTTCCCACAAGAGACCGATCTCAACGATGAACATGGACCAATCTCATGCTAATCGATAGATCTCGTCGAACCCTGTTTGGCTAAAATGTTTTCTCAACGGTCTCAACTCTTAGAATGACTATTTTCTTGCTAGAGAGCGTTGTCAACGATGAACATCCGTCAAGATAACACTAATCGATAGGTCTCATCGAATGCTACCTGACGCAAAGTGCTTTCTCAATTGGCACATGTCTTGCAACGAATATTAGACCCAAATATTGGTTTTTTATCAATAAAATCAGTGTTTTAAAAGTAGTTTCGCGAATTTTTCAACCGTTTCCTAGGATGGAAATTTTTGGAAAGCTATGTATTCTATAGCGTATTCGATGCTGTATTTGGCATTACCGGCGTCCTTTTAGCATAAATGCTTTTATGAATATTTCTTCAAAAAAATTCGAATCTGCTGCTAACTTTACTTACGTTATTCATTTTAATATCTTGAAAATGTTACTGAAAAAATCATGTGTTTCTACTATATCAGCAAATGTTAAACGTTTTTTCTCAAAGCAGTCTTTTAATAGAATCGTATCATTTGAATTTTTCACAAACGATTATTGGTTTCAGTATGAAAGTGGATTTAGCATGCGCATGTCTATGTAAAGCGAACGATAAAATCGATCCATATTCACACCTACACACCCACAACCAACACCCATATAGAATATTTACATTCACATCATAATCGATTATTTCTGCAGTGGAAATTCAACCTGATATAAAACTATTTTCTAAGCCGATGAAAACACGACTAAAGCTTTAAAAAGCATAAAAGATAATATCACATGAACATATCGTTCGAATATTAAGCTATACGATGTGAAAATATATTATTTGTGTATTTAATATATATATCACTATCATTCTGACATTTCAAAGAGTACTTCTCTCAACAAAAATTTGAAATAGAACTTTTATATACACTGAGTAATAAAAAGAGAAAATATGTTTTTTTAAATACATTCTATTATCCAATCCAAAATAAAAGACAGTTTACCATTTATCGGATAACTTTGATACGAATAAGATAGAGAGCTGTGATTTTCACCATTTGAAAGAGTGATGTCGAAGCCATCGGTTCCTATAGAACTCATTAAGACGAAAGATGTTTTTTTTTATAAGCACCTTTGTGTCAACATTTTTTCTTTGGAGTATTATCATGAACATTGACAATAATCTCAACTCAGATTATGTCAAAATGTAGCTCAAATCGCTCTTTTTTGTTGCTCTAAAATTAACATGTGTTTTTTAAATCCGTTTAGAATAAGAGATTGAGAGATAATGAAGTATGTGATTAGTTTATAACGAAAAAACGGCGATTCGAGCTATATTTGGACATAATTTGAGTTGAGATTATTGTGAAAATTGATGAGAATACTCCAAGAAATAAGTGTGTATCCAAAGGCACCTATAAAAAAAAAACATCTTTCGTCTTAATGAGTTCTATACAGATTGATGATTCGGACAACGCTCTTTCAAATGACGAAAATCGCAGCTCTCTATCTCACTCCTATCAAAAGTTATTGGAAAACTCAACTTTGAGACATCTATGATTATCTATACAGCTCCTTTGTGATTAAGTGAAACTATTCAAAAGAATTTCCGTAGCAAGTTTTTAACAATGTTGGTTTCGATCTGCAATATTTTATTGAACCAACAATATGTATATGCTTGTTTAAAGAGCGAAAATGAATGACAGGCATTGAAAACACTCTTTTTCTCTTTTATCACAGCTCATGAACGAGCAAGGAGAGAGAATTATTATTTCACTCAAATATCTCAGTACTCATTTTAATTATAGTTATATACCGTGAATCTAAGCTATTATTAATGAGACAGGAATATAAATGTGCAAAAGAAACTAGTAGTCTAGATTCATTTGAGATTGTATGTTATTATGACTTAGTGGAAGATTGAAGAAAAATTTTAATAAGAAAGAATAAAATACTAAATCAATTCTATAAATCCTATGTGAAGCATTCTAAAAATTTCAATCAAATAATTCAAAGAAAAAAAATTCCATTTATAAATGCATTCAATGTTTACTTGCTATATACAATGTTTTAAACATCGATCAAGATTTTTTTTTCTTTTGATCGTAGAATCTAGGTTATTGTTTCTTTTGACGATTGAATCATTAAAATATAAATCGAGAAAATAAGTAAACAAATAAAAATTTATTTAAACTATTGACAAAAGAGCAATCTCAATTGTACTCTTTTTTTAAATGACACAATAAAAAGAAAGAGATTGTCGGAAGTTTGCCGGTGTTTTTGCTTTCCATTTCTGTCTTTTTTTTTATTATAAAAGAATTTAATATAGTGATCATGATTGACAAAGAATAGTAGAAAAAAAAAATGAGTACTTTTTATTCATTAACCATTCTTTTCCTTTTTTTTCTATTTCTTCTCTATAATCATTTACACAATCTAAGTTTATTTTCTATATTATGTTTTACAAAGAAAGAAATCTTGTTATTATATCAATATAAAACGGACTTATTCTTATTTATTAATCATATTGAAACATAACTATGCCTGAACCACGTTCTACTGATCTCCAAGAAGTTGAACTTATTCAACATGTCTTTTATGGTAACTTGAATAATTTACCTAATCTAGCTTCAAAAATCGTACGCATTTTTACTTCATCCACATTTACTGGTAAATTGATTAGTAGTTTTTTTTTAACAATAAAATAAATCAAAATTTATATATATATTTTTAAGATACAAGTATGGAACGTAATTCACTTATGCAACATACATATCCAAAACTTAAAGAATATTGTCGAGAAAAACATGGTCTAGAATTTCAAGTAGTTGATATGCGTTGGGGTGTACGTGATGAAGCAACCGATGATCATAAAACAACAGAATTATGTATGCAAGAAATTGATAATTGTCAACGAGTTTCTGTTGGACCAAATTTTGTGGTATAGAATATATATTTAAAATTATAAAAATTTCGAGAATATTCTCAAGATTTAATTATTTCACATAGGTATTTCTTGGTCAAAAATATGGTTATCGTCCATTACCAACAAATATTGAAGAAGCTGAATTTCGTATGATTTTATCTGTATCAAGTCCTACTGATGCTCGATTACTTAATCAATGGTATAAACTTGATTCAAATAATATTCCTAGTTTATTTTGTTTACAACCAGTCAGTTCTATTTTTACTAATTTTACTAACAAAGCTCATCCTCGTCTTATGGAAGAAGATCAAAGTCAATGGTGGGAAACTATGGTTAAACTTAATCGAGCAGTACGTATTGCTGCTTTAGAACTTTTAAATCAAGGTAAATTTACAATACAAGATAATCATCGATATAATTGGTCAGGTTAGTTAATATAATCAATACTTTGTATAAAATAATAAAAACGAAAATATCATTCATAAAATTTAGTTACTGAACAAGAAGTTGTTCGAGGAATATTAAATGCTAAAGATAGAGTTGATCATACACTAGCTTTTTTTCGTCATATTGAAAATATTAATGTTAATTATTTACGTCATTCAATGAAATTTATTGATATTGTATCAAAACAAGTTGATGAAGAAGCACAACGTATGTTATCTGATTTACGTGATATTCGTGTAAGTTGAATATTTAATATAAATATAGAAAGAAAGAAAAAAAAACGATTAGAATAAATGAATATTAAATTTAGGTACCAGCAGCATTACCGAAATCAAGTATAATTCGATATACAGTTCAATGGTCAGATGAAGAAGGTTTAAATAGAACTGTTCATGCTGAATATTTACAAAATTTTATTGATACATTTTATACACGAATTGTAGAATTAATTGATCGTGGTGTTGGACAACAAAAAAGTTTAGCCGTTAATCGGTAAAGATTTAAATTTTGTTATCGAATATTAATCTTATAATCGATTTTAGAAATTGATCTTATTCAAAAATTATTCTGTTTGCATTAATCACTAGAGATTAGATTGAATTTATGTTAAATTATTGAAGAAACAAATTTTGACGTTCATTTTTTTTTTCATAAAATGTTTTTAGTAAAAAGTTATTGCGATAATACATATATACAGGATTGTTTCGAAAACAAAGTTGAGAGAAGAAACAACAACAATAATCATTCACATCTGGAGAAAGTCATGCTTCTCTCTGTTCGAATAAAAAGGAAAATTCTTGAATCACTCTAAAATTTTTTACATCTTTCATTCATATATAGGATTCATCGAGATTAGAAGAATTCTAAAGAATTAGCGAAAAAATCGAATGAACAAATACATATAAGAAACGTTGCCGATAAACTATATTCACAACCAGTTATTATTTAAAATATTTTAACCAACATGAATGATCCCTTCTGGAGATATTGAATGAGAGGAAGTATCAGTTTTTATAAAATGGCAATAAAATCAAATCTATTTGCAACGTTCAATATCTCTGAAAGAGTTTATCCATATTAGCTGAAACTTTTCGAACGATTTACTGACTGTGAGACTTGTTTATAAGTTAAATTTCCAGTGTACTACTTCATTCGATTTGTCAGCTAATATTTGTCCACGAATCTAAAACTCAGTAAAATAGCTATAGCTTTAGACGGATTCTGTATAGGAATGCATTCTTCATAGTGTTCTTCTAAGTTCGCCGAGTCCTATGCATGGGCGAAGGATGCGCACCACTATTGTTAAATCATACTTGTAGACTTTTACCTTATCGGTGCATATTTTTGTGGAAAAATGAAAATTCCTCGCATCGAAGATTGGACTGTTGTTCCGATATCTATCATAGAGAAGCTTTCATTTGATATAAAACTTAAGTCTATAGGACAGCATCAATAGATGTCATAAAATAAGAAAGATTTAAGTAATATCCACCGATTTTATGTCTAATGAAAAATAATAATTCAATAAGTTTTTTATTTTTTATTTATTAGAGTCTATACTGAAATTCTTCAACAACTGCATGTTGTAAATTATTTCAGTCAAGACTTTCAAGGACGTACTGATATTCTTGAACGTGTACGTCATTATGTACATGGCTCTTCAAAACAGCCATTAGTTTTATGGGGTGAGGGTGGTTGTGGTAAATCAAGTATGTTAGCAAAAATAGTAACAGAATCTAAATCATGGTTTGCATCAAAAAATTGTTCATTAATAAGACTTGTTCGTTTTCTTGGTACAACACCTGATAGTTCATCAATTGGTCCATTATTACGTAGTGTTTGTCAACAAATAAGTATATTATACGAAATACCAGAAAATTCTATACCAGTCGAATTATCTCAGTTAACAAATTATTTCAAACGTTTATTAGAAAAAGCAACAGCAGATAAGCCATTATGTATTTTTTTTGATTCATTAGATCAATTATCATCAGCTGATGGTGCACATTCCATGTGTTGGTTACCACCAACTCTTCCAAATCATGTTAAACTTGTAAAAAGAACAAACAAAACAATTTCTTTTATGATTTTTCTAATAAAAAAGAAAACTTCAATAATTTTAGATTGTTTCAACTTTACCAGGAATATATAATATATTAAATACACTTCGAAATATAATTGATAGTCGAGAAAATTTTGTTCAAGTAAATATTTCTTTTAAATATTGATTTCTTTTTATTAAGAATTATTGTTTTTTGTTTTTTGACTTTAGATCAAACCATTAGGTGAAGATTTAGCTACAACAGTATTAAAAGCTTGGTTAGATCGTCATCATCGAACAATATCTAATGCACAATGGTTTGTATATTAATCTGTTTGTTTTTCTTTTTATATATATGCAAAAATTTTGTGAATAAAATAGGGAATTAGTTCATCAACGTCTTGTTGAATGTAATATTCCATTATATGTTAAATTAGTATTTGATGAAATAAAATTATGGAAATCATATACAAAACCACAAGAAAAAGATTTAGCTAAAACAGTATCAACATCAATAAATAAATTATTAGGACGAATTGAAAATCAACATGGACACATTTTAGTTGAACATGCTTTATCTTATATAACAGCATCAAAATCAGGTTTAAGTGAAGCTGAATTAGAAGATTTAATATCACTTGATGAAACTGTTTTAAATGATGTTTATCAATATCATTTACCACCTATTCGACGTATACCACCATTATTATGGACACGTATAAGAAATGATTTACCGAATTATTTAGTTGAACGTGAAGCAGACGGTGTTAGTGTTGTTAGTTGGTATCATCGACAATTTGCTGAAGGTACTACTCATACATTTTCTTCTAGAAATATATTTCAAATATATGACAGATATAGATGATTTTTTTTTTTTGACAGACTTTCATCATGATCTTCTTATATACCTTGCAAACATACTAGTATCATAAAAAAAATAAGAATGAGAATTTACTTGAGAGTTCATTACTTCGAAGAAGAGAAATGAACAAATGGTTAGACATTATGACAATTAATGTATTAGCAGAACGAAAATGTCAGTAAATTTTCCAAATTTAATATAGCATCACGTTCTTTATGATTTATTGCAAAAAGCACAATCTTTAGTAACGACTACAAAAATACGAAATGATATATGGGAGTTCTAATTCCAAAACATCGGAAACATAGAATCATAACAGATGAATGTTTTATGAAATTGTGACAACATTAGGATGAAAATAGCAATGATATTTCAGCAGTTATGAAAACTGTTGGATCGAGATATTTTCAAAATTCATCAAAAGTTAAACAGTTATTTTTGCTTCTTTTTTGTTCTGATAATGCATTAATTGTTGAAATGTTTACTCATGTGTTCAAACAAAAGATAGTAAATCGTCTCAACCATTAAGTATTGATATGTCGAAGTTAGAGATGTGTGAGATTAGTTTTATTTCTGATCCTGAGATTAAGCACATTATCATATAAATCATATCAATGAAAACATAACTCAAGAGAGATAACTCAAAAAGGTATTAGAGTAATCTAGATCAGGATTGCGACTATATCAAGTTTATCAAAACTAACATAACAATAAACTCAACGTCTTGAAATTTAATAGTATGCGATTTTGCTTTGGATTTGGTTTCAAATGACGCAAATCTTGAAGAATTTGATGTGATAAGGTAAAATCAACGATGATTTACTTTATTAGAAATGTGGCACAATCAGAAAAGATTTTGAAATTTGAGACCAAACATTTAGTTCAAAATCATATCCTACAAGTTGAGGTCTTAAAGGTATTCTAGATATATTGAACTCCTAACTGATCTAATATTGAGACCGATGGGTTAAAAAATTTGGTCTCACACATCTTTAATAGGGCTAACTATTAACTTCGACTTTAATTTTTATTTATATAACTGAATCAAATTGAAAAAAAAAGTTATTTTATTAATCTTTCCGATGTTTAGAAAATCGTGACTTGATGTACATCTGGTTGAATTATAATTCATACTTGTTTTATTTTTCATAGTTTCTCATGAACGTTATTTATCAAATCCTGATGAACGTCGAATATATCATTCTAATATGGCAGATTATTATCTCGGTATATGGGCTGGTCGTCCAAAACCTTTTCAATTTTCCGATCATCAAAAACGTATGTTCAATTTACCATCAACAGATGGTGAAGCTGATCGTAAAGTTCCAGCTCAACCACTTATATTTACAATAAATAATGTAACAGTCACAGCTACTACAACATCACCAACTGTTCGATATAATTTACGTAAATTAAGTGAATTACCATTTCAATTAATACATGCACAACGTGAAGATGATTTATATAATTATGTTTTATTTAATTATGATTTTATTCATGCAAAATTATCTTGTATGCCATTAAATTTATGCATATTTGATTATGAAAGTGCATTAGAATTTGTTTATGATAAAGAAGTAAAAATAAAAGACAAATAAATGAATTGTGAATTAAAATGTGTTTTTTATTTTCGTATTAACTTTATTTAGGTTAAATTAATGAGTGATGCACTTCGTTTATCAAGTTCAGTTTTAGCTTCTGATCCAAATAATTTAGCATGTCAAATAATTGGTCGTCTATTGCCATTTTATATAACATGTCATAAAATAGCTTCATTTATTGATCAATGTGAAAGTATTGGTTTACAAGTGATGGGTCTTGTGCCAGCTTTTAATACATTAGCATCACCTGGCGGTCCACTTGTTTATTCATTAGAAGCTCATCAGTTTGCTGTTTATGGTCTTGAAGTTGTCTCATCTGGACAATCTCTTCTTACTGTGTCAAATAAATTTATTGTTTTTGATTTATCCGGTGGTGATATTGTACGTATTATTGATCCTAAAATAGAAGGTATTATGACATATTTATCTCTTGCACCTGATCAACGTTATTGTGTAACAACAACAATAAGTAATCAATATATAATATGTAATTTATTAACTGGAGATTTTATTTTACGTGATTATCAACTACTAACAAATAATCAACAACAAACAGGTGGACATACAACTAAAACGAATAATAAAACAACTAGTGGACAACCAACTGATTCTTTATTAGGTGCACATGTAAGCAATACTCATTTCGTATTGTGGACGGCAAAAATGTATCAAGTTTATACAAATAAAGGTATTAATCCATAATATGAATTAATATTTTGTGATTCGATTCGAGTGAAATTTTGGAAGACATTGAATAAAATCTTTTAGTACTCATCACATCATACTAAGCAAAGTTAATTTGATGTTCATTGATATACAATGTAAAAAGTCATAGTTCGAATGATAGAGAATATAGGCTGACAGTTCTAATATCGATTTCTACAAATTATCTTTAGAACTAGTGATCTAATAATTTTTTTCTAGAAAGTTCTAAGTTATGTTTGGTTTTTTGAGATTATTAATATCTATTATTTTTGAAAAAGTTCTGTGTTTGAAAAATAAAACAACAAAAACAATGAATGAGAAAATCATAAATGGTAATCAATTGCATAATCTTTTCGTTAATAAAGAATTATATGGACTTCAAACTTTGTACAAAGATTGGAAGTGTCTAACAGAAATGTCCATGACAGTGGCGTCAGTGACATGTTAGGTTTAGATTTTATTTTTTGTCACGACAAAAGCGTGGTAGGAGTGGGTTTCCAGTCACCATGTACACCTTTGATATCTAGCTACATATAAAAAGAAATTTCGCCTTAACATCTCGTTCTTAGTGAGAACTAGGACAATTTTAGAATATCTATAATACTCATTTTCGGTGCCTGTCATATTCAGTGGTATTTAGGTAATTAGATTGAAACAGTTTAATCTTTTTTTTTTCTTTATTTAACAGAAGACAAAGTGTTCTAGTAGTTCTATTTGTTTTAAATTTTCTTCTTTCGGTACTCTTGAGACATACAACAAGTAGTTAAAAGGAACAGTTTAGAAAAAAAACTTCGTTTTTAACAGTAATCATTATTGACCCTAGAGTTTTTTCAGGAACATTGACCATACTTCTAACTATTTTTAACACTTTCTCCCCATTCAATTGCCAGAAATATGCATACTATACCGCTGATGAAATCGTAGATTCATCTCTACGACTTTAGATCAAGCAATACTTGAGCAACCCTCCAGATATCAGCAAAAACATTTTCGGTTTCAATGATTTCAGCTCAATCTCATCTTTTTCTAAACTTCCTATCTCGAATAGTAAACAGCGATTTTCTCTCAATTTCCTCAAACTGAAGTCTTTTGGAACGATATTGGTTCTATGCATGTGAATGATTAAAATCTCAGATTCATTTTTGTTTTTCGTTCTCTTAATTGAAAGATCATTGTCTCAAAGAACGAGATTGAGTTTTTTTTTTCTTCAAGGCGAACTACTTACATCGCAAGCAACACGTTATCAAATCATACAAATTGAAGTCTTAGATGGACTACAAGTAGAAATTGTTTGTCGTACTGAAGATGTCAAAGATGATCAAGATGTAATTCGTGATCGTTTAGTTATAGATTACCTTTTTGTTTCAAATAATAATGATCAAACTGATATAAATAATAATAATAATTCTTCACGTTGTTTAATTGGTGGTCGAAAAAATATTCATAGTGCCCTTGTCTTAACACGTGATAAACGACGTATGTATACATGTTGTGAAATCAATGATAATAATGTTGAAATGTATGTTAATAAACCACATCCAGTTGATTATGCCACTCAACGTATATGGGCATTTGATCAACAATTATATGAAAATAAAGATCGGTAAATTTTATGTCAAAGATTTTTTTTTTATGTAAAATATTTTCTAATGATTGTTTCCTTTATTATATAGCATATTTTCATTAATTTTAAGTGATGATGAAAATTATCTTATGGCAGTTATATTTAAAGGTTTTAAAATCTTTTCATTTCGATCATATTTATGGAAAACATGCTTATTACCTGGAAGCGTACGTAACATAATGAGTGGTGCTAAACGTTTAACATATACAGCAGCATTTTCTCAAGATAATCGGTATGTTTTATATGATTTTTTTTTTCTTATCAATTATTTAATAAATTATTTTTCATATAGTTATTGTATAGCATGTGTTAAATCCAGTGTTTATGTATTTGAAATAGAATGGGGTGATTTAGTAGCTTCATTTGATTCACATTTTGGTCGTATACTTGTTATAAAATGTTTATCAACTGGTAGTGGTGGAAATAATTATGTTATAACAGCTGGTATAGATAAAACAACAAAAGTATGGAATTTACAAAATGCAAAAGAAAAATCTATATCCATAGCACAATTAGATAAATCTATTGAAATGATACATATATCAACAGAAACACAATTAATAATGGCACAATCACGTACACAATTATGTTTATTTGATATACAAAGTGGATTAATGATAGGCGAATTATCTGCTAATCCACATGGATCAATTTATCAATGTTAGAAATGAAATACTTTCTTTTTTTTTATGAAAAATATAATTTCTTTGTTTCTTTTTTATTTTTTAGGTACAGTTTTATGTGCAAATGGTTTATTTGCAGCATCAGCTGAATCAGGTAATTTTGTAATATATGATATTGAAGAACGAAAACCATCATCTATAACACCATTAAAAAATGTCTTTCAACTTCTTCTTCATTCAGCTGAAACAATGGTAAGAAGAAAACAAAAAATTTTAATTATTTTCTATGAAATATTTTCTTTTTTATTTAGATTTTAGCTTTGACTACTGAAACAGTTGCAACACAAGTTTCAGGTACTTCAAATAATGGACCGGTAAATATTAGTCCAAACGGTCAAACTATTCGAGCTATTTCATATGGAATACCTGATGGTGATGTTATTTATGAAATACTATCGAATATGAAACGTTTGAATCAACCAAAAAAAGTTGCATGTACAGCTGATGATACATATTTTGTATTTATTGAAGAGAAAAAAAATAATGAAATACTTGCATTATACGATCCAATGACTGGTGAATATGTACATAATGTTAAATTAAATTATCCAGGTTATAAAGATATTACTTTAATGGTTACAATACCAAAACAACCTTATCTTATTGGTTTAATTGATTCTGAGAAAGGAATTGTTATGAATGTTAGAGATAAAAAGGTGAATATTTACTTAAATTATTTTAATAAGAGTTTTTAGTGCACCTCTCTCTCTTTAATTCTTTAATGTCATTGTATTAATACAAAATATGCAACGTGAAAAATCTTTTGCAGACTATAGCAGTTTTCTCAAAGTAGCGATCTGTTTTATTTTCGATTGTTTTTTTTATTAGCACTCGATTTCTTGTTTGTCTTATTGCTTGCCATTTGCGTATTCTGTTTTTCTTAATATAATATTTCTATTTTCTTTGAGATTAATTTTTTTCATAGAAATTTCGAAGTTTTTCTTTTTTTCTTTTCTCTTACATAGTACAATTGATGAAGTGGAAACTTTTTTCTATGAAGCATATTTTACCATACCTTGAAAAGTATTATACCGTTGAACTTTGGCAAATCTTACCAAAAAGCGCACGAAGTCAGAGCACGTGGCTTGATCATAGGATTTCGAATAATTTAGTTCTTCTTATCGAACAATACAAGATTTATGGTGATTAAAAAGCACGCATTTCACATTGATTTATACATGTTAGAGAAAAAGTTTCAGCTCTATCGGCTCTAGTGAGACAAAGAACATGGAAGACTTTAGACCATTCTTACCGATTGCGTTTTTCATATCGTCGGAGTAAGATGGTCTTATCATTTGAAGTCTAGCAGAACTCTTTTTACACTTACGAAGACCTATTTGTCTTGAGATTTTCAGAGTTTTTGGTCAAAAACCTGTTGAAAAACTCTGGAAAGATTCAGTTAAATGTAAAAGAAATAAATTTTGTTTTGTCAAAATTATAATTATCTTTCATTGTCTTTTTTCTTTCACTAGATTAACGTGTTAACTTTTCTTTTTAATTTGTATTCTAAATAGGTTCATTTAACATTACCAAAATGGGGTGGTCAACTATCATCCGATGGTAAATATGGTTTATATGCACCAACTCGTGGTGGTCTTGAAATATTTGAATTTCGAACTGGAAAAGTAGTTCGAACATTAATTGGCAAAATAGCTGAAGGTGTATTTGAAGTTTTAACATTTTTTACTCCGACAAATAATCATGTTATATATTATCATAAAGGTAAACGAACAATACGTGTATTTCGTACACAAGATGGTCAACAAATAGCTGATATGAAATGTCCAACCAAAGTTCGACAAGCAATTGCAACACATGATGGACGAGCATTAGTTGTTGGATATGAAGATGGAGCTATACAAGTGTTTTTAATCGTTGATCATTTCGATGAATCAACTGTTAATTATTTAAAACATTGGAGAAAACGTCAATTTCCAGGAAAATTAGAACACATACGGAAAGAGACTACGGAGAAACAATCTGAACTAACAACGATATAAATTATTTGCCGAAATTTCGATCATATAATGGATGAGTCAAAAGTGTTTTTTAGACAAAATATTTCTTCATTTTTTGACTGATTAAGAAGACTAGGAGAATTTTGTGCTCTTTTCAAATCTAGGTCCAAGAGTTTCTTATGACTGATAGATGGAAGTTTATCAGTAAACTTTTGAAAGGTCTAAAAAGAAGGATCTTGAACAAAGGCAGTTTCACTAGCTTAATTCTCAGATGGAAAATTCGATTATTTCCCGTTTTCAATTGATTTCATGCCGTTTTCCAGTAATTTTCTCGTTACTTTCGTGTTTGTGTCGTACAAAAGTATCTATTTTGCGTAACACTCGTTGTAGTAGTAATTTTTTTACGACATACGAAGTGAGACCATCTGATACAAAGAGGGCTAAGACTTGAGAGTCTCGCTGCGATTCTCTAGAAATGATCGCATTCATTTTGTCAGCGTAAAAATAAAAGAGTTGTGAAAACATCATTAAGGCTCTTATTAATACTCTCATTGCCAATAGACACTTTGCAAAAGACTCATAATCATAATAAAATGCCAGATTTTTCTATTGATGTCTTCGGAATATTTTTTACTCCAATCTCATGTATTTCATTGTGCGCGATGTTTTGAAAATTTTGCTAACACTTTTAATTAGTTGAAAAATGAAGGAACATTCTCTTTCTAAGAACTTTCGACCCAGCCGTTACATCATATTTTTCTCTCTATATTTTATCAATGATTTCTGATGTGGCTTAAGCATTTCATAGGAATGTTCTGTTTATTTTTATCGCTAATAATCTTGATAATTTCACATCACTAAATTGAAGCTCTTCAATACAATATTTACTCTTGACCTATCACTTTTTTTCTCGAACAACAGAGTATTCCAAAAAGAAACATAAAGGAAAAGAAGAAATACTTAAAAGCAAAAAAGAAAGATACATATGTGTATTGAATGTATCATTTGTACGATAGCAGGATAGATTATAGTAGAACCAAAGAAATATAGCATATTAGTAAATTATCCTCGGACACAAATGTTTTATACATTTTAAGTAAATTTCAAACACTGAAATTATGCGTCACATATCCTTGATAAATGTCTTATATCGTATCAAAATTACACTTGCTTATTATTGCAAATTTTGTTTTTTAACTTATTGAATTCGTTTTATATATTATGTTTTCACTCAATTTATTTAATGATTAAGTATTCTACTTGTATATTTTGGATCGAACCTAATAAAAGAAAAACATTTCATCAATGAACAAAATTCAATTAATTGAGCATTTGATAATTTTATTAAATATTCACATTATTTACTGAGCAGATATTAATTTTTATTGAAAAAACAAGTCTACTAAACATTAAAATAATTTTATCTAGTTAAAAAAAATAATTTCTCTTCCACATTAATATCTGATCCAACGGGTAAAAGACAACGGCTAACAACATACCTCAAGTGAAAAAGTTTGTTAAAGTACAAGATTAATTCAAAGTATATAAAAATAATTTCAAGTGTATTAAAGTAATTTAAGATATTTGCCGATCTTAATTACGTTGCTTCCTACTAGAATTCTCTATATTTTTCTGTTTTCTTTTTTTTTATCTTTTTTCGTTTGACAAAACCTTTAAAAATATTTGTATAATAACAGGCATTGCAAAAGAAATGGTAAATATTGTCAACTTCTAAAGTACTTAAAGATGTTTTTATTGGAAAGAGAGATGTCTAAAGGAAAAATGTTGTACCAAGTATATTTGCAACATTAACTGCAATTAGATTATTTCTTTTACATCAGAAGAGTATGGTAAAAAACATCTTTAATAATGATTTTTGCAGCATAAAAAGTAACTTTTTCACCTGTGCATTGGAAGTTAAATTTGCTTTTAATGTTTATACCAAAGTATTGTTTTTTTGTGAAAAAGATGAAATAATTTTGTCGTTCACACTGCCGATCAGTATGCTCCTTGCCTAAGTTCGGTGATTTCCATTTTGATGATACTCTGAGATGATACCAACAGTATTATAAACGTTTTAATATTATGTCTATTGATACTAATTCTACCTAGTGATTATAGTGATGTATCAAGTTAATAACTATAGTAAGTAACTGAATAAATTCGAAAGTTCAATTAAGAGCTAACGAGAGAATATCTTCGGATCTCTTCTTCTAATATCAATGCTTTTTTGCCAATAGATACTACGTAATGTTGTAATAAAAACTCTAAAACGATTTTAGTTTCTATTGAGATTTAATTAAACTATCGAGTTTTTCTCTAGAGAGCTCTACGTTTCGAGAAAATTTCTATTTACGAATTTTGATCTGATACTTTATTCATATAGAGAACTCAACTAAACTAGATTTCATAAAAAAGTTTAGAAATTTTGCATACAATCTATTCGAAATATAAGACTTTCAAGATTTGAACCCTTTGTCATGGATGGCGTATAGAATATACATCTTTTGAAAATTTCATATCTGGAAAAGATTTTATTCACAACTTCTGAATTTTTTTTTACAAAAGATAGGTTAATTGAGTTCTCTGTATTTATCAAATCTCAGATAAAAATTCATCAATACGAGTTTTTTGAAAAGCTAGAGCCTCTACTCTAGAAAAAAACTCGATAACTCAGTTAAATCTCAATAGGAACTCAAATCCTTATAGGTTCTTTATTCGAACATTATGTGTAATCTACAGGACAAAACAAAAAACTCATTGAAATTAGAAGAGAGCATCTGAAGAGGCTCCATCATAAACTAGCGACGGAATAAGCTAGTGGCTAAAAAGGATCAGATCGTAATACATGATGCAAACATCATAGTTGACTAGATACTGTATATTTATGAATTTATATGATAAATATTCAGAAAGTGCGAACGTCAGAAATTCGCGAACATCGATTATCGAAAGGCATTCGATGTTCTTCATTTTGATAAACTTTATATCGACGATCTCTATTTCGTTGATTAGATATCTGACCATACTACCTAGCGATTTTGTAATAATAAAAAATATTCGTTTGAATTATTGTCTTTTTTAAAATTTCTATGATCAGATACAATTTGTACAAAAACCCAACAAGAATTGAGTTCATATATTACTTCTGTAAAACAGTAGCGGATATTCTTGGAAACTCATAGTTCTAGCAAAATATTCTATTTTATAGCAAATTGTAATAAAACTTAGACAATGGAGTTTTTCATGAATTATATTTTTCTGTATTTTAAATAAAATTTGGTTCACGTAACTCAAAACAGTTGAAGAAGTATCGACTTTTCAAGTTGCACAAGCTTTTTTAGACGTGTTCAATACGATATTTGTAACTCGTACATTGCTTATTTCAATAGAAAAAAGTATGATTACTTTACAAATCAGACATATGAACTAAGAGTTTGGCATTTTTTCCACTTCTTTTAGCAACTTATATTACTATAATCATAATATTTAGAATGTGTGATTTTGATGATAATTTGAAAAATTTTCAAGTACTTTGGATTCACTGAAAATACTTTTGCGCAGTTTAAAGTGGCTCAATGCAAGCATGAAGTTGCTTAAAGTAGTTAAAATTAGCTTCAAGCACGAAAGTACTCTGTTTCCTCTTATAGCTTATTTGTCAAATCAAATAACATTTTCAGTAGAAATTAAAAATTCCAGGTAAAGTAGGAACTAGATAAAAAAAAAAGAAATAATCATCTAATGGTACTTAATAAGTCATTTAGTTTCACTTCATATTTTTATATAAAAAATTGTTATGTTTAGTTTTGTTTTTCTTTCAGTATTTCAAAACATTCGAATATGACAAGTAGACATAAACGGGTACGCTATATCAATTTTTTTGATCAAGTAATAAATTTTTACATGTACTCATTTCATCTCTTCCGCTCGTTTCTTTTACTAGGCAGTTCGACATCAAAAGCTTTTTTTTTTCTTGAATTGAATTTTTTGAAACACATGCTATCTATAAAGTTTTTCAATATTAACTTATCAAACAGTATTTATTAAGCGTAAATCAAATAAGTATATGTGCTTTTTATTGATGAAACATTTATTGAAAATAATTTAACAAAAAATCAAGTTTCTGTTTTTGTCATTATTTTTCATTCACGGATCAGTGTGTTCATAGTTTAATAGTCATGTAAAAAGCTGCCTGACATATTAATTATTAATCGCTCTTGATGAACCGGAATTTTGCCTCATGGTTTTTGACAATTTCTTCTATTTGCGTAGGATTTTTAATAATAGAAAGATTGTCAAATATCCGACGGAATAACAGAAAAATTATAAAAGTTAAAGACTTTTACTGATATTCTCACGCCATTCCATTGTAACTAATCGGTATGTTAGAATTTCGATGATTTTATTTTATTGTAAAGATTTTGACGAACATAAAGTAAAATTTCGAAATTCCATAGAACCTTTGCTCAAACCCGCAAGGCATGACATACGAGTCACTTACAATATTATCGTACATTTGAAAGATAATCAATAGTTCGTTTTATTGTACTATATATGACGAGAAAGTTGATAGAATTTTCTCGACTATCACTATTAGTATCGTCGAAATATACAGTGAGTCTCAAAATTGATCAACCGGGTTTAGTTTTACTTTTTTTCGACTGTCTTCAATGCTAAAAGTAATTCAAAAAGTGATTCTGATGGAGAAAATTGTTTTCAATCGAAATATCAGTGAATAAATATTGTGATTAAATTCCTATAGACAGAATCTCCAGAAAACCAAAAATCTAGTTTTTCAGCACCTCGAACCGGCGAATATTATTTAATTTAGACTATGTAGAATGATAGAGAAAACAATTCTCTATAAAATGAAGTGTCTCACAGTTCTCTACGATGTTTTTCTGTTGAGATATAACAATCACACTGAAACCAATAAAGCCGTTTTTTTCAAGATTTTCTATGGAACAAGCCATTTTTAGCCAATAATCAAGCGGCTGTATCTCAGCAGAAAAACATCGTAGAGAATTCTGACACACCTCATTTCGTAGAGAATTGTTTTCTCTATCATTCTACATAGTCTAAATTAAATAATATTCACCGGTTCGAAGTGCTGAAAAACTAGGTTTTTAGTTTTGTGGAGACTCTGTCCATAGGAATTTAATCACAATATTTATTCACTGATATTTCGATTGGACACAATTTTCTCCATCACAATCACTTTTTGAATTATTTTTAGCATTGAAGACAGTCGAAAAAAAAGTAAAACTAAACTCGGTTGATCAATTATACTGTATGTTCATGATATGATATCATCTCATAATACCTAAAATAAGAATTGAACTATAATATCACATATATATTTACTTTGATACTAATTATGAAGTAATTACTATACATGTCATAATCTCGCGTGCTATTTTTCTCATAAAAAAATCTTGCATGACACATTGACATATTCTTCTCATGAATTAAAAATTTGCTATTGGTAGTATTTTAGAGGGTGGTTTTAACTATATTAATTTGATAAATGATCAAAATTTTATCTCTAACTGTCATACCATAGCAAAGTTATAGGTCAAGTAAAATACTAAAAAGAAAAAAGAAAACTTTTACATGATATTTAGTTACATCAATCAAATTTTCAACTTGTATTTTATAGTTTTGATAAACAAGAAATAGTATAATTCTCTCGTCTGTTTTTTTTTCTATCGACTTATCACCCACTCAATGTTTTTCAATCAACAATATCCTGATAGTCTTTTGATAGATTATTTAATCTTAAGATTATTTTTCATCTTGCGTGACAGAAAAATCAAATAATAACCGTACATCTGATATTCAAAAAACAAAATAATTTATAAGGAAAAATCATGACAAAAACAACACTAATCAGTCTTATATTCGAAAAGAACACGCTCTTTGCTCTATTTCCGTTAACCACTAAAATTTAAATAAAAGAAGAAAACGATTATATGACACGCTTTAATATTAAATAACACCCTACTGATCTTGAGATTTATCTAAGATACATCTTTGATTTTTTTTTCGTATGATAGCGAAGACTTACTTAAAGATTCCAACCTATATATATATATTGGGCAAAGTAATATTACTTTAGTCTAAATAAGATGCAACGTAAGGCTAGGAAAGTAATTAATATACTTTGTAATGTAGGTGCGACACTGATAAAAATAGAAATGTCTCTAGAGAAAAAGTTTTATATATATATATATACGTAGGGTTTAATTTACAGTTAGAATCATTTATCAAATAAATTTACTAGAAACAAAATCCTTAATCAAAATTATTGATGGTAAGTAGAATTTTAAAAATCGATATGTATATCAATCATTGAATAGTAGTGCCATCTTTCGTTGTCTTTAATTTGCTTTAAATTAACTACGAATCATTGTTTAAGTCCTTCAATTATCTATCTGTAAATAAACATCTAAATAAACGAGAGATCTAATCAATTTTTTTCTTCATTAACAAAAAAACAAAATGTTCCAATAAATTAGTTCAGTTTTCTCTATATTGAATATTTGATAAAGCATAATATACAAAAAAAATAATAATAATAAATAGATTAAAATGACGGAAGATAATTCAAATTGTCATTTTAATCCACGATATAAAGCTCAATCAACATCTCAACTTTTATTACCAGATTCACTGAGTATTAAATCAATGTCATCAACATCATCAACATCATCTCTTGCTATGTCAAATAGTCCTAAATCTAATTTATCATCATTTTTTAAAATGTCATTATCAAATCGTAAAACAACAACCACAACAACACAACCAACAGAAGATCGTTTTATTATGACAATCATAAAAAGTCCATCAATTAATTCTCAACGTGCATTATCAAATTCTTCAAATGATTTTTCTACATCACCATCATCTGTACCCATAACAACAATCACAATGAATGATGATTCGTCAAATAATAGTAAACTCCTTAAAAGTAAAGTTACAGCAGCATTCAATCATATGAAATATCGTAAGTTAAAAGATTTTTTAGAATTTCCCTTTTTTTTTTATGGTGTATAGAATTAATTCATTTTGTTTTATCAGGTTGGGTTGTAAGAATGCGACCAAATTTTCGTACAAATGAATCACCAATTTATTTTCTTGGAAAAATGTTTAATGGAAAAGAAGGTAAATAAAATAAAAAATAAAAAAACTTATTCTTTAATAAAATTTATATTCATCTTCTATTCTTATTGAATTATACAAGTAAATTTTCTTTAAATATTCAATTCAAATAATATAAATAAATTAGTCATAAAATATTTTTTTAATTTCATAGAATCTTGTTTTGACAAGAGAGAGAGAGAGAGAATCATCCAAATGACAAATCATTTTTTTGACTCATGACTATGTATGTCATATAAATCCTAATAAGCTATGAATATCCTGAAAAAAATTCATACCTTAGGCTTATTGCTATCGAAATACACTGTAGCATCATATACGATATTTATTAAATGAATGTACTGTTAGTCCCCCCCCCCCCTGTTTGAGAAAAACTAATTTTGTAATTTGAAACTTTCCGTAGAGATATTCATATTCAGCAAGTCATTTGATATTTTTATGTTGAGCAAAAAAAAAATCAAATCAAAAGATTTAAATGTTAAAATTTTTAATTATTATTTGAATAAAGAATTTTTTTTTTTTTGTGTTTTTAGAAACAACATCTGATGATATACCTCGTCCATATAATGAACAATCATATTCAAATTTTTTAAAATCATTTTCACAACGAATTTTTTTTTCATATCGAAAACAATTTGAACCATTAAATGGTTTAAGACGTAATGGTGATTTAATAACATCAGATTGTGGTTGGGGTTGTATGATACGTTGTGCTCAAATGTTACTTGCTCAAACATTACTTAATCATATGACAAATAAAATTAATTTACCTTATTCAAATATTCAAATGTCAGAAAAATGTATTTTATAAAAGAATAATAAATAATATTATTTTTATTTAATTTATTAATCTGTTTTTTTAATTTTTTTTATTAAGGTCCAAAACGAAATTCTATTGAATATTTTCGAAATACAAATCGAACTAATCGACGAACACATATTTATACTGATATTATTCGTTTATTTGGAGATTATCCAAATGTTAAATGTCCATTTGGAATTCATAAGTAAAATTTTAAAATTAAATATTAATTATCTTTTTTTTTTTGATTTTTTTATAAAGAATTGTTGAAATTGGTACAACATTTGGTATTCATCCAGGTGATTTTTTTGGACCAGTAAGTGCTGCACATTGTTTAAAACAAGCTGTTCAAACTGCTGTTGAATTAAATCAAATACCAGATACACTTCGAATTTATATTAGTCAAGATGCAATTAGTAAGTTTTTTTCTTTTTTATATGAAAAATATTTTTCTTTTTTTTTTTTTTTTTTAGTTTATCGACAAGATGTTATTAATTTATGTACAGATCCATCAATTTTAATTAAAAGAAAATTTCTTGATCAATCAATGGAATTAACAATTAAGAATAATAATGAAAATAATTCTAAAATATGGTTAACATCATTACTTATACTTGTACCATTAAGATTAGGTTTAAATGAACTTGATTTAATATATGAACCTTATTTAAAAGAAGCACTTAAATTAAGTCAAACAGTTGGAATTATTGGTGGTAGTCCTCGACATGCTGTTTATATACTTGGTTTTCAAGATGAAAGTTTTATTGATCTTGATCCACATTTCAGTCAAACAACTGTTAATGTACTTGAAAATGTATTTGATTTATCTGTAAGAGAATCCAAAAGAAATAGGATATTTTTTGATAATTTTATTTTTTTAGAGTTATTCATGTTCATCACCAAAAAAATTAACAGCAAAAAAAATGGATCCTAGTTGTACATTAGGATTTTATTGTAGAGATAAAGCAGATTTTGAAATGTTTTGTGCACAGGTAAATTTAAATTAATAGTTATTCATATTTATTCTTTTAATAAATATTTTTAAGAATTCATCATATTTCGATACTCGAAGTTATGTTTTTTTTTTATTGAACTTGATGTATGAATTAATTTTGTTTTTTTTTTTTCTATTGAAATTTCTTTTTCATATGAAGTTAAATATTTAATTATGAAACAAAGAAAGAATACAAAATAACTCATTTCATATGATAATATTATCCTTATGACATGTTTAACATGACCTCAAAAAGAAATTTTCACAGAAAAAAAATAATTTATAACATTCATATATTATATCTAATGAAGACAAGTGTGCTTATATTAAAATATTATGAATTCTAAAGAATTTTCTATTAAAAAATGATTAGTTTTTTCCCAAAAGAAAACTTTTATAAATAATCATGAGAAAGAATAAATATGAATTTGATAGATTTTTATTAATTTCTCTGAATCTACACAGTTTTATAATGCTACTGGAAGGTTCTTGTGAGGTTTTTCAAGTGAAATATTTCGACCCAAAAAAAATTAAAGCTAGTGATAAATAAGATTAAGAAGAATTATCATTTGAGTAATTTATCATATTCTATATTCAGATCATGACAAATATTGCAACAAAACAATCACCTAAAACTTGTCATGATATATGAAGATGATGAGTTTTTTGGATTTCTTTTCTTGTTATTCATCAAAAGAGCAATAGCGAAAAAAAAGAACATATTGACATAAGTATTACAATCATCATGTATTATATTGTAAAATTCCATAGAGATTTCACTGACAATATTTTCATAATAAAATCAATATTCAACTGACGAGTTTTTCTCTTGTTATGAGTTACAATCGAATAATCATAGAATGAATATTAAATAACGAATGTAGATTTTATTTAAAAAACAATTCTTTTTTTTTTTGTTTGCTTTTAGTGGAATCATATATGTCATATGGCAACTGATGATCGACGTACATGTCCAATATTTCGTATTGAACGTGGTACATTTGAAGAAAGTCATACACGTATATTGAATTTTGATTATCCATCATTAAATGATGAAGAAAATATAATTCTTCGTGTAACTAAAGTACCATTATCAGAGAGTCATTCATTATTATCATCAACTAATTCTAAACAATCAAATAAAAATCTTAATTCATCAATGATACAATACAGTGATACATTTAATAATGTTGATCAAGTATTGAATGAAACAAAAACAAAAACCAATCGTACTAGAAAACATTCTCTATCTGATGATTACGTATTTTTATAAATCTATTCCAAGATCTTGTATTTTTGTCGATAATTCCAGTCAGCATTGTTTTGTTCTTTTTTTTTTTTTTTGTGCAAATAATTTTTTTTCTCGAGATTGAAAACCTTGAACCTATTAATCATTTATATATATATATATGTATATGTATGTTTTCCCTTTTGTTGGTGAGTTGATGCTGTGTGATATAGACATATATATATGCATTGATCTGTCCGATTTCTATTTATAAAAGAATGAATATTGATGTCATTTATTTATTTTTGCTGTCATTTTAGATGATTTCAACATTGATTATTGTCTTGTACGTATTCCTTTTCTATATTACTTCATTGAATGATTTTTTAATCTATTAATTGAAAATATTTTTCTCTCTATTGTGTTATTTAGTACATTGTTAGTTAATGCTGGAGCAGTAATTAATATTAATTTGTTAGTAGAATGAAAGAAATATATATTTATGAATTATTAATTCTTTTTGTTTTTTTTTTTATTATTTTTATAGGAAACGAAAAGAGGTTGGCTTTATCGTTGATAACCCATCAATTGGTAAGATATATAACAGAGTCAAATAAAATTTTTAGTGTAATAAAAATGATATTGTTCATATGAAGGGAAAAAAAAAACATAAAGTGTGATACAAAAATGTAATGACATAAATGTTGACTTCTAGATTTCTCTTAAATGAAAAGAGACTGAAAGAAAACATTTTTTTCTACTAGAAAATAGAGAATTTGTTGCTCTTTCGAACTCTATATATAATTTATTTTAATAGCATTTCTATAAATGAAATGATACAATAGAAAAGAGAAATACTCTCAAATAAGTTTGCGCATGACTTTCGATTCTTGTTATAAACGATTGCAAAGAGTGTTATCTATCCAAAGTTGAATTATTTATTAAACAGAATTTTTTAATTAACCAAAAAGAAAATAGTTTCAAAATATATTTTACTAATAAAAATATATCTCATAACTGTGATCCATTTGAGTTTTATAGTTAGAATATAAGTGGTTCAGACGCATCCACACTATTATAGTGCATTGAAAAACGATTGAATACTGTTGATTTTAACAGACTTCAAAAATATTTACTCATTTCGATAATACACCTTCAAAAACAAAAAATCGGTGACAGTTATTATATGAGATTATTCAGCATAACAAGGTAGAATATCGACGCTTATCTCTCTGTAGTAAACACGTATTGTAACAATTACTTTTTTTATGCATTAATAGAAAACCTTTTTTCTCTTTCAAATTGTATATGACTTGTTTTTGTGATAAATTTAAGATTGTGTTTCGAGATCGCCAGAATTAGCTGGAGTAAAGTTAGAGAGTGAATTGAGCGATTTTTTGAGAATTTAGTGAGCAAAGAAATGAATAAAAAGCTGGAAGAAATCGAAAATTTCTCCAGATTAATCTTCAAAAGAACACGTTAATTATATTATAAACGAAAACATTTCAAGATGAATAATTAATAACATACATCGAATAAATATTTGAAATATGGACAAAGAAAATATTTATCAAAGAGTAAATATTGAATAAAACTCTTCAATGAAAAGGTTAACAAAACTATCACAATCCGTGACTAACCATGATGATTAATTAACATAAACTAGCCAAGCGTTTCAACCTTAACCAATCAACCATAAGTTAGCTTAGAAAAAATAAAAAAATACCGATAATTATCAGACAACGTGAAAATACGTCAAAAAATAAAAAAGTTCAAGAAAAAAAAAGCTATGTATGATTATATAAAACGATTCCTCGTGATTGGAATGTTATTTTAGATAATGAAAAATGTCTTATATTAAGTGAAAATTATGCTGCAACAAATCAATCTTATTATTCTATTAATTCATATAATTATGTAATATTCTTCAGTATGTGTGATGTTAGCTTAACATCACATTCCAGTTGATTGACAAGATTTATATGATATTCGTTCAGTGAGTGTTGCTCTTTCTTCGTATTTCATTCTGTTTATGATTCTATAACATAATCATATCATATATCAATTCTGAAGAGGCTAAACTTTTCTATTAACTGGTAATAAAAAGAAATAATTTTTCCAATATGTGTTTACTTAAGAGAAATAAGTATCGATATTTTTTTCTGTTCATCTGAATAATGTGAGAAATGTAGAGCCGTTTTGAGGCTACTTCTCTTTTTGCTATTGTTGCATTATGCAAAAAAACAGACCAAGTTTTATTTCAGCATCCTTCACTTGACAAGAACTAAGGGTCAACATTTTTTTTTTACATTACTTTTGCATTACACATTTTTTTTTTTCAAAGAACCATTTCAATCTGACATATTTAAGAGTAATTCTAAGGAAATGAAGGATTTTCTATGAATGAAGCAGAGTCAAATAAAATAGAAAAAAAAAAAAACTATTCATTTTAGGAGACAAAATACGAGAATTTCTTGGTAGTCTTCAATATTTTCGAATATTCATTGGTCTTTGGAATATTTTAATTATATTTGCTATGTTTACGTAAGTGTATTTATTACTTATAAATCTTTATGATTTAAACTAATACTGATTATTTTTCAAGTATATTTGGTTATTGATTTATCATGGTCATATATTCCATAGACAATTGGCAGAACTATTTTATATATGAATGTTCAAATGGGTTCTTTTTCTTTCTTTGTTTGAAATAAATAAAATAACTTTTTTTGTTTATTTCTTTGTTTAATTTTTCATGATCGGTTATTTTTTCCATTTTTGTTTTAGAGAATAGTAAAAAAGAAAACTTAATAATAGGACTATGGCATTTTATTATATCAATATGGTTTTGTTTTTCTTCATGCCTTTTTATTTCATAAAGTCAACTTCTTTTCACTCTTTAATTGCCTCTTGTCTCTTTCGTTAATATGTAACTGTGCTTCCTACTCAATGAGAAACTTTTCACGTATTATTAGTTCAATATATATATATATTCATGCAATAACTGTGTTCTTTTTCGATCGAATACAAAAGAAAGCAAAACGGTTCCTTTTTTTTTTTCTTTCTTTCTTTAATGAATGTACGTTTAGTGCATTGCTTCTCTTTCTCTTTCTCATCATTTCTAAGCTTATGTATATAACCTCGAACCATCATCGTTACTATCGACAAAATGGATGACTGATTGTATTAGTAACTAACAAATAGAGATAATGATGATGAACATTTCTAACATATAATTATTGATACTATCAGCTAAACAATAGCTTAGATCTTTTTTTTTCGTCTTTAGATTAACTATCGGATGTGTGTTGATGTCACCACAAAATTCACAAAGACAAATGGTGACCACACCATCTTCACATTTGTCAGATGTCGAAATAAAGGCGAACAATACTCAATTTCATCATCGTCGTCGTCAAAAATTATGTACAACTCAACGCCTCCCGGCATTTTTTGCTTGGCTTCTTTTATTAGCTACTTCGTTTGCTTATTGGATATGTATTTTTCCAGAAATTCTTATTCTTCTACCAAAACTTTTACCTATTCCAATTTTACATTGTATTTTATTTGTTCTTGTATGCGCAAATTTTCTTCTTGCAACATTTATGGATCCAGTAAATTATTTTGATTTATTTTTTTTTTGTAATTCAAAAAAAACATAAAACAAAAAACATGTCTTCTTATTTTCTAGGGCATCTACGAACAATCGTTGAAAAACGAATATTCTACTGTTAGTTTATATACTCGTCCATCTAAACGAAAAGATGGTACTGAAGTCAATGATGATGATGATGATGATTCTGATGAACCGCAATCGCGTCTTATTCGTATTAGAGATGGTAAACTTTTTGTCTTTGTCACTCACTTTATATTTAAGGAAATTCGATGATTTAGGATCAGTCTATACAAAATATTGTCGTACATGTAAATTATTTCGTCCACCACGATGCTCACATTGTTCTATTTGTGAACGATGTATCGATGTAAGTTTAATCATTTAATTATAGATATGCTTCAATAAAGAAAAATAAAAGATATTATTTATGAGGGAAACTATCCAGATGTCAAATTGCTTTTCGATCGGGATGATGTTCATTTGATGAGTTCTAATGAGTAATAGAAATTCTAGAATGGTTTTGTTATCCAAGCCGTCGTTGTTGAAATATCAAACAGTCAAACCATTCTTGGCTCTTCTATTACTTAATTATTACTCATCCAATGAACATCATGTTGATCGAAAAGCTATCTGACACCTGTAAAGGTTAGCTCACTTCTGATTTACCATGTATGATTAGATTAGTTAATATTCATCAGGTTATATATCCAATTTTTCGACATAGTTCGACTTCATATTACAGATATGAATTGATCTCCATGAGACTAATCGAGGCTTAAAAGAATCAAATTCTCTGTGACCTACTAATAAAGAATTATGGCCATTTTACTGAATTTTTTCCTAAGGGAAAAATATTTTCAAAAAAAGACAATGTTTTATCATAGAACACAGTAATCGAATCTACTTGAAAATTGAATATTTCGAGAAAAACATGTTCATTTTCGTGGAAGTTGTCAGGACTATGAAATTTGCCTTTATAAAAGACTTCAGCTCAAAACTTTTTGCTTACAAAATTTTTCGGATATGTTTTGTTGTTAATAAAAGTTTCATTCAAATGATCGCAACTCTTCGTCTTCATGCTATAAGCTTTGTCTTGTTGAGATCTACTCATAATCATAAAATGAAATCGAACGGGTGTTCGATCATTAGACACATTTTCTCATTTATTTAATCGAATAAACTTTGTCGAAAATACACTTTTATGAAATAAATTTTTCTTTCAGACATTCGATCATCATTGTCCTTGGTTAAATAATTGTGTTGGTATGTACTTCAAAAGAAAAAACAATCAAATTTTCTTTTTTTCTTTTGAAATTTTCACTATTTTCTATTTGAATTTAGGTCGTCGTAATTATCGTTATTTTTTTCAATTTTTATTTCTACTCTGTATTCATATGATATTACTATTTGCATTTTGTCTTTATTATGTTCTTCATGAGCGTCATCATAAAATAATAACACCAAGTTTTCTTATACTGCCATCAAATCCAAATGTATCAAAAAGGCAAAATGATTATGCACCATCATCAATATATGTCGATAAAACAACATTTGTTGGTTTTTCGGATTATCGTTTTATTATTTGTATTATTTTACTTCTTCTTCTTGGTCTTATGGCAATACCTATAGGTGGTTTAACAGGTTTTCATATATATCTTATATGTCTAGGTCGTACAACAAATGAACAAGTTACTGGTAAATATCGTATGCAAAATGATGTATTTAATAGAGGTTGTTGGAAAAATTGTTGTTATGCATTATGTCAACCATTATATCCACAATTAAAATCTCCGAAAATCAAACGTTATAATGTTGATTTATTTGAAGAAATGGCATATGGAAAAATGAATTATAAAATAGAACAAAATGAATATGATGAAAAAAGAAAAATTAGTTTTGAAGACACAAACAAATTAAATATGAAAACAAATATTTATCATAATCCCATGGATGAAAAAGGTTACAGAGTTTTTTTTTCTTTTTCAATACTTGTAGTGTAGAAGTAAGTGTTGGAATATGAGTTAGAACTTTTGAACAATTGAAAATCTAGTGATTCATATTAGTTTCGATATATTATGATTGATTAGTGTTATTTTTTTTTTGAAGTTTAATTGAGATGTATATGTGCAGAAAAATAGGGAATTTCATGACGAATCATCGAACTTCATAAGATTCTTCGATTGTACTGAAATTTTGAAATGTCATCTCATAATATAGATCACATTAAATCTAACATCTCATGATTTGTAAAAATTAGAGCTCTAGTAAAATCCGTAGCGTCATCGAACAATAATAGCTCTGGAATTTGATGGAACTCTGTTTGACTTCACATCATTCTAAAAGACTTCGAGTGTAAAAATTTCATAGATTCTCGAATACTTCCAGCTCAGAAAATTCACTTGTTTTGCCTTTAATTTATACTATGCATAATGATACCACATTATGATACTATATGATACCGATTACATGTGGAAAGAAAAGAATATTGTTACGACCTAATGAAGACAGATGATAATACATATTAGCATTTGTGCGAAGTCTTAAAATATACATATGCATGTTTTCCATAGCCAAAGGATTATTATTTACTAAGACCCATCTTTTTATTATGTATTAGTTAAAGAAAATTGTAGAATGATTCCAATAATGCTTAATAATTAAAAAATGAATTCGTGATAATTAATAATATGAGTGCGAGACAAAAAAAATTTGATTTTTTCCTATGAAAGATACACATTTGTTTTCAGCATTAAGTGAAAAAACTTTTTGAATAGATCTCTAAAATAAGAATAAATTTAATGATGGAATAAACTTCTTGAACGTTGCAATTAACATATATTTCATGATTACTTTTGTTCTTTACTAGTTGTTGAAAACCAACTTTAAGTACATTGTTGCTTCAATTTTTCGAGTTATTTTAAGAATAACAAATTGAATTTCATTATGAAAGAAATAATTATTATAGAATTTTATTTTCTAGTTTGTCAATATAATAACTCAATTCAAATTGCTCAACAACAAGTAAATAAATAAAAATATACATATATAAAGAGATAGAATAGGTTTAACAACAACACACTTTTTTTCCTATAATGTTAAGTAATTAACTCAAATCCAGATAGTTATTTCAATAGACAATGAAATTTTCTTTTGCAAAAATTTGATAAATGAAGTATAAGCACAAGATTTCTGAAAAATAGCCGGACATAGTTCTTGAAGACTACTGTATCGCGTTTTTTTTTTTTGAAAACTTCGCCATCATAACTCATGAAAATTACTATCTAGATGTGACCTACTTTCTTAACATTGTAGAAAGAAAAATCAAAAAAAGTGTTATTGTTAAATTCTTTTTTTTTGTCATCATCGTATTTGTTTAAAAATTTTTTAATTCATTTATTGTTTTTCTATTTATTTAAAGCAAATATCATCTTCAACATCTTCTTCAGTCACATCTTCATTGCCATTTCAACCAGTTAAAAAAAATCTTTTACAACAAACAACAAAACCCGGATTTGAATCCATACGTCGTAGTTTATCAAATTTATCTTTATCTTCACGTTGTTCATATGATAATATGGAAGAAAATGAAGATGATATTCATCAACCATTACCTTATCAAACAATTAGTAATAATAATTACAACAATAATAATAGTTCAAAACAAATGAAAAAAATGTATGTTAATCAAAATTCTATTCAATCTGATAATATATCAACAAATAGTGCTATGACATTACGTACAGATTCATATAGACAAGCACATCCTTTACATTCATTTGCTTTTGATTATCCAAAACGACCATTATTACCTCAATCAAAACAAAATAATGAACAACAAAATCGACGAAAAGTAAATGGAAATAAACAATATGAAATATCTGTTTAAAGAATAAAAAAAAAAGTTTTCTATTCTGTGATTATCATAGATATTTATTTTATATTGTCTGTTTGTTTATTAATAGAATTTTTCTTTAGGAAAAAAAAACTATATGTGTATGTGAGAAATAAAATATTAGGATTTTCGCCTTTTTTTTCTTTCTTTTTTTTTTTTGTTATTGATGTTGTTGATATTAATTCTTTCAGGAGAAAAAAAAACACAGAAATCGTGTATGTGTGCATGTATTGTTAATGTTTTTTTTGCTTGATACTTTGTATTATTCAAAAAAAAAACAACGCTTTTGTTTGTTGTTCTTTTCTTATTTTTTTCTCTTTAAAAAAGAGACAGAAAAGCATCTTCATTTGTATTTATTTATTATTCTTTTAATTTTTTTCTGACAATATTTTCATTCCATACATCTGTCATTACATTTTTTACATTCACATTGTGTAACAATTCGATATTGAATGGTCCGTGGTTTTTTATTTTCACACATTATTTGAATTTCATGTGCTTTGGTATTTTTTGGTGAACAACAATGAAGATGATGTATATGTCGATAATGTGTGGGTGCATATTGCCAATCATAAACGAGATAATCTTGTGAATAACATTGACCACGACAACGAGTTGTTTCAATTGATAATGGAGTATTTAAACAATTTTGAAGATTTATTGTTTCTGTATAAGGTTCAACTTGACAATTATGTATGGTTGGAGTTTTGGATATTATTAACGGAGGTGTATGAACAAGAAGAAACAAAAAAATAAGAATTCCAGACATGATAATTAATGAATGAATATAGGTGAAAAAATGTCAGAAAGAAAAAGTTAGAAATATTTTTCTCTTCTCAATTATCCTCAAGTGAAATTCATTGTTTGTTTTTATACACGGATATTAATCGACTTTCTGTCACATATAATCATCATTTTTTTTAAAAAAGATAATCTTTTAAGTACATCCATCGTCCTGGTTTTTTTTTTCTATTTTATTTCATAGCCAATGAAAACAACAACAAGAAGAATAATGAAGAACAAATATAGTATAGTAATAGTAATAGTAGTACACAGAGAGAAGAAGAAAAAGATAGAAAGAAGTAGTTGTATACAAAAAAAAAAAAAAAAAATAGAGACAAGCGCGAGTTTTTTTTTTGTTTTCATACATCTTTTCTTTTTTTCACATACAAAACAAGAATGTCATTCTACAACAATATAACAAGTAGTACACAGAAAAAAAAGAAAATTCTGAACTCGACAGCAAAAAAAAAAAAAAGAAGAAGAAGAAGAAGAAGGATATTAGGGACGGTCAGAGATCTTATTTTATTTTTTTTATTAATTGTTATTTTATTCTTCATCTTCATCGTCATCATCATCATCATCATCGTCATCATTATCTTCATCAGATGATTTTGCTTTAGCTTTTCCTACAGGTTTCTTAGGTGATTTTTTGCTTGTTGATGCTTTTGATGAACTTTTACTACCTTTAGCTGCTGAACTAACATCACCACCACCACCACCATTTTTTTTATATTCAGCAAGTCGTACTTCATATTTTTGTTTTTCAACAGCAGCCTTTTGTTCATAACGTTTTTTTACATCATCACTATATCACAAAAAAAACCAAGATTTATTTTTTCATGAAATAATTTTTTTTTTTCTTTTTTCTTTTATCTTACCTAACTTTTTTCCATCTTAAACCAATTTCTTTCGAAATATCACCAACCGATAGAGATGGACTTTTTTTCTTTATATCCGGTCGTTCATCTTGGGAAAAAAGAAAAAATGCCGATAATGGTCGTTTTGGTGCATTTGGATCTTTGCCTGCTTTTTTTGATGGTCCGGCACCACGAGGCATATTGTTATTTTCTGTTTTTAATAAGATAATTAAACAAAAAAAGAAAAATATACGAATCTAAAAATAAGCAGATATATATATATATAGTCAAATTTAAAATTGAAAAAAAAAATATCATCAACAAACTAAAGAATTCAATATAAACTATCGAATAAATACGATCGTTGCTCTGTCTCCCTCCTTCCCTCTCTCTCTCCTCCACTTCTCTAGATAAAGACTGCCAAATGAATCAATGAACAACGAGTTAGACAAAGAGAGAAATGTGACCCAGTCAGTCAGTAGTGTGTCGTTTCTTTCTGCTGCCTAGCTAAAAGGAAGAATCGACAGCGAAAGAAAACGCACGCATATAACGTGTATATATGTGTGTATGTGTGTGTATGTCTCTGCTTTCTCGTCTCGCTTCTTTTTTCAAACATGAAGCGCACACGCTATAGCGGTCGTGCATGTGTGCAAGGAGCTTTGCTTTACTTTGTATGTGTGTGTGTATGTTCGTCTCCGTCTGCTGTGTATGTGATGGCGAATGGTGATTGCAGTAGCAGCAAAATGTGTAGAGAAAACGCGCGCGCGCTCGCAAGCAACAGTGCAACAAGCACAACAGAGGCCCTTTATGATGCGCTTCATACAATAGTGTGTGTAAGGAAGAAAAAGTAAGAGGGCGATGGTTGGTAAAAAGAAGAACAATTATTAAGACACGACGACAGCGAAATAGCTTGCTTGCTTGCTTGCTTGCTTACTTACTTGCTTGCTTGCTTGTGCACACATACGCACGCACACATATAATATATATATATTCTATACGAAAATGTAATAGCAAAAGCAATGTGTTTTGTTTTTTTGGGTTTATATAAAAATAAAAATGGGCGAAATAAGATGGAAATTAATTTTTATATTTAATGAAAAAATTTATTAAATCGAAAAGAAAAATGCCGGTTTTATTTTAAGGCAAAGAGTTCATTGGACAAGAAGAGATAAAATTCAAGTGAATTGTTGAATTGCATCAAAAAAAAAATTAAAAAAAATTAATAATTAAAAAAACAAAAGAAAAAGAAAAAAAGTTATTTTTAATTTTGGTTGATAAAAGCGATGAAGAGTGTTATGCTAAGGCAAATATTTTCTTAATTAGTTAATGTAACAAGAGATTTGTGTTAGAAGAGATGATAATCTATATGTATTTTAGATTTTTTTTCTAATTAAAAATGTCAACATCAAATTTACTAAAACTTGTTCTTCTTACTGGTGCTGGTGGAAGAATTGGTAAATATTTTGTTGAACATGCTAATAAACAAAAATATCAACTTCGTTTAATGGTTTTTATTTCAAGGATTTAATTTTTAATGTATTCTTCTTTTTTTTTACTAAGGTGCATTCAAGTGAACCAGAAAAAGTTGATGCAATAAAATCATTTGGTGAAATAGTCGAAGGCGATTTAAATGAAATAGAAACCTTAGATAAAGCTTGTAAAGATGTTCATACTATAGTTCATTTAGCTGGAGATCCAAATCCAAGTTCAACGTGGGATACATTAAAAGAGGCTAATATTGAAGGATAAAAAGAAAATTTTACGAAAATATTTAATTTAATTCTGTTGTGTTCTTTTAGTTTATATAATATATTCTTGGCAGCAAAAAAGGCTGGTGTTAAACGAATGGTTTATGCTAGTTCGATTCATGCTGTAACAGGCAATCCGAAAGGTGTACAAGCAAAAACAAATGAACCACCAAATCCAGGCGACCTTTATGGTATTTGACAAGTGAAATGGCATTTTTTTTGTTCTTATTTTTATTTTAAACAGGTGTTACAAAATGTTTTGGCGAAGCACTTTGCCGTTATAAGGGTGAAAAAGAAGGTGTGCCATCAATAGCTGTTCGTATTGGAGCATTTCAACCACATTCAACTGCACAAAATAAAGATTCAACAAGTATGATGGATTCATGGTTATCTCAAAGAGATTGTGTACAATTACTTGAACGATGTATTGATGCACCGGAAGATTTAAAATTTGCTATTGTACATGGTTTATCACGTAATACATTTAATCGTATGGATATTGAATCAACTCGACAATTATTAGGTTATGAACCTCAAGATAATTTTTTTGAAGAATCAGAATTATTTAGAAATTTTAACATGTCTGATGAATTAGCTGAACATGATGTTACGTATGTAGAAGATAAAAGAAATTTTTTTATTTTTTATACTTGTCTTTTTTTTTTCAGAGATGAAAGACAAAAGTCAGGTTTACGAGATAAATCAGCAGATGACAAGAAAAAAGATAAGAAGAAATAGATAATTGATGCAGTAAGAAATGTATCTCCATATGTCTGATATTGTTATTGTGTAAGAATTTAAATTTTTTCTAATCAAGCTCAATATGAAACTTTAATTTATTCAGGCAATTTCTTTTTGTTTTGTTTTTTATCAATTTTCTTTTCGTTATGATTGTTATATAAATCTATTCCCGTGTTAAATTATTTTTGTTTTTATTTTTGATAACAAAAATTAAAATAAAAAGAAGAAAAAAAGATGAACAAAATTCATAAATGTTAACGTGTTCATTGAATGAAAATATCCATTCAAATTGAAATCGAACAATTAATTATATATATGAATTTCATTGTTACCACACACTATTGTCTCAGTCTTGTTAATGAGAAATGATGTTCTAATTATTTATTCTATTATAGTGCAAATGTAAATAACAGCCGTGTCGACATTTTCTTTTAAGTTAACGAGTACGCTCGTTCTTTCTTTATATGAACATCTTTGTAATATTAATATTGCAACTATTGTAATACTTCAAAGATGTCTGATTTGAGAAAACTGATATAATAAAAAAAATGGATATGTAATTAGAGATATTCTAGGTAAATTATTCTTCAATATGAAATATAAAGTCTTATGAAATATTAATTGACTTTTGAGTCTTAGAAAAACTCTATATGAAACAAAAAATATAACAAAAGTATCGATCACTTTTGTTTTATTCATCTTGAAATTGTTTTTTAATTTCGTCAAAAGTTAACGAAGAAGCAAAAAAATAAAAAGCTGAAATCAGATCTTTTTTGATTTAACTTATTAAATTGATTTTTTTAAATTAAAACATCGAGGGTAAAAAGTTAGTTTTCTTGTTTCTCTGTAGAGTTTAAATAAAAGAATTAACATAATCAAAAATCATCACCTTTTTGTAATTGCTTTGGTAAATCTCATTCTCTAAATATACAAATGCTCGTCTTTTAATAACTAAATTCTACTTAAAGACTTACATTATAAGAACATATTTAAAATCAAGATGCAAAATGTTCAAAATCAAACTTTGTTGAATAAGTCATTTCTTTTATCTAAAATTGATAAAAAATAAACAAATTACCTAGTTTTCCTTTGCGAAGAAGTTATATTAGAATTTTTCGGCAATTGTAATTTGAACTCTAAGAACGAATCAACAAAACTATTTAAATTCCAATGATATCTGATAAATTTATTTACATGTACTTCAAAAGATATCTGGACACCTAAGACCACTCTCAACCTTCTTCAAAATCGATATTGATCCGGCACATGCATATCGCATGATATTTTCAGGATATGTTCGGACTCTAGTAGAGAAACTACGGTAAAACTTTCAGTCTTATAATATGACGTTTGAAAGAGATATTCACTAGAACAAGAGTCAACAATGGTTCATTTTGGTAATCCAAAATTCTCTGCAAATCTTCATTCTGTATATTTAATTTTTTGTTTGTTCGGAAAAGCATTTCAGGATGCAGGGCATAACAGAATCCTTTTTTCTAAGCTTTCCTTTTTAAGCGGAGAAAATGAATGACTAGTTCAATAATTCAAAACACTGCAATTATTTCAGAGGTTTTTAGCTGTTGAATTTGTTATCTATATTCTCGACTTAAAAAGGAACACTTAGAAAAAAAAAAGAATTCTGTCATGCTCTTTCAAACAAGCAAAAAATTAAATATACAGAATGAAGGTTCACAGAGAATTTGGAATTACCAAAATGAACCATTGTTGACCCTTGTTTTACTGAATATCTTCCTCAAATGTCATGTGATAGAGCTGAAAGTTTATTGTAGTCTATTCACTAGAGTCTCAATGAATCCTGAAAATTTCATATGGTATACATGTACGTCGGATCAAAATTGTTTTTTAAGAAAGTTGAGAGTAGCTTTAAGTATTCAGAGACTTTTCGGAGTACCATTATATCTTTCGTTTGATGTCACTAGATAGATTGTACAATTGTATGTTAATAAAAACTAGAGGTGGCATTATTAACAATGAATAATCCAATTGATAAATACAAAATGCTTCCATAAACAGATGTGATATATTTGGCGTTTATTATTTTGACATTGATAGTATATAGAAAGTATAACATCTCAAATTTCATCATGTCGAGAATTTAGTGTGTCTTTTTTCTGATTCTATATTTATTCGACTGGAGCTATTATATACAAGATGTACAATGACATAAATTTGCAGTAACCTTTAGAAACCGAGAAAGGATCTTTTGACAGTAAGAAAAAGTTGATCACGAAAATGCTAATCATGGTCTCTCAGTATGCTCATACTATAGTTGAAAACAAACACTTTTTTTTTTCTTATAAAGATACAAAATATTTCTTGAAAGAAACAATCGATCTTAACAATATGAATTCTTTACTTTACTCCATTTATGTAAAAAAGTATTTGCTCTTATAAATAATTTTTCTTGTTTTATTTATTTATTTTTATTACACAAAGAACCGATTGAAACAATATCTCGCACTTGTTCAATGTTGATACACTTTCCGTTTTACTATAATGCTTGCTCGAGGTTATGCAGATGTTGTCAGGATATTTTAGTCTAAAAAGACCAAATGTCCGTTTCAAGGAACGTTTTCTTCACGATACCATAAATCATCAGTAGACCGATCAAAAATTTACGGAATGGTTTCATCAGGTAATCTGACATTGCGCTTAGCGATATTACTCAAAAATACAACAATTTACGTTATATTCATGAGAAGACAAACTTTTCAAAATAAAAATAATATTTAAAAATTTACAAGTTTTTGAAAAAAATCTGTTTGTACATTCTGACAGTCATTTTTGAATGATTTCTTTTTCCTTCTAAGATCTATCAGATCACCAGCATCTAGGAAAATATTGATTTTTGCATAGATAATTTTATTATAATTTCTAAAACAGTTCTTGCAATATTTCTTAGATGGGACATTTGGCTTTTAAGGGTTAAGCATCGTCTCTCAATCACAGTATATATTTAACTGAAATATGAGCTGTTAGAGAAGAATATCTATCTGCGTGGTTTTGCTCTAGAATCTAAGCTTCTTAATTCCTGGTATTCATAATATTTCTCACAATATCCTTTTGTACCACTCAAGCAGCATATGTATGTTTGCTTCAAGTTAGAAACACTAACAAGACAAGGGTATATTTTAACAGATTCTAAGGAAAATTACCAGTACATTTTGCATCTTTATCATTTGCAAAAATAAACATTAAATGAAATGCAAAAATATTGATAAATGTTATGATGATATCATATATTTTTTTTGAAGCATATGAAAATTACTGTACAATTTAGTGTTAATATGAGTTCGTACAGTCAATGGCATATAATTTTTTTTTCCCCAGCAGTGAAATATGTAATGAATTTTAATTAAAATATTTTATAACTATTATTAACATAATTTTTTTTTTCAATCGATGTAGAAACTTCGTTTAGAAAAAATATACTTTTATTCTTCTTCTCATTCAAATAATTAAATTTTTGCTGTTTGAAATTATTACAATATTTAAAATTCTTATATCTACTGAAGCAATAAAGTTAGTCCATAAAGCGATAAGATTTTCACTGAAAAAGACTTTTAATAATAGCTTGGAATTCGCTCAAATACATTCAAGAGAATTTAAACAGCTAATTTTTTTCCTATGTGTATTAATTCTGTTTGATCATTATAAAAAAAAAATTTTTTCTTTGAAATTTTGATGAAAAACTTTTTGTTCTAATTATAGAAACATATTTCTCCAACATAATGTCATATGAATCATTATCATATCATATGATCATAGAATGGGAAAAAGCAAGCATAAAAAAAACAACTCATGATCGACGAAATTAAAACAAAGGACAAAAAAAGAAATGGTCCCTATGAGGATCGAACTCATGACCTCCGCGTTATTAGCACGGCGCTCTAACCGGCTGAGCTAAGGGACCGTGTTTGTTTCCATCTTCGAACTGAATATCTTTATGTACAATCGGACATATTCGGTTTTAATCAAATTTCTATAACAACATTCATAATTCATGAAAAAAAAATCTAAAGGTTAGAATATTTTGTACAATGTTGATTTTTATTTATCAAGTTATTTTTAGAAAGACAATTGGTAATTGTGTAAATGCCATCATGTGATTCAAAATAAAATGCGTTATAGAGCTAAAAAAAGCATATACACATGACAACTAAGTATCATTAATACTCGTCATTTTTTCCCTTTAATCTATATAAAGTAACCAATATTGATCATCTATTTCCCTCCTAACGTAAGATATTACTAACATTTTATGTTTCTATTATATTATTAGTAAACGACTACGAAATTGACATTATGATAAAAAAACACTTCTATTATTTATTTGCATTTTGATATCTTTCTTTTGTTTTTTTGACTATTTGTCATTATATCTATATGTCAAAAATAACTTTTGCTTTTTTATGTCTATAATAACATATACAAGAACGATGTTTATTAATTAAACGTGAAGTAATATTATATCGCACATGTCTGTATGTATTGACAGATTTTGATCAAAAAACGAAAAAACAACACATCTGACACGAAAAAAATAAATAATAAAAATAAAATCTTTAGGAAAAAGCCAAATACGTTGTTTTTTTTCTATCAAGTGTTCTAAAAATTTATGAATTCCATGAAATTCCTTCTTTTTTAAGAATATATTTGACAGCATCTAATACATCATGTTGAGTTGTTGACGGTATTTTCCAATGTTGTTTTTCTTCAGCTGTTTGTTTATTTGGATCATAAACACCTGTACATACTAAAATTGATTCACAAGATGTTGCAGTTAAATATTTTGGATCTGTAAGTATATCATAACCACTGATACTTGTTCTAGTATTTACATCTTGTTGTAATAAACAATTGTACATATTTGAACCGACAATATCTACATCAGGATTATCACTAAAAGAGAAGAATTAAGATTTAAAAATAAATTAAATTTTAATTAAAAGAAAAAATTTTACCCAATAAAATAAATTTTATCAATTTCTGGTTGTTCATTTGCCAGTGCATATTTATTAGCCATGATTTCACCATATTGAAATGAGATTTCAAAAGGTTTACCAACAAATGCTTTGTATACCAGTTCACGTCCACTAAGATTCTATTTAAAAAAGAAGATTTTCATGAATTTATTTGTTAGAATTATTTAACTTACTTTATATAATGCTTCTAAACATGTAAGAAAAGCTCCATGACCAAAACGTGGTAAATCAGCAGCAGCTTTGAAAACTAGATCTCGATTACACGCAATAACTGGTATATGAGTCTGATCAATTGTTGTCTCAACAGGTACAACAGCTGGATTGCCATCAGTTAAAAGAAGATCAGTAATGACTTGTAATGAACTTTCCCAACTGATAGGTTCACCGAGCAAAACAATAGCTATATCAAACAAAAATAAATAACTAATTAAAATATAAAAATTATTATCAAAGTATATTTACCATCAATTGGACGAAAATTTGTATCACGAACAAGACTTTGTGTTTTTATCATCTCACTCTAAAAGATAAGAACAATGAAGAATATATAATGAAAAAAAAAGGTTATTTATTTAGACTTACAAATTTAGCCCGATTCATATGATTAACCATGTCTAATTCCGGAAATGCTTCACAAACTTTTTCAACTGTTGTTATACTTTTAAAGCCAAGCCTGTATAAGAAAAAAATTAAGGTAAAAAATTTTTAAAAACAACAAATTACATACATTCGACCAATTTCTTCAGTAGGACCTTGTCCAGATATCAAAACATGTTTGTCATGATATTGAGTTAGAGTACGCATTGGGGTTTGAGCCAGAACAACTTGTTCTGGATTAATCTAATATTTCAAATCAATATTTTAAAAACCAATTATATTATGATAAATTAAACTTACAGTAATTCCAAGCATGGCTGATAGTTGTTTGGCTTTTTCGGTTTCAATTGCACATGTATTTGAAAGAAAAACGATAGGTACCTTGAGTTCGATCAATTTGTGAATAGCTGGTTTTGCAACCGATATAAAATTTGGGCCTTTTGTAATGACTCCATCAATATCAAAAAGACAGGCGAAGTTATGCTATTCATTAATATAAAAGATTACAAATAATTATTTTCTATATCAATAATATTAGTTACCATTTTCATTGGAGATTCTTTGGCTTTATGATTGATTTTATATTACTTAGTTGTTGTTTGAGATTCCGGTTATTTTTATTTCTTATAATCAAACAAAGATAGTTTCAACCCTTTATATACTATTTTGACGATTGTGATAAGAAGAGGTGTGCATGTGATTTGAAAAAAAAAGAAGGCGTGTGAGCCACACAATGTTATGAAAAATAAAATTTTTTTCGTTGATGCTCAGGTGGCTGATCACTTCGTGCTTATAGCCTGTCAACTAATATATGCAGTTGTAAACAGCACCATACTCTGGCTGCCTGATTTCATCGTATGATGTTGCGGAGTTCTGCGTGACAACATGAGGGTGAAGGTTCAAGTTTGTGTTGTTTCATCGTTGTTCTCTTGTAAGAATATAAACAGAGAGGGAGAATGTATGCGTGATTCTTTTTCCTGATCATACGTTCTGTGCATGAAAACAACCTTCCGATTGTATTCTATTTTCAGCATGGCAGTAAAACAGAAGATGGAGAATTATTTACCATCATATATTCAGTGCATGATCAATTGATTTTTGCCAATAAACAAAAAAAAATTAATGCAAGAAAGACTATTTAATTGTCGAACAGTAAATAAAAACGTAGTGAAGCAAACATAACTTATAATTTTTTTTCTTTCAAGTACAATGTTTTTTCATTTCTCTCTTGTTTGATAAATATTTGTTTAAGAAAGCATAACATTTTCGAACTATCACCTAAAACATACGTCTACATCACAAAAGCGCAGACATCTATGTTTGAAGAAACTCAATCAAGTATTAATAATAAGATTTTTCTATAGCATTATTTGTTGTTTAGCCATGTGAATTGTTGCATTCGAATTGAAACTTCATGAGCATGAAAAAGTACATTATAACCTTGTCTCTAATAAATAATAATATTTTCATAGAGCATATGCACTAAATGAGAGAAAATATATAATTTCTATGATTTATTTTAACAATCAACTAGAGAAAACATTGCTTTTTGATTTTCATTAATCATTTTCTGTCGATAAATGTCAGTAAAATTATTGAGTGCATTATGTGTTAATACACTATATGTTTCACCAAAAAGATCAAATAACCGAGGACAATGACCTTGGTAACCTAAATAATTAATAATTCAATATATTTAGTAATTATTACAAATAATAATAATACCACTAATAAATCTTTTCTCAGAATTATTATTGCGCATTTTATATACACTCTGATTCCAATCTTTCTCGTTCTGTCGATAGAATTCAGCCTGTTTACTTATTGATTTCAATGGCATGTGCTCACATGTATAGTGCAACTAAGAAGAACAGAAATTTCAATACAAAATAGAGTTAACATAAAACTCTATTCATTACCATAGAATCGGTTGGTAAATCTTGTTTAGTAATAGAGTTATCGTCTAAAAGTTTTTGTAATTTAAAATCAAGTTTATAATATCGTTTTTGTGTTTGATCATTTTCAAAATCAATAATAGATTTTAAAAATAAATTTTTCATATTTTTGCCAAATTTTTCTTGTATTGTTGGTATATGTCCGGTATATCCAGATGTGATAATATCAGACATATAAATTTGATCAGTAATTGATGAATTTGCTCGTATATCAAATGTTTGATCATCAATTGAATCTATTGTTGGTGAAAATAAAGTATCTGGACGTGTATGAATATACGAATTATGAAATATACGACGACTCATTTCACTACGAGTTAAACCAAACATGTAAGACTCTTGTGGAATTTTGCCAGTATAACCGGGTAAATGATAGTAGTTTTTAGAAACTTTTTTCTTCATACAAGATTGTTTTAAGTTTTGATTATTATGACATGTTTGATTCAGTGTCAAATAGCAACAATCATTTGTATTTATGTTAGGTAATGTAGAATAATTGATGTTACTATTAGAAGATCTTGAGTCTTGTTTGAAATATATTACAGACATTGAAGAATTGTTGTAAAGCAATCAAATCGAAAATATTGACATTTTTTATTTTTCACATAATTTTCGCGCTGCTATAAATGAAAATAAATAATATAAATTATATTATTAGGTTTTTTTTTTTGTGTGCTTACTGTTCAAGAAATAAACATCTACTCTACTTACCAGAATCCTATGGTTAAGTGATGGTTCATTAAATGAATCAAAATTCATGACAGTGATCAACATGTAGACGTAGAAATCATGAAAATCTATTGAAGAAACAATTGTTTTATGTGGAATTATATGTATAGAAGCCGACACAATATAACGATGATATTTTATCTTGTTGTATACAGATAATAACGGTATTGTAATCGAGTACCGACTGTTTTCGGTCGCAATACAGTGCATTCCAAACGATAAAAAAAACCATTGAAAATGACCGTATTCATTTGACTTGAGTGGCAGTAAATATTGAATATTCAAATAGTTCTTCATTATTGACCAAAATCTAAACACAAAAGTATTTATAATAAGATTAGGCAATACAAAAAATTCAGACCTGAAGTATGTTTAATAGGTTGTCACAAATTTGAAATAAAACTGGATTTTTAAACAGTGTTAAACAGTATGTCTTAGTACTAAACACTAAAGAAAATAAAATGAAAAATTGTTCCAACAGACTTCATTGCTTTTGTTTTTCGAATAAATTTCAAGTTTGATGGCGAATATTTCGCCATTTGTAACGATATTTGTCGACTTTTGTAGAACCTTCGACCAAGTGCGGTTTCTTGGATATATTGGAAACCTAAAAAAGAATGGAGATTCTAAAAAAGTATCTGAGCTGGATAGGGAATCAGTTGAAAAATAGGAGAGGATTTATTGAATTAAAAGACAAGCGCTGGATGTGGCTTCATATTCTTAGATGAGGACCTCAAGAATCAATACTCACACTATTTTCGTTCACTACTGATAATTAGGATCTTAGTGAATTATTAAATTGTTATTTAAGTGATCTGTTCACAGACGATCTCGCAGCAATGTTGGCTAAAAAGATCGAATGGAAATATTCATTGAAATATTTGAAGCTCGAGAGAAAATTGTCGGTGTTTTTTGAGGACTTGAAATTTTATTGTGAGTTTACAGCTCAACTAATAAATTATAACAAAACTCAAGCAGTATTTTCTGCTCGGACGATCAGGTATCCAGATATTGATACTGAAATGTGATAAAAACAAAATTGAATGTGTTCAGAAAGTAAAGTACTCGGGTTATGTATTCACTTCAAAACTGGGAATGGGCACAATGATCCAGACAACAGCACTTTAAATTCGACAAAAAGCTGTAACGATTAACTTGCTTCGTTTGAAAGGTTTTATATCCCTAACTCTGAGAAAGATTCTCTACAAGTACTATATCATTCCTGTTTTTCCATGTCTTTCTTCACTATTTACTTCGAAACAGTAACAAGATCTGAACGTATTCTACATACGACGTTTGCGAACAGTGATATTTCATACACATTTCGGCCCAAATTTCTTTATGTATGCTACAAACGGATTACCACTCGAAGAATGATATGAAAAATATTAGGTATCCTGCTGCCTGCTAGCCTTGTCCGATACAACAAATAGTTCTTTGATCTTTGAACTAAGTAACTACAATGTTCTAAGAGAAAATTGACTGTACGGGAAGAAAAAGATAAATGGTATTCATCGTTCTAAGAGTTTTGTCGAGCGTATATCCTTTCTCGAGAAATGCACTTATTGATGCATAAGCATCCCCTCGAATTATTCCAATGTTAACTAAAGTCTGAAGAAGACGTTACAGTATAGA
>CAJNOP010000004.1:1676965-1698090 GCA_905250075.1 Rotaria sp. Silwood1 | reverse complement strand
TGTTGAACTAAATTTAAAAACAAAAATAAACAAGCTGAATAATGAAAACAAGTCATTTTTCATACTAATAATAGTAAACACAAATGTTTATGTATAGTAAAATAGATTTAAATATACCAACTGTTTTATATCATTTTTCAGACAAAATCTGTTTTCGTTGTCTTATACAAATATTTGAATAATATTTTCAAAATCAACTTCAATTTACTTGATAAAACATTTTTGGTGTAAAATCATAAACGCTCGACTAGGTTTTTCTTATTGAATTTCACCTTAAATGTCTGATATTTGAATCGTCTAATCAATGATGCATCAGTAATATCGAGCTGTTGATTTTCTATTTCATCCATAACTAGAAAACATTCAAAACTACTAAGTCAGATGCCTTCTCGACGATTTCAAATGAAAAATCAGAAAGCTCTTTTTCTAAATCATAGACATAACAAAAAACAGAAAAGTTTGTTTTTATTCGAAAAAATTCAAAGTTTTCAATCAATCTAATGATCATTAGAAATATTGATGACGAGAAATTTTCGTTCGTAAAATTTTGTGAAACAATCATGATATGAGAACTAATGTTTGAATTATGAAAGAATAAATTCATTAAAATCTATGAAGAACTAAGCTTTCATCAAAATAATATTTCCTGACAAAGTGATTCGAATAAAAGCGAGAAGTATTTTTTTCTTGTAGTTAAATACTCTTATATAGTTCTTCCGTAGTTAATCAAATCCATAGACATTTCATTCGAAACGAGAAACAAAAACAAAACAAACAAACCACTGACATAAAAATCTTTTCTTTTAGAATACATACACACGGAAACCAAGAACATAAAATCGTTGTAAAATAAATTGACCATTGGCACTCGGTACTAATTTCATCATATTAATATATCAATTAAAATTTTTTGAATTGAGAAAATATCTATAAACAAAAAAAAAAAAGAAAACAGATAAATAGACATAGAACAATAAATTATGTATAGGTATTTATTTTTTACGTATGAATACAATAATTGAGTGACAACAAAAATAATTAATATTTTTGAGATTTCTTTGATTCTTTGTGTCGATATTGATTAAAAGAATGATGATATTATCCATCATAATTATCATTCTTCGATAAACAATGTCATTGTTAATCTTCATGAACATTTTTTTAATAATAATCTTTCATTAATTAATCACTAATGTCTCTCTCTTTCTCTTTTGGATTTATTCATATATTTATTCTATTGAAGAAATTCTTTTTCAATTAACAATTTAACATTATATTGTAATATAGATATTTTTTTATTATTTCTAACAGAATGAGATATTAATGAAACAAGTGATTCAATCGTATCATATTAATTAAAATGAAAGCTACTTTTGAATGTATAAATTATCTTTTCTATCAAAATGAGAATATTCTTTTTATTAATTCCGATATAATAATTGAATTGTTTTGAAGAGCTTTTCTTATCAGTATCTTCTATATAACTCATACTAACGTCGAACAATCATATCGAATTCTTCAATAGGTATTTGTTCATAATTAGTATTTTCAATTTCTTTATATTCAATTATATTTACATCAGTATCGAAATTATTCATAAATTAGTAGAATTTTTTAAAATTGTATATAGATGAATAGTTTCATATTGATTTTGTTGATTCTAAGTTTCATTAGATTCATCAGTTTTAAAAATAATTGCATGTTCTTTCTTCATCATCTAATCAATAAATAATTTCATTCGTTATTGATAGTATATTTAATACAACAGCTTTGATTAAGATTAATGTTAATTTTAAAAATTTTAAATGAACACATTTAGTTGAGCATCAATTAATTTTACCATAATGAAAATCAGTTATTAGTTTGACTTGTTTATTATTCGTTATTCTATATGAATAATATAAAATAGACGATGATAATACATCAATATTACGAGCAGATGTTTATATGTCACTAAGTTTAAAAGTAACACGTTCTGCTTCAATTATGTGAAGAATTTATTGAAATGATTAAAAACAACTGTCAATAAACATTCCGAGATCGTGCAAGCTAATCTCTCTATATTCGATCATCTAGCCCAATGACAATAATAATTCTATTGGGTGATTATTGAAGCAATAGAAATCGTAATATTTGCAAAGCATCAGAAAAGAGGAGTACATAATAAATATATTTTGAAAATGGTCGGGTCGTCTTACTGATAGTGTATTTGAATTATATTTTTTCCTTAATAGTCAGCCGACAGAGCGAAAAAAGCATAGCGTTTTAATCGAATCAATATCAAATGCACTACGCTTGGCGACCTCTTAGAAAATTAAATGGGCCGAGATTTACTTTAGTATTAGAAGATAGAAAAAAAAATTCTCTATCAAACTGTACTTTTACTTTTTTTCTAAAAAAGTGATTATAACCGAGAAATAATCGATACAATCTGGCCAATAGAAATAAAGATTATCTTTAATGGCTTCAGCATGGAATAATCATACAATGCAAAATGACAGCTTCGTAGAATGAACTCTCCTTTAATTTTCATCTTATTGCATTTGAGTTTGTCTCGTCGCGATTTCTTTTATATAAATGAAGTCTATTTGGAAATACTAATGATCGTCTCGATCGATAAATTTATTTTGAAATCAATTTTACGAGCAATAACAGAATTAACAAATAAATAAAATTACAAAAAAGACAAACGAAAAGAATTATGGCTTGTTTTTATTGCACTTCATTTTTGATCCATAATCTTTTTTAAAACGTGTAGCTGGTCATAATTTTGATTTAGATTGTTCCGAAGGTATTTCTAAAAACAAATGGAAAATAAACAAGGTGACACATAAGAAGAAAAAATGATTATTACCAAAGTTGTTGTATAAGGATTTGCCGTCCATTGTATTTTAGAAGTTAATTGAAAACATGACGTAGAACATGATATTGAGTGATCGAAAACGTTCTAAAACGATGAAATTTATCTGTATTAAAAGATACTCTTTTAATTCTGCATGTAGTGTTTCCAATGGAAATTAAAACAAAATGTACAGGTACACTATGGATCTGCACACAAATTGTAAGTGTACACTTTGCTTGTCGTAGCAAAATGTATTAAAATCGATTTATTTCTATCTAGAAAATAAAAATAAGATTATGTTTATTATTTAATGACAAATATAAATTAACACTTGATGAAAAAATAATCAATGAATAGACAATATTTCATATTGTAACATGCTGTTTTTAATATGAGAAAAGTTTTTTTTATAACAAACAAAAAAGACATATATTAATTGCAGTCACAATCACAAAATACTTTTTTATGTCGAGAGATATAAATTTAGACGGAATACACATAAAGGAAATGATATTTTATTATTCAACTAGAAAATTATACGTAAGAGATCAAAATGTATTGTCGTATACTTATTGTTCTAATGATATTTTCAGAATTTTTCTAATTCTAGTGTAGAATCAAAACGTATTTTTTTCACAAGATGTACACAGTACACTTTACCTTTTGTGGAACTCACGTATGTTTTCGAAGAAAATAGTGAGTGTAAGTTTTAAGTTCGAGGTTGGCGGCTCCCCCCCACCCCATTACAGACACATAGCAACGGAGAAAGAGAACATTACAGACATACCCCCCATTACAGACACCCCCCATTACAGACACCCCCCATTACAGACAGCCCCCCATTACAGACAGGGCACCATTACAGACGTCAACAACCGCGCACAAAAGGCTTCAGATTCTATAAGGTATTCTAATGCATTCATAATTATTTGAAAAAATAGTATGTTTTAGTTTACAAATAATGCAGTAGAATAACAAATTGAAAGGATATACGTGAGTTCCACATTTCAGCTCCAAAGGAGCTGCGCTGACAAGCTTTTTTTAGTAAAGTGTGAGTCTGGGTGTAAATCAAAAACAGAGATATTCTGTACATTTTGTTTCTGCTGTGTACGACTGCCGTTAGAAACATTGTGTACATGTATATAACAATGAGAACATGATATCCTATTCTTATTGGCTGTTCTGTCTCATTGCTCTCTATTGATCTACTTAATTAATAATTTTCTCGAGAAAAAAAAGGTCGAAAAATCTGACTTTCATGAGATGATTTGTCTAGTATCAAGCTACATTTTGATATGAAATACTCGCTCTGAAAAAGTGATCGGAGTACTTAAGAAGGATGTGAGTGTTTATGAAAAGGATACCCACACCCACACCCCACCCCTACACAACCACACCCACATCCCACCCCCACACCCGCCCCCACCCCCACCTCCACACCCGCCCCACACCCACACCCACACCCACACCCGCCCCACACCCACACACCCACATCCACCCACACCCACATCCCACACCCACATCCTAGCCGTATTTTAATAAATAATCACTTAATAAAAATGATCTGATGCATTATTCCCATAGATTTAGTCATTGATATCAATAAAGCTGGTTTTACATATATTCAGAAAAAACACATCTGTGATCAATTAAGAAAAGATGCAAAAACCCAAAAAATCTATTTCCACCAGTACAAAATTCTCTATGAAACTAGATTGAGCCGTTTGCAACACAAGTTTGTGGACTTTTTAGCAATTCAATTGAATCAAGGCAAAACTAATAACAAGTTGAAGGATGTACTAAAGTATGATTTTTCAATAGAATCGGTTCGCATTTTATTGATACTGAACCAGGGTTGCCAGATCAAAAATTTAAAAATCAGAAATTCCGACTATCAAAATCAGAAAATATTCAGAATTTTTTTTCGAAAATCAGAAAATAATCAGAAAGGCTAATATGTTGAAATTGGCACTTATTATTTTACCCAACTATTACAAAATGCTTTAGTTGTAATTTGTTCATCTATTCTTCATTTATTTTCGAAGATATTTAACATAAAAAAACAATAATAATAAGGATATGTAGTTCACCCAATATCACATAAACTAGCAAAAGACATCTAGTATCAGACTTTTTACTAAACTCAAAACGTTTTTCACATAAAATGAGCAAAAACAAACCGAGAAATACACTATATACATCAAGAGATATTTAAAAAAACGACTCATTCAATATGAGTTCCATACTATTGATATTTTTCATTTTTCGAATTTGCTGCAATAAATGTTTATCAGTTGAAATATGTTTTTAGAACTGTTCACAAGAATAATTAGCATTCATTCTTATCTTAAGTTCAGCACTAACTAGTTTTATGTCCATGCAATTACGATAATCAGACCATACATGTTTCATATGGCTAACGATTATGATCGTAATCAATATGAGAAAAGTCTTCATTCAGAAATAGAATTTGGACAAATATCGCAGCGAAACAGTAAAACCAGAAAAATCGAAAAAAATCTGAAAAATCAGAAAAATCAGAAGGTCAGAATAAAATCAGAAAAAGTTTTGAAATTCAGAAGCTTTCCTGCCATTTCAGAAGATCTGGCAACCCTGTACTGAACCCATCCAAGATCTGGTTCGTCCCATTGTAATGTTTTCTATTGATTGTTATGTATGAACATACAAAACATGATGTTATCAAGGACATCGATTATACAAAATGTGTCGAAATCATCGTATATATATATGTTTATATATGTTATTCATATCGATAGTTCAATTGTGACCCTTTTATATGTAGAGTCAGGAAAAGTTTAGCTAGAATTTCGCTCTTTTCATTTCCGTTTCTGTTTGACATATTCGATATGATACAAGCAAGCTTGTGAATAATAAAACGTTAAAAATAAAGAGGCAAATTTACTAAAAATGATGTTTATTTAATAAACATTCTTCAGTTTGTTTTTGCTTTTCCTTTGGAAAAGAAAATGTCAGGAAAAAAAGCGAAAAAAATAAAACATGATTTTTGTATACTTGTATATAGTATAGTAAAAAACAAAATAATTATTTTATTTTCAGATAAAATGTTAAGTAAATTGGAAGTACTACCAAATGAACTCTTTGTACAAATATTTTCTTATTTATCATGGGATGAAATTTTAATATCATTGTGGTTATTAAATAAGCGTATCAATTCCATTATTTCTTCAACATTTTCTATAAATAAAAATGGAATTATTTTCAACAAACCAGGTTTATCTTATAAAAAATTTTCTAAAATATTATTACCGCTAATACTTAATTAGTCATATCTTTGTTCGAATATAAAATATATTCATTTTGATGGAATTAATTCAATATCTTTTGATTTTATTTATCATGAAATTTTTTATCATAATGATAAACAAAGAGTTTGTTTTCCTAATCTTAAATCACTCAATATTACTCAATGCTTATTATCTGAGCCATTAATTGATACATTATCCTTACTTATTCAAGATCAATTAGACCAACTTACATTAACATTCCATCAATATATTTATATAACATTTGATTCTCAATTAGAACTTTCGTTATTTCTTTCTAATGACGGTAATCAAGTTTTTTTTTTTTTTTATAAACGAGATCATCTTCTATCCATTATATACGAAAATCTGCCTAATCTAGTGATAAAAGTGTTAGAAGCAATCACTGATTATCAGTAGATTTTATTTAGCCTGACATGCGATGATAATACTGTATACATATTCAAAGTAGATCTTCGTTCAATCGAAATTGGAAATCACTGAGTCAAAGAGCGTAAAACCAATCAGGCATTGACTACCAGGCCTGAATTTATTGGTTAGGTGCGTCATAGGTCTAAGATAATTAATTTTGTTAAAATGATATTACTCATCTTTGCAAGAAATTTTTTTGAACCAAGTAAATGGTAGTCATTATTGAAAGTACTATTTGTGGTGGTGTCATTTGTATGTCTAACTGAATGTGTATTGAAGATAAATGATTATTTAATCATTTGTGGATAAGTTTTCGTTATTTTATTATTGGTCTAAGGTAGATTATAATTATTCATAAGGAGTAGTCCTTACTGAATGACCAGTTTTTGGTTTGGGATCTAGATGTCAACAAAGCAAACATCCATGCCCACACTTACAATCGTTCATTATAATATAAAATCTTTAATAGTTAAAATATGCGTCATCAAATTTTGCGTAGAGTGAACAGAGTGAAATTTCTTTTAGCTAGATTTTCAAAAATATAAACGAATATTCGCATGTTCTAAAAGACATCAAACAGAAAAAACTTTCTCTTTCGGGTGAAGTTATTTTTAGTTGGTCTTTTTTTAATACAGGTTTCGTACATGATTTTTAACTATGTAATATTAGATAGAGAATTTAATAAGGTATAAAAATCATATATAAAGCTATAAGACCATATTATTATATAATACAGTGGTAGATGCCGGGACTCCTAAAATTGATAACAGAAAATGAAGGCGTGGATGGATGTTCTTTGTGTGTATAGTTCGAGTCATCTCTTGACTTACTCCAAGTTTCAACCACAGTCACACCAAGACTTAACATTAATATGTACCTCAAACATATGTGTTTAAGATAGTGTTCGTTTAGGTAAAAGTATGAAGCATTGTTCGATATGTTCTGTTAAATATTTTCTTTTGAATAAGGCATTTGAGTGAGTCAAGAAATGCGAATGCAAAATTTTTTTCACCTGATGAGAAATCTGTTAGTACAACACAAGTTACTGCTCTCTTTCATTAAATAATCTTTATTTGATTTTTGTTTTTGAATAACAATCTCTTATTTATTAAGAAAGCTATCTTTGCAATCAATTATACAGTTTATTCTGTGTTTTAATATTTTTGAGCATATACTTATGGTTTTTCCGCAATAAACTAGAGATGAACAAAAACAAATTATTACTATCAATATTACAATTGTTGAGAGAATCATTGCTTTTGTTTTAACTGAGACTTCATTAAAAAGAAACTAGTAGAATCAATATGCTAAATTATTTTGTCCACGTATAAATGTAAAAGAAAATGAAAGCTTCAAGTTTTTACTTAATAACGATAAGACTAGATTTTAATCAGAAATTCTTTTCTAGACAAACTATACTTAATTTTAATCGATGTAGAAAAGAAGTAGGATTTTTTTAATGACTTTTCTTATATTCGGGTTGGAAGTTAATAGTCATATTAATATAAAATATGATCGTTGTAGTTATGCTTGTGTTAAATTAGATCTAATAAATTGCAGAAAAATTCTTTTGTTTTAATAAAAGTTCATAGAAATTTATTTGAAGGGTCAGGATTTTTTTCATCATCAAAAAGTTGCGTTTTGATCAGTAAATTTTTTAGCTACAAAATGGTCACGAAAAAATGGGTGTTCTGACCATCAAATTAACCATAGGCGGCAACGTCAAAAGGACAGATGAAAAAAAAATTCAATCAAATAAATGCTAATATCATCAACGACTACAGCATCTTCGTGCATCCACACCATTAACTGCAAGAAATATTAAAACCAAACGCGTTTTTCTCTGTTTCCAAATATCATCCATATTGCATCAATCTTCGCACCCAGAACGTACCCACACTAACATACCCCATACTCACATCCTCACTTCCCATCTTCATGTTCACTCTGACTTTAACGTTTGATTTTTGTTACGTCCCACACTTGTATTGAAGTTCATCATTAATCCCAATTAATAAGATCATCTTAATCATATAATATTAGATACTTTGAGTTTCATTTATGGGAACATTTTTCTCATTTTAATTGGCTCAATTCTTGATTGATTTGGTGATCATTTCGTAGGAGAAAATTTAGTGATCAAAACACATTTTCCCCTTATTTGGATAAAAGAAACAATTTTATTTTTAATGTTAATCATAGAGATTGATTTTGTTTTTTTATTATTATTAAATAGAAAAACTAATAAATATGTTTCAACAAATTATATATCAAATATTCTTCAATCAATGTCAATTAACTTCTCTTACCCGGGCAGACAACAAAACGACAAAAACGGCGTTTAAACATCTCAACATCTGAACTATTTAAACAGTGTCATTAGTCGCCAAAAACGCGTTAAAACAGTTTATGAAAAATTAACTTTTAACACGTTTTACATGTTTAAACGCTTGGAGTCATTGAAATTGTAACTGTTTTAACGCGTTTTTGGCGACTAATGACACTGTTTAAACAGTTGAAATAATTTCCCTTGTCACGCCTCTTAATGATCAACAAACGTTTCATCTAAACGATGAAGTATCAATAATTTATAACTAAATTTTCTTCTCATTGATAAACTGATCGATTATATTCAAATTATCATTAGATTAATGTTAAATTGACATATGTTTATAGTTTATACTTTGAAAACAGTGCAGAGAATTTATCTCTCATCAGTTCGTTTCTTTTTATGTTAAGAATAAGTGTATATTTTACTATTTACTTATTGATATTTTTTTCTTTTTGTTTTTTTTCAATAGTGGAAAGAAAGATAAAAAATGTAGGTTTAATAGAACAGCATTAACACCTTGTCATACCATTCCACTATTAGATAAAAAACAAAAAGAAAAAAATACCAACAAGTAAATGGCAAAATGTAAACTTACTCTTAACATAAAACGAAACGAACTGATGAGAGATTTAATTCTCTGCACTGCTTTCAAAGTATAAACAATAAACATATGTCAATTTAACATTAATCTAATGATAATCTGAATATAATCGGTCAGTTTATCAACGAGAAGAAAACTGAATTATTTCCATTCATGTTTCAAATAAGTGACGGATAAGATAGACTGATGAATAGATTTAAAATAGTACGACTAACACAGGAATTGATAAAAAGGCAAAGCACGGACTATCTAACCAGCTTCTAATATAAGGAAAACTACAATCGGAACTACTATGGTAGACAGATGTTCTTTTCAAGTATCATTAATAAATTTAACTTCATTTCGATCAAACTCTAAAATATCAAAGTACGGAGATATGATATAACTAGAAATGTCATCAACGCACTACGAAATCTCATAATGAGTGTGTATTAAGTTGGTCGCGAAATTGATTAAGGCACACCTATGCATCAGAATGCTATCTGCTTTTTCCTGTAGCGACGATATTTCTTTTAAAGCTCATTCATATTTCGATGACTTAAGATTCCCTTTTCACCGAGTGGAAAACCCAACTGTTTCAAACGTCTCATATGTCACACGTACTCGTGATGAACATTATATATGAAACATTTCAAGTGAGGAATATTTAATGGACCCTGCTATGTTTATCGTCTGCGAGCGACTCTGCTAGTTGTAGTGTCAAAAGTATCGTACATGTTATGTCTAAATCAACACTAACCTAGTGAATATTGAAGTATTTTTCTCAGAAACTCACTATTAATAGCCATGCAGTAAGTGTCCTATTCTTTCTCTCGTTCTGAGTGATTTCCGCAGAAAAGAACTTATCTAATTCGAACATATCCAGTTTTACACAAAAGAAGTATGTGCCATTACATATAGTGAATTTACCATTAATTTTAAGTATACGTTAGAAAAAAAATGGCCTACTCAGTTAGGCAACTATGTGAACGAAACAGAACACAAATGAATTCCAAATGAAAAGAACAGACGAATAATCGGACGAGAGAGTGATAAAAGAATGACCTCTTTTTTCCTTTTTCTGTGAACTGAACGGACGGAAAGAAAAGACAGAATGGAAAAAATTTCTTGCAAATGTGGACTGATGATAACTCTGTTTCTATGTGACGATGATAACTAGATGAAATATACAATAGTCAAGTTTTGAAACTTTTATTGAAACAGCTAATCTCTATGTCATTTTTTAATTATAACCTATATGAGAACAGGATAACTTGTTTATCTTGGTTAAACATGATTGTTGCCCATACGTACTTGCACTTTTAAAAGAGAAATAGAGAAGATTATGATTATCATATAATCTAAGAAGGAAGGAATCGTTTATGTTGTTAGTATGATATACTAACATGTAATAACATTAATGATGATTTCCCCCTTCCATTTAGTTTCTGAGCATTAACAATATTTGTCTGCACTTATTATAATTCACAAAATACAACTGAGCTAGAATTAATCTTCTTAAATGTGCAGTAAAATAAACCAATATTGGTTAAGATGATGTTATAATATTCATTGAACAAATCACTATAATGTTAATTGTCTACACGCTGATTGTTAAAGATATTCAGCATGAGATGTGCTGCACGCCTATTTCTGTTAAGCAAATCAGTTTATGGCAGTTACTCTGCGGCAAATCAAAGATAAGCCTTGTTACATTCTCATCAGATATTAACACCGAACAATATTTGTCTTAACGGTTTTCAATTGACAGTGGAATATTGCTGAGTAGATACACTGACAATACATCAATATAGACTATGTAAACTCACTACGCGAAGTATTTTCAGTAAGATCGTTATACTACTATCAATTTTGACTTCGACTTAATGACAATAAAAAAATTTTCTTGATTTAAAATTTCTGTTTGCTAATAATAAATATCGGATCTGATTCTTTGCTGTTTATTAGGAAAAGATACGTATTCTAACCATCAGTTGCCTGTTACTTATAAACAACGAATTTTAAAACTTATTACTTACTAGAAAGTAACCAGACTGATTACTCACTATGTTGTGTTACATGATTTAGATACATTCAAACAGGTATAACTATTACAGAATAGTTAAATTAAAAATTTACTACTCATTAGTAACAGATTAGTAGCGCAGACTATCACCTACTAACAACTAGTTAGTAACGATGCACATGATTTACTGTCAGCATAATAATAAAATTTTTGTAGTTTTGATTGTTTTTTTGGTAATCGAAGCAAAACGGAAAAATACTGTTAAAACGTTTTTTTTTCGAAAAAAACACGAAATTGGGGCGTTTTTAATGGTTTTGTCGAATTTAGTTGAAAATAAACTGTAAAAACGATTTAAAAGTGAAAAAATCAGTAGTAAACGCGTTTAAACCAGTTAAAACGGTGTAAACGCTTTTTTAACGCGTTTAAACGCCTTTCTGGCCGTTTATTGTCTGCCTGGGTACACTTGATATTAGGAAAGCATTTAAATCAATTCATCAATGTTTAAAGTTATATTCTTATCCATCTATAAACACAACTTCAAATGAATTTCAATCGTATTGCATAACTCTGCGTTGTTTGCAGATTTATCTTGACTATACATTCTTTCTTGAAGATCTAATTGAGCATGCACCCAATCTCGAAGAATTATCAGTTCATTGTCAACAGTTTGAACGTTATTCTAAATACTCTGATACCAATATTTATAATTCGATATTATCAAATGAACATTGGTGTAATAAAGTAAGATCAATCTAATATTATTTCAGTTGTTGATCTGATTAAAGAAGAAAAAAACTTCTTAGTTAAATATTATATCGTGCGTATATGCTATTTAACAGAAAAGATTTCTAATTGAACTAAGACTCGAGCCTCAACACAGTATAACAAAACGATGATGCTGAAAAATCAGTGATGAACATTATTTCCTCATAATCAATAAAGAGTTCTTCTACTAGTCTATCATATATTTCAAAGAAAGAATAATTTCGTTTATGAATATCAAACAGCGCAGATACAAACTAAATCGTATACGAGTTTCGCTCAATTTCAAAAAAAAAAGATTTCTGACTGAAAAAGATCGTTTTTGTAGTGTATCGGAAGCTTTTTCCTACCAATAATCATCTTTTACTGGAATCGAACTTATTTTTTCGTTTCTAAATGAAACGAAATCCAAAAATTGACGGTCTATCCATCAGTTGATCTGACTTAGAGTTAACATCAAAAGTAGTCATAATGGAATAGATCATAACGAGAATAAAGCATATCGATAGATTTACTGACGAGTGATTTTAATTCATTATTTAATTATGAATTCGATTCATTATCTATCGCCAACTGAATTAACAAATGTTTGTGACATAATTTGGAGGAGTGGCGACTAAATTTTCTTGCTTTTTTGTTAAAAAATACTTTTACAATAAAATTCATTACTATGAAAACTTTATCAATGCGTATCGGCAAAATCGCTTTTGATTGATCATTGAATTATTTGAATTATCATTCCTTATCTATTATCAGCATATATTCACATATGCTCGACATATGAGAAAAGAGTCTGATATCTCACATGTCTTTGTTTTTATTTCAATTATCTGAAAATGTTTTAAAAAAATGTTTTTTTTTTAAATTTGCCATTTTCAGAATCTATTCTTGAAGAAAGGAAACATTTAACAGACAATGTTTTAATAGAAAGTATCGACTCAATCTTCAGTTTTTGGCTTCTCATTTCAACGATTATTTGCTGAGTTTTGGTTCTTGAGATAATCGCAAAAGAAAATAGATACAAAAGATGTTTAAACTGAGAAAATAAATGAAACTAGATGACATCTCGATTTCGTCATGAATGCGACATAAACATGTGCAACACGAATATCGAATCATCCGACACAATCAAATCCTTGAATAAAACGAAAGATCTTCTGTATGATTCTTCGTAAAAGGATTTTTATGAAAAGACACTTATTATCTATTTAGTAGAATCACGCTTCTTTCTTTATTAAATTGGAAAAATTCTATTTCTATCGATGAGCTAACGGAAGTCAAAACGCAAGCGATAAAAAACCATGATAAAATTCATTACTAGGAAAAACTTCATTAATATGATCAGAAAAAAAATTGGGTATAATGACAATTTCAATTATTTACTAAGAATAAAAAGATCAACTTGAAATAGATTATTTGCAGTTTCTTTTTGATTTTAAAAGAAAGTTATGACTAATTTTTTTTTATTAAATAGGTTCCAAAATTGAAATGTTTTAAATTGAAATGTTCCATTAGAAATGATTTACAAATCGCTTATTTAAAATGGCTTTTGAACAATGTTAATTATATTATAAAGCTTAAAATTGAGTTATATCTTTATGATGAATGAATAAAAAATCAACCAATATGGAAATCTGTTGTTGATGCAAATTTCATTCGACAATATTGTTTACCTGATCATATAATTAATTTAAAACACTTTCATATTGATATTGGTATACAAGGTGCATCATTATTAAAAAATGATATTTCTAAAATAATAAATTCTTTTAAAACTGATTCTTTTTTTATTTTAGATCAATGGACAAATGTTAAATGTGTTTATGACGAAGACGAATCATATCAACATATTTTCTTTGCTTCGGATTTCAAACGATTTCAATACTATGATATTTTAAGGTAAAATATTTTATTTTTGAAAACTTTTGTATCTATTGTTTTTCTTTTCATTAAGTAATCATTCATATGCATATAATTATTCAGACCTTCAACAAATTAAAGTTTATTTGAATTCGCCACTTTATTTATTTCTCAAACAATTCGATAGACTATGTCATAGTGTATCATGTATCACACTTTATCCAGGTAAAATTTTTTTTGAATATTTTTAAAAATTGCGAAATGGGAAGAACTTCATTATAGGAATCCGGAATGTATACACCTTCCTCTTCTACAGATACGGACTGTAACAAGAGTAACTTCAAAGATGAAATTTCTTGTATATTCTGTGAAATAGTAAACAAGAATGGATGAGTTTCTAGGTAAAATAAAAAGATCTATGAAAATATTGATTTGATTTTGACGAATTAATCGACATCAATATCAATGAAAGAATTTTGTTGCCGCTGAAAGTCTTTCGTTATCCTAACATGGTTGAAAATCAATTCTATCGCACCACTGCCCAACTGCAATTAGCTCTGTAACAAGTTATAGCCACAGTATTTTAATAAAATATATACTATGAGGCTGCCGTTACAGTGGCGACGTGACAACGATGCCGTAAATATCCCTGGCGTCCATCAATTTGTTAAAAATGTCTTTCTAGAAATATCCATATCCTCGCAAAATTGTATTAATTGTGATTTATCGAAACAACAATTGTGTGTTTAAATGCAATAAATCAACGAATCGATTAATAATGAGATTGATCCCTGCCAAAGATTTTTTTATGTTTGAAAAACCGTCAGATGACACTTTTAAAAGTGATTGCTGATAGAACTAGTTCTAGAGTATTTTTTTTACTGTACTTCGACCAGTTGAAATCTATATGAGTTTGCGTACCTGTTGATTGAAATTTTTGTATACTACAAAATAATGCTCTGAAAATATCGAATAAACAAATTTTGATCACTGGAAATGACCCGAAGGATATTGTTTCTATGATATGATAATTTAAAATATTCTTGAGTAGCATTTCTTTGAGTTGAATGAAAAAAAAAACATCTACTACAATAATCAGAATCATTTTATGAAGGACAATTTAAATATTAACTGCATTTGTGTGAATACGTTCATATATTTGTCGAAAAAAAAACCATTTGTCTCCTTGCACAAGATTTAATTGGCAAAATGAATCGCATTAAAAATATAATTTTCAATGGTGATAAAGAGTTCTATGATTGCATGATTACACTTGGGCACAAAATAGTTTATAGAGAAACCATTGAAGCTCCACTTTGACAACAATAAAATAATTGTATTAATGTTATTTAAACTGTATTATTTCTTATCCAAGTCTGCAAAATATCAGCGAAAAAGACTCAGTATTATGTTTCATGAACAATAGTTTGATCTCATCAATTATCGATCTGATCATTCAATATTTGTCATTCGTGATATCGCATCGACTTTGAATCCTGATTATATCAGCTGAAGTTGAATCATAGTCTACTATAAAAGGTTTCTTAGTTACTACACATGATTTCTCTCCTACGTATAATAATATCATTGACATTTTTATCTCTTAGATTTCAGTAAAAATGTTTTATAACAAAAATATAATTGTTTTCCTCAAATATTAATGTTTTTCTGTATTTCTTTATTTTTCTCTAAACATACTTATACTTTTCATAACGTATTGAATGTAAGGTAAACACTTACACTGTCAAAGCATTAGTAATGGAAAAGTGTCATTACAGTGACCAAGAGGTCCAAACAGGCCCACTTTTTGAAGGCATGGCATGCCTGTGCCTGTCCTTTGATTTTCTTGGCGTGACCTGTCTGGTCTGTTCTAAGAATCGACCTGACCTGTCTGTGACGGGCACGCCGACAGCCCTTGTGGCCTGTTTGGACCTCGTCAGTGAACAATCTAAGTTCATTTTGAACGATTTCTGTTTAAAATCGAGCACGTTTTAGTGAAAATCTTATAGTATAGGGTAGTTTCACCAGAAATCTCCCACGTTTACAGTGACCTTCATCCGGCAAGCATTTTAGGGTGTGGGTGTGGGTGTGTGTGGGTGTGTGGCGTGGGTGTGGGTGTGGGTGGGTGTGGGTGTGGGTGTGGGTGAGGGTGGGTGTGGGTGTGGGTGTGGGTGTGGGTGTGAGTGTGGGTGTGAGTTTACTGGCATTCACTTTTCACCTACCCACACACCCACACCCACACCCTACTATTATTGATTATTTCTGAAGACTAGATCGATAATCTTTCATCAGATTGTGTGTATTGCTCAATTAATTACGAATTAATTTGTCAAGGTCACATCGATCGTGTCTATCATCATATTCGGCTTGATCAAGCAGTCTTGTTAACCCTGTTAGATTGTATGGAGATATGGAATCAAACGGACTTTGTACGATTGTTTTTGTCCATCAAACAATTTGACTTCTTGGAACTGTGGACGTGTTTGTTTTATTTTCTTCACGTACACACACACACACAAATACATACTCCAATGCCCATTTCTACTATTACTACATATTGCCTGATGAAGTCTTCGTTCTTTTTTCTAATATATCAAGACAGATCAGAGCATAGTTTTTTTTGCGTTATATCATTGAACATGTAACGTAGATTAATACGTAGTATGTATGTAGTCTGTTTCATTGGAAAAAAAAACTAGATATTGGGAGTGCGGGAATGAGCGGTCAAGCTCACGTTGAAGAAATATGCCACAGTTTGATCGTTTAGGTCGAATATTTTTGGCATCCATGTATTGGCAGCCAAAAAGATAACTAAGAATCCGACGAAATTCATTCCTATACCTGTTTTAATCTAGAACTTTTTCAATTGATTTTGATAGGTGGGTGAAAACGTTGTTAAACTCACCATATCGACTACTCGAATGGCACCACTGGCAAAAACGATGGCATTTGGCGCCGTAGCTGTATGAAAGAAAAGTTCAGTGCTATTATGTAATGTTTAATGTCAATACTTACATATGGGCAACATAAAAGCTAAAGAGACAGCTAATGTGCATGGTAAAAGAAGAAATGCTGGATGTATACCAGATGAAGTTGCCTATCATTTGAATATTTTATGCAAATAGAAACGATTTAACATTAATTTTGTCATCTAGATCCCAAAAAGCTAATTTTTATGTATTTGAAAAAGAAATTTATGCTCATATGCAAACTTTTTGATAGTAAATCTATTTTTATTTCAAGATATCCATATATTTGACAGACAAAAGTTATTTTGTTCCTTACCACAGAGTCAAGCACGGGAAAAAAGATGGTTGCCGTACTTAGATTCGATGCTACTTCGGTAAACAGACCACTAATAACAATAATGATCATAATAGCTGCAGCTCGTGGTACATCAGATACAAAATTCAGAGCTTGTGCCACACTTTTCGATAATTTTGATTGCTTAAAATTTCAATGATATTTGTGTATTATACGAATGTATTCATTTCAACGTACTTCGAAAGCAGTGGCTATTGCAAGTCCAGCACCAAGTAGAATTATTGATCCCCATGAAACATGCTGCACTAAACTATCCCATTTCATTATTGGCTGATACCTCCAGTCACGTTGTCCTTATGAAGGAAAATATTCACTAACATAAATATATTTTAGTCTCTAATTACAGAAATATCCTACGATTAAATGGATTACTGTCTGGTAAAATTAATGGAAGTATTCCGCAGAGAATAGCTACAGTACTATCACTGACATATCTAGAAAAGAAAACATGTTCTTCTTAAATTCAATGTTTGAGGCAGAAAGAAAAGAACTATATAAATACTTGCGTTGAAATATCACGCCCCATCCTATTGTATCGGAAAATTCTCTTGTTGTCCATAGAAATATCATAAGAACAAATATGACAGTTACGGTGAGTTCACTCCATCTAAAAAGTAGAGTAGAATCATGTACATAGAAATTCTTTCGTTTTTTTCGAATTATTCACTTAGGTCGTCCAAGATCTCTATATTGTTTTGTTAGCATTACTTTCAAATTATCTTGAGTTTCACGAGCTTCATCCGATGGTCGACATTGAAAGAGTCTTGAAATAATTAAATAAGTCAACGTTCTCTTTTTTTAGTACAAAATATGTAATATTACAAATTGTGCATACGTACTCTGTCTTATTATAGCACAGTTGTAACCATACCCAACAGAATATAAGCATTATTATTCCAGCCGGTAGAGAAAAGAGTAGAAAATTGAGAAAATTTATGCGAAAGTTAGTACGACCGTATTTACTATGTTGCATATGATATATGTTCAGTTAATATTTCTATTTTTTCAATTTACCTGTCAACAAAACCTTTGAGATAAATATTGGGTGACGTGCCAACTAAACTAGATAGCCCACCGATAGACGAAGAATAGGCTACGGCAAGAAGGAATCCTACATATAAACATATACATAAAAGTAGAGCCAATTCTAGACCACGAATAGGAAAGAAGGTCACCTTTCTTCAATTGATCATAGTTTTTCTTGTATGTATTGCTAAGTTCAATTTGTTGCCGTTTACAGCATAATAATTTCAAGCGATTATGTACTACTACGGGCGTTTCTAGTTTTCTAAAGTAGGAAAAGAAAGCCACAGATTATGCAAATGTCAAATCTCGCATATTTACGATTGCTCAGTTTTTTGAATAGTATGAGAGATCTCGCCGATTTTATTTTCGTCAGACTCTTCCATATTTGTGGAATCGAATGCAACTAAATACAGTTTTGTGCATAGGAAACTATAACTAACTATTGAGTAATATGATACCATTTATAAAAGATGCTCTCTGTATGTTGCCTTGTTGTCGATTGCGAGAGTTTTCGCTGTAAATCTCGAGTTCATCGACAAGGGCTAATACTACAGGCAACATAATTGATGTTGATGCAATATTGTTCATCCACATTGAAAGAAACGCTGTTACTACCATCATACCAGCCATAATCCTAATTATTCATTATAAGAATTCAATACATAAGAATTAGGTAAACTTAAAAATTTTAAGTATAAGAAATCCACTAGACATAATTTTGTATTTTCCAAATAAGGATAGGATCAATTTAGAGAAAAGAGTTGCTGTACAGAACTGATTGATTGCCTCTTGCATTCAATAGTATTATTGTTGCATGATCGAGCTGATCAAGTTATCTTATACCATTTAGTTGCCATGCCAATTCGACTCAATACGAATAGAGCAATACGTCGATGAAGATTGACCAGTTCGACAGCATAACTAAATGCCATACTACCAAAAAATAGTGCAATGATATCTTTGAAATAGTGAGGCGCGACGACTTCCGCAGTTAGAACACCAGTCTAGAAAAATTAATGTCAACATTACAAACAAACAAAGATATCCTGCTTTTGTGAAGCATGATTTTTACGGAGCCTTCATTTATATTATGAGAAATGCTAGGCATTTCTATTGGGTTCTAAAGAATATGTAAAATATTTCGAGATAGTATTTGTTGATACTTTTAGTGACTGGCAATGAAAGATGATGTACTGTAAGTTAAGGAGATTGACTATAATCCGATCAAATGAAAGCTCTTACCATCAAACTAACAAATCTAAAATATTTTGTTCCTATAGTGTACCTAGAGCCAATGATTTAAATTTCCAGGTATTTGAATTTTAGGGATGAAAATGAATTGCGAAAAGTATTCCCCACTATTGTATGAGCAAAAATAGTGTTGTTTGAACCATATGAAAGAAGGTCGTCTGAACATGTAGTTAGCCTGAACGACACTATGCTTTGTTGTTACAAATAGAGGAGAATACCTTTCCTGATTCGTTTTGATTTCTAAGTTTAACGTATCTTGAAAGTTAAATAACTTGCCCTGGATACGTTATGAAAACATGATATTTTATATTTTTGGCTACTATTTAAGTGCTAAGTAATTTTAAATAAAAGCTAAGTAAAAAATTAAATTTTTGCTAGATAATTTATTGAAAAGAATTCTAAGTAAAAAAAGTATTTTTGTTAAGTTTTTTATTTAAATTCTAAGTAAAATAGTTTAATTTGCTTAATAATATATGGTACATCGATAAGTAAATATATAATTTTTGTTAAGTAAAATGACCTGAATATCTAAATAAAAAAGTTAATGGCACAGTTGTTGTATCAATAGAACTTTCGTTGTTTTCCGTGGGTGTTCTTGTTTTCTTTGCTTATCGAAAGGTATATCCTTTGCTGATAGAGATGTTTTACAAAACTTCAATCTAATAGCTATGCCTAAAATATGTTAAAAAGTATGTTCTTTGAAGAAGCTCACACAATCGCAAAGTCAGTTTTTTTAATTTCGACGCGTTGCTATAGTTCAGTTTTTTAATTCAATGTAAACTTTCAATGACAGATCATCAGCAGAAGTATATAAGAAAATGCGGAGAAGAGCGTACTAAAAAGTGTCAGACAGAAGAGAAGTCTCGAGAAACCAATACAAATCTTATGTAAAAGAAATAGCATGAGGAAAAACAAATAGGATTGTACTAGAGCATTTTGTAAGAAATCAAGCACCTACATCATAACGAAAAAAATCTATAAGTGATACATTTGTGTGTCGACATTCGATGTTCGATTCACTTCAATATTAGATCCGCCTAGTTCAGTCTCGGGTGCTCAAGTTGGGCCGGTTCAACGTCGGATTGTGGAATTTGTTTTAATTAAAACCTCGACTACTCTCAAGAGAGATGTTAGATCTAAATTCTTGTTGATAAATGGCCTTCTAACAGTGATACTCTAGAAAATACAATAGTCGATATATAAATTTAAGTAACATTCGTGAACCTCTACATAAATCTCTATAAAAGAACAGTTTTTTAGGAAAACTATCCGTTAGAGTTCAAATTCGAATGTAGGTTCTGCATTGATGACTTTTATATATGAAGCACCATTGCTCCAACACAGTTCATCAACGAGAATTTCAATCCAACATATATCTTGAGAGTGATAAAGGTTTTAATAAAAAA
>CAJNOP010000004.1:1619170-1676865 GCA_905250075.1 Rotaria sp. Silwood1 | reverse complement strand
TGATAGCACCGTGCTTTCAAACGGAAAAATTCATGCCATTTGCATATTTCTGACTCAAAAATCGATTTCATAAGCAGAGAGACTTCATTTTCATTTGTTTTTGATATTATTTGAATTATTTCATACAAATATATACACGAAGTTTTTATTTTTAAGCTGAAAAAATTATTCCGGCAGTTGATTTATCTGAGCAAATATCTTTGGCTGGTTTGGAAGCATCCGGTACAGGTAATATGAAAATGATGCTTAATGGAGCATTAACTATTGGTACCTTGGATGGTGCCAATGTTGAAATGGATGAAGAAGTTGGACGTGATAATATATTTATATTTGGTATGACAGTTCAAGATGTTGATGCATTAAACGAAAAAGGGTAAAACCAAATAAAACATATTAATTAATTTCTCATTTATAAAAAAAACTTCTGCTTTTTTTTATTTAGATATAACTCAAAAGAATTTTATGAACGTGAACCAGAATTAAAACGAGCATTAGATCAAATAAGAGACGGATATTTTTCACCAGAAGATCCAAATCTATTTTCTGATATTATTAAAAGTTTACTTGATTCAAATGATCGGTACGTTTGAAGATTAATTTTTTATTAAAAAGAAATCAACAACTAGATTTCCTTTTTTTTAGTTATATGTTACTTGCAGATTATGCTGAATATATTAAAGCACATGAACGTGTTGAGCAATTATTTAAAGTATATTAAAAGATACACTTCGATTTATTTTATTTTGTTTTGTTATTAATTTATAGAATCCAATCGAGTGGACGAAAAAAGCTATATTAAACATAGCTGCATCAGGCAAATTTTCATCTGATAGAACCATTGCTCAATATGCTAAAGAAATTTGGGGTGTTACACCGTCAGATAAAAAGTTACCTGCACCAGAAGAAGGCCGACCAGGAACAAAAGATGAAGGAGAAAAACTCGAATCAACACAAAACCATGTTCGACGACAAGATTATTAAAAAGAACAATAAAATTATATATTTATTTTAGCGATCAACTTTGTAACAAACAAAAAAAAAGCATTAGGATTAATGATTAATTTTTTTCCTTTGTTTTCGCTTTGTATTGTATATTTATTTGTTCGCGCAATTCAATTTGTATATTATAAACAAGCATTTTACATGAAAACATCATTGTTTCTTTTGTTCTGTATCTTTGACAATTAAACTTTAGAAAATAGAGAAAAAAAAAGCTTTTTTTTATTCGATTATTCATGTGGATATTTGGATATGGTTCGATTGTATGGAAACCAGATTTTCGATATATTAATCGAATAGAAGGTCATGTTAAAGGTTTCATTCGACGTTTTTGGCAATTATCAGAAGACCATCGTGGTATACCAGGAAAAGTAATCATCACAAGTGATTGGAAATTTAAATAAAATTATTATTTATTCTATTTAGCCTGGACGAGTAGCTACTTTGATTTCAACGGGAAATGAATCTGTAAGTGTTCACTACGATCGCTATTAACAGTAATGCCATATAAGAGATATAATTCTATTACTAATACACGAGAAGTTTCAATGGACTGAGCTCGGCCGAAGAAAGTCGACACATGGATTATCAACTTTTGGCCTGGCCAAGCTCACGGTGTTTTTTTTAAAACAATGGCCTACCTACAGATGTCCATGAGTCACTCGTCTAATGGCAATTCTTCTCAACAGATAGTTTGGCTTGCTTTGCTAGTGAAAGTTATTTATTATCATTACAAGAAGGTTCAATGGATTGGGTTGTGGCGAAGAAAATCGGCCCAATCCATGGAGACCTCTGATATATACAATGTCTTCCAAAATTATTCGACACGCTTATTTTCAATTTCTTTTCCGTTGCTACCAACGTTAATAGGAATCCAAATAATGATTAGTGTAGAGAATTTTATTTCCAACAAGAATTTTTGTAGATAAAAATGATTGGTAATTTTCCAAGAATAGGATCTCTAAAAATCCGAAATACAAATTTTTCATCAACAAAAGTTGGACAACAGAAATCTGCTTTAACTACCTAGAATAATTGAACAAATTATTCTCTACAAAACGAAATATTTTCCAGTTCTCTACAACGTTTTTCCATCGAGACGTATCAATCATACTGAAGGCACAAAAACTATGTTTCTATAAGAAATAGTAGAACAAGCAACTGTTATGCCTTCCATAAGATTGATGTATGTCGCTGAAAAGTCATCGTAAAGAGCTAAAAGACATTTTATTTTGTAGAGAACGTTGTGACCTATTATTCTAGATAATTAAAAAAGAATTCTATTGCAAAGTCCAGATGATGGAAAATTTGAATTTCGATTATTTTATGGACCATATTTTTAGAAAATTAGCAACCATTTTCATTATCTAGAATTCTTGTTGGAAATAAAACTCTCTATAGAAACAATTATCTGTATTCTTATTAATGTTGACGAAAGTAGATAAAAAATGAAAATAAAATTGGTCAAATAATTTTGTAATTCACTGTATATTGCAGAAGAAATTAGAATTGAGGAAAATTTTAAACATTTCCGAACGTTTAGTTTTAACTTCATTTATTTAATATTTCAACAAAACTACAAAGATTGAATTAGATATGTGAACATGGTTTCATTTTTGATGAATGACATTTTTTATGACATTGTTTTTTGCTATGCAATTACGATGTTTCTTTGTTAGACTTGAGCAAGAATCATTGCTTTCATATATTTTGATACAACAGTTGTCTTTTTAGATACTTATTTCGAAATTTGTGATTTAAACCTTGAATATGATTATTAAATAATTTATAGAAGTGTTTCATGATAGTGCGAGCATTACATGAGATAATTTACATGAGTGACGCACGCAATGTTTATTTAAGTGTGCACTTTTATTTCATTCTGGTCTTCTATCGATTCTATTGAGAATAATTTTTCTATCGAAAATTAACTTGAGAAATTTTTGAATTTTTCTGATATATGTAGATTTAAAAGTGACTGTTTATTTTGTTGAACATGGTTAGGCAACTGTTTGTCTAGTTACATTTTTATGATGAACTCATCTTAAGGAGTCATTAACAAAATATGAAGTCCTTGACTCTTTAGGATAATTGCTAAGAGAAAATTATTCATAAAGTAATCATTTAATATTAGAAACTGTTTTTTTATTTATCGTTATGATAATAACTTTGATTAAAGTTTCCAGACGTTAATTAAACGTGCTCATCAGGCAAGCTCCTCAGGTTTACGTTTTCCGATTTCAATGATTTTTTTTATTATTTGAAGGTATTAAATAGTATTACAGTAAAAAGTCTTGAAGGATTTCGACCCTTGTTACTGTCTAGTGGATCTATTGAGCTTTTATGAGATGTCTATTTTATAGAGACTCTATGTAGTACTCAAGTTTTCGAGAAAGTCATAAAAATCTGTCATCTAATAGTCTCTTATACATTAGTCAAAACAAAGAACCTCCATGTTCGAAATATAAACTTTTCAAAATATTCTTTTATTGTGCACAACTCTTAAGAAAAGCTTCTATTACTTGAAAACATCGTATCTTCTAGATAAGAGTTCTAGAGATTTCTGAAACTAATTGTTCAAACCAGTTTATGAGAGATCTTTCAATAGAAGTTATTTGAGAACGAAATTCGTAAGTATAAGTTTTTCGAAAACTCGAGACCTACAGAAGGGATCTATAAAATAGATAATGGGTGATTGAAAAATAATTAGACATAAAAGTTTCATTCACTTTTCAGTCGTTTTAACGAAGCTTCCAAATATCTGAAAACAATTGGTTAGAATCAAAACTTTGGATTTTTTTCAGATATGGACTTACAATTTCTCAAGTGTTTTTTGATTTAGGAGTAATGAATCGACGTTTCTGAGGCTCGTAAATCAAGTTTTGCCGAACTTCAGCACATCAAAAATCAGTCAAAGTAGAAACAAAAATTCTTTCAGATATAGAGAATGAAAGAGCCAATCTCTCTCGATCAAAAATGCTGTACTAATGATCACTTTACTGGAACTCAGTTTTCGATAGTGAGTATTTCGATGTAAGAAACATCATGTCAATTTACACATATTTTTCAGTTTTTATGGAAAATAGACTTGTAAAGTAAATCTGGTCATTATTGAAATTTTCGATTTATATGTCACATTGTAGAGAATAGTTTTGCCTTTAATTCTATGTTAAAAAATTGGTAATATAATGTGTGTAGTAAAAGAGACTATTGCTGCAAAGAATATTCATTTTTTTCTGTCTGAATTGACTATTCGCGACTCTTAAAGTTTGGCTCATAACTCTTAGAAAAATTTCGAGCCCATATTTTATTAAACGTAAAACTCGTTTTCTAATTCAACGTTGTCAAACTTTTACAGACTTCTTTAGCAGGCTGAAAAATGAATGAACCTGTTTATCAAATGACTTTTTTATCATCAATTGTATAATAAAAGTTCAATAGATCCATCGAATAACAAGAAGAGCTGAAATCCTCCAAGAATTGTTACTAAAATACTATGAATTGTATATAGCATGGATCTGAGCATCTACTAAGATGTGAGAAGCATAACTCTTTAGAAAAGAAAAACCATGTCCTGCAGCAATTCGTAAGAACATTATAACCCGTGGTGCAGGCAAAAAGTTATTGAAATCATAAAGAAACGTCCGAGAAGATTTCCTCCTTGAGTTTTTTTTGTATTTATTTTGTACAAAAAAAGAAAATAATTTTCAATATAATAAGAAAAAATATTTCATAACTATTCTCTGACGCAAGATATTACGTTTCAGAATTATCTACGACATATGATTCTTTCAAATATTTGAATCCTATGTTGTTCTCAAACAAAAAAATTGATAGCGTAAGACATGCATTACACCTGCATGCATGGTTTTGAGCAGTGTTGATATCATTTGTCTTTACTACTTAGATATTCTATTATATGATGAGAATATAATCTTACAGACATAAGAAACTACTATATTTAAGCAAATACCACAGAAAATATAAATAGAAACAAATAATTAAATAGGAAAAGGTGTATTAGACAAGACATCATCTAATTTAATCTAATCTTACTTATATATATATGTCATAATGTCCTGCAAGATATGAAGGATATTTCCACTCTACATTATAAAATGCAATGATGAAGTTTCTTTCTTCATGCATCAAGGATTATGTTTATGGTGCTGCCTATGAAATATCAAATGAAGATGAAGTAAGTGTACGTCATGTGCTTGATGTACGTGAAAAAGATGGTTATACAATTATTGAAACAATTTTTTATCCAACTAATAATGAACAAACAGAATTAGCTTGTTATACATATATGGCTCAACCCAATAATCCATTTTGGGGTGGTGATGCACCTTTAGATCAAATAGCTGAACAAATAGCTCGAGCACATGGACCAAGTGGTTCTAATCGTGAATATTTATTTAAATTAGCTGAAGCTATACGTACAATAACTACAATAGACGATGAACACTTATTTAAACTTGATCAACTTGTCAAAAAAATATTAACTGAAGATGAACAAAAAGAAAAATAAGACAATCATTAATATGCAATAAAAACTAACATACAATGATTTGATTTTCTCCTTCGTGTCTAAGTGCTTTGTTTCTAATATAAATAAAAACACTTTTATTCTGTTTTACCAGAAAAAAAAGATTCACATTTTTCTTTTTGTATAGAATGTAAAAATATAAGAACAAAAAAGGTGTTACTAATGCTTTCGTTGACGATGTACGTCAATAAAAATTAGAATGTGATAAAAATAAATTCATCGAATGGAATCTGTTTCTAACACCTTTTATTCATGAATGATCACAGCAACAAAAAGAAAATGAGACAAAAAACGAACAAAACAAATTTTATGATGCGTATTGAAGTCTTACTCCAAGCAAGAGTGCTCTTAGTCTTCAAACCGACAGACACAAAAAGAGAACGAAGCTGAAAATTATCGTCATTATCATTAGCATCCGATGAGACACAGAAACTAAAGAAACAGTAGAAGAAAAAAAAGAAGAAGGAGAATTAAAAATGAAGACGGATGAAAGAAAGGAAACTGCACGATACTGAAAAAAAAAGATGTGCTGATGATGACAACTCACCATTTTTATCATTGGGTTAGATTATCATAATTTTATTCTAGTAGCGAACGTGTCAACTACTATCAGGTAACTATCTCCAGTGAAGATTATGGACGTCTACTTATTTAAGTTTTCCCATTCATCATAAAAAATGCTATCTTCCTATCTTTAAATTACAAGATAAACATTTACGGAAAAAATTAATACTTGAAAATTCCTCTATATATTCATTTATTTCTATTTTTAATTCCGGTGATTATCGATTTAATCATAAAAATAATCATAAAAATTGCAAATAATTCAATATTTTTTCTTTCATACTAAAAATTATAAATTTTCTTGTTTTCCTGAAAATAATCTCAACCATATTAAAATTAAAAACAAATAATCTTAATTATTAAACTTTTCTTTTACATAGGATTCTTTAATATGACGCATCACTTTGGATCAAAAGATAGTAGGTGAGTAATAAAACAAAAAAAAAGTGCGTGCCTTTTCATTTCTAATGTATAAGCAGTTTTATCAAAAAAGAAATGATGAAAAAGAAACCAGCATTTATATTTGAGTATTGATAATTTTATAGATGAGGGCACACATGGTTGTGTTTTTGGACAGCTTTATCACTTGTTTTCTCATCAACCATTAAGCACATAGAGATTGATAGAAAGATTTTTTGCATATGAAAGAAACTAAGATTGTCTCTCATTTACTCTTTTTTGTTAACAATACTCATAATAATGAATCTTGAAAATAGAAGCATATGGAAAAAAAAAGCAGGTTATTCTAGATACTATACATGTAGGCACGGTTGAAATAATAATTTTAGATTTAAAAAAAATGTGAATGCTGTTCATGCGTGCGTAAGAATGATATTTTTCTTGAAAAAAACAAGAGAAAAAGAAATTGTTTTACGTTTCATCTCATTGTATCGTATATCGTTATTCCTTGAAAATTAGTTCGAGACAAAAAGGAAATAAGAAAGAGAAAAAAAAAGTAAAACTAACCATAAAAAGATAATGAGATAGACGATAACTATTATTATTATCAAGAACAACATGTTCATGTTGATTCATTTTTATAATTTAAAAAAAAAGCTGTGAACAACAATGACAAGCTCAAGACGAGGAACATCGCCTGCAACATGGGAAAGGTAATAACAATAAATAATCGATTGAATTTTTTTTTCAATATAGAATAATTAATTTTTATGGAAGTTGTTTTTCTCTTTTCGGCTAAAAGAATAATAATAATAATCATTATTTTTATTAAAACATCATCATTTTTTAAAAGAAGATTTTTTAAAATGATTCATTATCTGTTAATTGAAAACCAATTTCAAATGTTCGATTCCATGGATAATAAACATTATTAACATTAAATTCATTAGTTATCTTATTTTCATATGATATAAAACCTTTTTGAATAAATGTTTCATAGAAGTTAGGATCATTATTAAGTTTATCTGGTGGATCCAATGATATATAAGTAAGATATCCTAGAAGAAGTTGACGTAGATAAGCTTGATAATGAACATCTTCAATGAAACGATATAATGTAAAACGACGATTTTCTTTTAATACTCTATTTATTAATTGATTATTCAAAGTCGAATTCAAATAATATTTCAGTAAAACACCATTACTTAAACATGTACCTAATGTATTACCATTAGTATTCCATCCAGCATAAGCATATGTACCAAATAGTGTACGGTTTAATATCCATTGTGAAAAACAAATATCACCACCGTTACTATAACGTACATCAGCATAAACAATAATAGATGTATTTGTTTGAATTTCTAATGTAGAATAATCTTCACACGTTTGTACTTGAGTTGCTTCTTGTTGCATATCAGTTGACCAATTATTAACAAGAACAAGAATATCAGCAGATGTTTCATTATCAAATTCGATATAATGTCCACCGACGGCTGTTATTTGTTTAAGTATACTTTCATTAAGTGGTGCTCCTTCATAATTTGGTATATAATTTTTTGTTGTTACATTTCTATAACGTACAGTAATTGTTGGTATTGATGATTGTTGTTGTTTATTATTAACAACTAGTTGACTAAGTATTGCTAAACTAACTTCATCAGCACCAGGATAAATATTTACTTTTGAACTTATGTTTACTGAAGGATCATTAATTAATTTGATTAATTGTCTTTCTTCAGCTTTGTTTAATCCGTATTCAGCATTATCGTCAAGTGTTAACCAAATACGTTCAAAATAGAGTTTAGTATAATCATGTAAAAGTGTGTAAGTTAAATTATAATTTCTTGCACGTCGCCAGATGAATTCATTAAGAATATTCGATGGTATTTGTTTTTCTAAAATCTGAACTTGTTCTTCATCAGCTGGATTATGAAGTACAGCATATCGATCTGTATAAAATGACCATAAATAAATAAGACGACCATATGTAGCCCAATAATTAGGTTCTTCAAAATCTCCATTATATGCTGGTATACGCATGATAACAGAACTAAGATAAATTTGAAGTTTGGAGCCAAATTCACGTTTAAATCCAACTAATATATTAAGTCTTGAATTTAATTCATCTAATGATGTATTACTTATTCGACTATTAATAAGACCACCATAAATAAGTTGTTCAGTTGATATTAATAATGAACATGATGTAGATCTTGAACATGAATTTATTATTTGATCATGTATCCAATGAAAAAGCACACTTGTATTTGCTGGTTGTTTCCAATGACTTATTAATTCTATGGGTGGTGTTAATAATACAAAATCATTGTCAATAAGACGAGCTAAATTTAATACAATGGATCTTGTTGTAAAACGTTCATCAAGTGGAATAAAAAGAATTGTCGTTTGTGTTGTTGAATTTACTACAGTATAACATTCTGCAGTAATAATAAATAGAAATAAAAATAATTGAAAACTATGCATATTATAAAAAGAGAAAAAAAAGCAACTATGAATATGTAAATTTGTTTTTATTTTGATAATATTCATTGGTGAGAAATTGATCAGATGTTTTGAATCAACATTCGATGATTTAGAAAGATTAATAATAAATTTGTTTTGATCGATCTCAAAATTGATTTATTTTTAATGAAGGAAGAATATGATTATTGTTATGAGAAAATTTAAATAAAATATATTAAGCGTAATCTACCTCTTTTGAACCACTTCTTGTTCTTCGCGAGAGTATAACCGGTCGGACTCGAATATTTTTGAAAATAATCGAATTCATGTTCTCAGAAAAAATCTTAAAAGTAGATCTTCAGAAGTTTTTGAAAGGTTCTTCAGAAACCATCGTGTCTATTTATGAGTCTGGTATTACTGTGTCTGATCTGACTGTAAATTTTTCTGGAGGTACCTGAGAAAAATTCTCAGTGGTACTTTGAAGCTTTCGAAAAAATATCAATCTCTTGATTTAAAAAGATTTAGGAAGCACCAACTCATAAATCGTTTTTTCAGCTGGTGCTTCGCGTATCTCTTTAATTAAAAATCGAGAAATTGATATTTTTGAAAAAGCTTAAGAACACCGCTAAGATTTTATCCCGCGCACTTCTAGAAAAAAATTTCAACTCAATCGCACACAGTAAGAGTAGCATTGTAAGCAGACCATATAGATTTTGAAGATCTGCTTATAAAACTTGTTTTCGCAAACATAATTTCGACTAGTTATACTCTCACGGAAAACCTTAAGTGGTTCAAAAGAGATGTTTATCTTTAATTTGATAAAATAGAAATCTATTGACTTATTATTTGAAACATAACCAATGTAATATCTATCTTTGATAAATTCTGTTCAAGTTATAGTCAATGAATAATAATAAAAGAAAAAAATTTTAATAAAAAAAAACACAATCTAACTAACTTTTTATATTAGTCTTTATCAACCATTGTTTCACTTTTTTAAATATAATATATTGATAAATTAGATCACTTCTGAGGAATTCAAATAAAGACTTTTATCACAAAAACAAAAGATCATGAGCTCATTTTGTTCTTGAATATCTATAAACAACTATTGTTAGTACATGATATATATATATATATATATATATAAAGTCAAACCTAAAAAATAAATAAATAATAAAAAAAAGGAAAAACGCTGATTTTTTTAATTTTGCAAGTATAAAGGAAATTAACAATTATTTCTGCTGTTTTCATATTCATTCACTTATTTGCACATAAAATATATTTGAAAAAAAACCGACTTTTTTTTTTCTTTATTTAAGAGCAAGGGGAAAAAGTCAAGATTCACCTCCAATAGCAACACATCGTCATGTTTCATTAGCTAATATAGCTACAGCATTTTTAAGTGAACGAAAAACAACATCAAGACGTCAAAGTAGTGGTCGTCGAAAAAAACGATTAACATCTAAAGATAAAAGAACATCAGATTCAAAATATCAATCTAATTATTCAAATACATCTAGTAATGCCACAGGACAACGATCATCAATGCAAAATATGGAAGGTGGAATAGCAACAATTTTTATGGCTAATGTTAGTACAAATACTAATAACAAACATCGAACAAATTTGGTAATAAAAATCATAATTTTTATTGATTTATAGGAGTCTTTTAATAGTCTTAGATATTATAATTATTTATTGTTTTATTTTTCTGATAAGATTCTCTATTTAATATGTCTGAACATCTAAACATGATTAGTGTGTTCTTTACTCATATAAAAGGCTACAGTAATCTGTTTTTATGTCTTTGTACCGAACGCACTAAAGAACAATAGCTATTCATGCTATAAGAACAAGAAGAATGTGTCATAAAGAAATTAATAATTAGAAGAAAAAGACCAAAAGTCTGCATTTTTTGTTCTCCTACGTTCATTTAGGTATCTTTAGTACTGAGGTTTATTCACAATGAAATCAATCGCAACTGAATTTTACGATACAAGTATGTTGATAGAATACGAAACATAAGATTACAGTTTTGTATTCATTTGTCTCTCTTTTTTCTTTAATAAACTTTTTTCTCTAATTATTTTTTTGCATATTTTGTGTTTGTTCTTATTTTCTAAGTTTAACTAGAATGTCAAAGTCATGAAACAGAAAAATCTCAAGATTTAATCTTTGTCAAATATGATATGATTCTTATTACAGTGATACAAAAGATGTAATGACGATTTCTTTCTTCTTTTTTCTTACATTTATGAAAAGAAATTCATGTGGAATCAACATTGAGCTTATTTCAAGAAGGAAATTGACTTTATTGTGCGTGAATGAATTCATCTTTTTGTGTGAATATATGTCGTGTTCAGTTTTAACTAGTTCTGACAAGCATTACACATATACTTTCATATATATATATATATATATGTGTCATACTAACTGCAAAAGTCGAACCAGCGTACATTATTTCCGCCTTTTTTTCCTCGTCTCTTATATTTCTTGTTGTAAGATTCTATCTATTTTTAAGCTAACAGCTGGTTATACTACGTCTTCCTTAGCAACACACAATGATGCGCTACAGAAATAAGTGTAGCAGAAAAAAAAGAGAGCAAAAGAAAAGGATGAGAGAATCCGAGAAGAAAAGATTCTCCTTAACTTTTTGTTAGCAAATAGAGTGAAACATGATAATTAATAATAATGACAAGATAAAAAATTTTCTCTCAATGGAATATTGAAAATAAAATGATGTACTAGAAATCATCGACCATTCTTAAGTTAATTATTATTCTATAGCGTCACATAATATGAAATCCACAGGCTCTGTTCGACTTCATTTGAATATTTCCGAGCAAACATCACAATATTCATCATTTAGTCTTGATCGTATACCAAAATTACCATCGACAGTGACAATAACAAACAATAAATCAACAACAACTATTCCTAATTCATTATCAGCAAATCTAGATTGTGGACAACGAATTGCTCGTTTTAGTAGTCTTAGTAGTAGTTATGCTCAGTTTTTAAAACAACGTGATATGGATAAAGTTAAAAAAATCGTAAGTTATATCATCGAAATATATCTTAATATAATATTGACTAGATTTCATACATATTATCATTATCATTTTAACCAAGAATTCTAATATACAATAAGCATTCTTATTTTTTGATTGTTTTTCTTTTATAGTTATCACAAGAAGATCAACGTTTTTTATTATCATCAAGTGAATGGGTTGAAGATGTTAAAGATAGTGATCCATATGTTTCTGTTATTAGTCGACTTGGTAAGAAAAAAATGAAAACCAAAAAAGATAATTAATATATTTTGTTTTTCGTTGATTTTTAATAACTTTTTTGATTTAGGTGAAGCTATACAAGATTCTGAAACTTTAGTGGAATTTGTGAAGAAATCGTTTTCCATCGTTTCAAATACATGTAATGTATAGATAGCTAAATTTATTGAGAAACAAAATGAAATTTTTATTGATAGAAAATTGTATTTCGAATGTTTTGTGTCGATTCCATTTCCTGTTAGATATGCGTAGATAGAAAAAAACCATGTAAATGATGAATAAGGCGACTAAAGTATGAAACTCTATTATGAAGATTCAGCAATTTTAATGGACGAGCAGATATGAATAGGAAAAGCCTATGAGACTTTTTATTGATTGAAAATTTGTAATTTCTTTCTAAATCGTACAAAAATATGAAAGATTGTAATTTAAGAAAAAAAAAAGTTCACATATTTTCTTCATTGATTGTATATTCTAATTATTGAGTCCAAGTCACAAATCTCTCATTTCATTTTTAATGAGAAGAAACTTTTGTTAAAATCTAATTTCCGTTTATTTATTAGTATAGTTATTTTACATTTCCTGAAATGTAAATGAAAAAAGTTGAAAAAGAAAAGATTTTACTCTATTTCCTTTGTAATTTATAAACATAATTTCAAGTATCATGACTTCGTAAATTCAAGAATCATATAACAAAAATATTGTTGGATATCTATGCACTAAAAAGAAAACTGAAACTACAAATCGATGTAGGTTAAAAGATTGTTGCAATATTTCGGTCAAGTATTTTTTTTTTCATAGATCTATTTTTAACTATTCAAGTGACGGAAGTTTTTATCAACTTGAAAATATTATATACAAATTATGTTCGTCAGAAAACCCTTCGGGGTAAATTATAGAGAGATGCGAGAGAATACGTAGGATGCTCAATAAGTTTCGAGGCCGGTTTTATTAAGAAAAAAAAAAACTTGAGTGAATGATAATGGTAAATGTGTTTTTTCTTTTGCGAAGTATCGTCCTTCTGTTGCAATACACTTTGCCAACGGTCTAGAATCTTTTGTATCACTGTTTTGAAGTTATTTTCAGATGGACAGTTCAAATATTGATGTAATGTACTGCGATAATTAGAATGTCTCCTTTTGAATTGGTCCTTTCAAAGTGAAAACAGAATGTAATCATTGAAAGACAGATCTGGTGAATAAGGTGGATAACAAAACAATTCATATTATAACTCATGACGAAGATAAGAAACGAGAATGTGATGTATGTAGTGAAACATTGCCATGTTGAAAAATGACAACAGTCAGAATTGAACCTCGCTGTTGTTTTCTAATGTCTGAATGAAGTTCTGTTATTAAAAGAACTACGCAATATACTTTGAGGGTTGTCACAACCAATGTTATGGATTGGTTAAGAATTATCTCTTTAGAATTCAAGAAAAATGAACATAAAATCTTGTCAGTAGACTTTATTTCTGTCAGTCTTGCCGGTGGTTATAAATTAGCTTGTTTTCACTATCGTTATGATTGTTTTGATACATGTTCAAAGTAATCAGTCTGCGATTCATTGCTAGTTATAATTCGAAAAAGGAAGATCGTTTCTTTCAGTAGAATAGCGAGTCAGAAGTTTTTGGTATGCTTGAACATGTTTGTCGTGTTAATCACACCTGTGTAAATGTAGTATCTACCTTGAATTGACTTTAGCCATTTGTAACTGATCAGGCAAAATGTGATTGCAATGTCAAATAAAATGCCTAGAGTGCTCATTATTTACTAAATTGTGGTTCGATGACCATTGAGTATTAGGATTTCAAAAATTTGAAGAATTTTTTTTTCCGTTGCACTAATAAGTTGATCCACCGTAGGTTCATCATCAATGTTTAATTATCCATCTTGAAAGCGACGGGTCTATTCAATTACTCCAACATGTGATGAACCGCTTTCATCATAAAATGTCATCACAGGCTCATAAATACTAAATTATGACTGACCTATTAAAATAAGAAACTTTATTACTATACAATGCCCAAGTTTTTGAGTTTTCAAAACTCCATTTTGAGAATTTGACGGAGTTGGATAACAATCGATGTCTACTTCCAAAAACAATATGGTTTACCAAATTTATTTACTATAGTTTTTTTTTTTTTAAGAAAGAAGCTTGGGCTTCTAGATGAAACTTTGTTTCGCATTTTTCTATTATCTCCTGCTCTTATGCCAACAATTTCTCAGTCATTTTACATGCTGAAAAGTTCAGCAAGGTTTTAACCTGAAAAGAACATTGCGCTCCATAACTTACTAAAGTCAGAGTTGCGATTTTCGACTTACTTTTTTGAAAAAAATGAATACTTTTCCGTAGAGGTATCCTAGTTTTTCGAATTTTTTGAGAGAAAATTTCATTACAAGTAAAGAAACAATATTTTGAAATATTGAACTTTATTAAGTTGTAGAGACTGATCTTGACTCCATTTTAAAGACAACTCGAAATCTGTATTATTAAATTTGGAGGACAAAATCTTGTCACGCAAAGGTCGAGATTTTTTACTGTGAACTATTAAGATTGGAACACACATTCTCTGAAATTTTCAGTCAGATCCATTGTTCGAAGGTGAAAATAGGTTTTTGACAAGGTGATGGGCCTTCGTATATAAAGAAATATTTGAAATGGAAAAATTATGAAACATAACAATCTAAGAAAGAACTTGGTTACGAATGGCATAATTTGTTAAGTATTATTTTTTATAATTATAATGGTTTTGTTGTTCGTTTAGATGGAGCTACGGTTCTATTGGCATTGTTGACCGTTTTTCAAGTAATACTTTTTTTTATGGGTAAGAATTTATTATTTTATTATTTAATTTGTTCTAGTTAAATTCTTCCGAATTTTAGGTGTTAAATATTTAAATGATTGTCCAATCCAGCCAAATCTACCAGTTTATTTACTTGTTGTTGGTGCAATGGGTCTTGTACGTGTTCTCAATTTATTATGGAAACAGTTTCGTCGAAGACGTATGCGAAAATTAGAAGGAGTTGAACTTGATCAAGAAGAAGAAACTGAAAATAGTTTGTATTCTTTGTTTCTTTTTTTTATAAACTATTCTGTAAAAAAAAAATATTTCCTTTTAGATGGTTCTGGTTTCACAGATGCTGTTTTAAATTTATTTCTTCTTGCTTGGTTTATTGTTGGACAATTTTGGACTTGGAAAGTATTTATGCCAAGTTTTGAATTTGGATTGGAAAATCCAAATAATTATTGTCATAGAAATGTTTATATATTTACGCTTATACATATTGCTTTTGTTTATATTATGTTTCTAGCAGTGGTTTTTTTTCTTATTGCACTTACATGTTGTGCAACATATCCACATTTAATTATTAAGACAACACGTTAAATAAAAATAAAAAGATATATAAATAAATAAATAAATCCATAAGTATATATTTTAATTAGCTGGATTAGGATTAGATGAAGCAAGAAATTGTAAAAGTGAAAAATATGAATATGTAAAAGCACGTGAAACTTTTTGTTCAGTTACTAAATCTTTTAATTCAGCATACATTGAATTATTTGATCGTTTTTGTAATTCTTTAGCCATTATTTCAGCTGCGCGTATAGCTGCCATACGTTTTGTTTCAGCTAATGCTGTTTGTAATTCTTCTTCACGTTTCATACGTTCACGTTCAGCTAATAAACGTTGTCGAGCACGTTCTTCATTTCGTGCTCGAATATAATCTTCACGTTCTTCAGGATTCATCATACTTAATAATAGTTCTTCTTCAGCACGAATTTGTGCTTCTAATTCTATAAAAAATAAATAAAAACTTGAAATAGAATCATAGAAAATAATTTATACATACCAGCGGCTTTTTCGCCATCGATACGACCACCATCAGAGATACCTGTTTGTCGTTTAAGTCGATCCATTTTTCTATCATATGCTGCTTTAAGTACACGAGTACGTTCAGCAAATAATTTTTTTCGACGTTCTTGATATTCTTCATCAGTTAGACCTTCACGATCGTTATCTAATTTACGTAAATCACGTTCCCTAGAATTTTTTATTATTATTAATATTAAAAATTCAATGAACAATCATTAGTAGTCAATTAAATAAGTTAGGGTTAGGAAAAAATTTTCACAAAGTTTATCTTGACTTACCATTGTGCAATGCTTGAAAAAAAACATAGATAGCAAATTTTATTTTCGTCTTTTTTTTCAGTAAAAGAAATGAAATAATAAAGATTTCTTATCTTACCGATCTTGTTCTTCACCATTCAAAAGTTCACTTGAATGATCAATAATTTCAGCTAAACTTTCACGTTGTTTTTTTAATCGATTTTGAATTGCTAATTCTTGTTGTCGTTTCATTTCAGCTACTTTACGTTTTTTTTCAGCTAACATCTGTTCTTTTCGTCTTCGTTGTTCATATACACTTAAACCATCTAATTCTTTTTCCTACATATATACATAGAAATATAAAATTTCGAAAACAAAAAGAAAGTAGATTTTCTTATACATCTTCAGATGTCCATTCAATATCATCTTCTCTGCCGGAAGGACTTTTGACACGGATTGTTCGTGGTTTTAAGCCAGCTTTTGATTGATATCTATTTTCATTAGTTAAACTATCGGTCGGTGATGGTGTCATATCGTTATCAGGAGATAATACAACACCCTAATTACATGTAATAAAGTTTAAGATAAATATCTAATGATTCTTTTTTACTATTTTTTTCTTTGTTCGTGTTGAAATTCCAGAAGGTAAAAAATTTTTGTCTTCATCTGTTACACCTAAACAAAAATAGAAAACAAATATAATTGATCATGATTGATTTGAAGAAGGAAAATTTCAATTATATTTTTTTATTAGCTCATATGATTGATTAAATAATAAAATCTCGTAGCTTCCCAAAAGCGCCCAAAAATTAAGCCAATTAGTGTAAAAATGGGCGCTTTTGTGGAATGAAGCAAATTACATTGATATAATTTTCATTGCGTTCCTAAAAGCGCCCACTTTTTGAGTAATGAATAATCAACAATCGTGATATGAAATATAAATTTTATTGATAACACAACAATATAAACAATAACTTGCTCAGATAATTTTGGAGCATGATTATGACTTCCGCCATCGGATTTCATAATTACATCGTTTTTTAAAGTGATATGAAGAGCACAGGATTTGATTGTACAGGTGTACACGGCCGAGCCGTTTTGATTTTCACGTTTAAGGCGATATAAATAATCATTATAACGAATTGCTTTTTCACCTTTTTGAGTTGTTGACCAAGTAAAGTTCATATTCATAGTTTTAAAGCGTGTGAATTCCATCCACATGCTTCTATATTTATATATATATTATCAATAACAATCAACTCTAGACTAATTTTTGCAGCGATAGCGACTAATTAATCAAAGAGTGGGTGCTTTTGGGAACGAAATGAAAATGATATCAATGTAATTTCCTTCATTCCAAAAAGCGCCTATTTTTATACTAATTGGCTTAATTTTTGGACGCTTTTGGTACATAGCCTAAAATCTATAGATGCAATGAAAAAACCTCTAGTTTTAGTGATCCAATATGCGTGTATCCCATTAGAATCTAGATGAAATGTTGTTTGTAGAACATATTCAGAAAAGCATCTATAAATTGAATTTAATTATGCTATTTAGAAATAGATCTTAATAAAATTATAGATCTGTTTTTGTTGATATTATTAAACTTTAACATATTAGAGAGTTAGTATTGCTCTTTTTGTAAACATTATTGTTTAATAACATACCAGACATTTTAGTATGTCCACTGGCTGCTCTAGGAATTCGAAGTCCTTTAGCTTCTCGATCTAAACAGAAAACATGTTGTTATAATGAAAGACAAAAAAATTTCTTTTGCCATACTTGCAATAAGAGTTGTCAATTGTTGTTGTGTTACTGTTTCTTTGACTTGCAATGATTGTTCTATACAAGACATAAATAAATCAATCATACGAAATACAAATTCTGAAGAATAATCATCATTAGCTCGTGATTGGTAACGGTATTCAAAACATTTTTGGTGATCGTTAATATAAACAAAATTTCTCGAAAGTGAGCTTCTTTTTCAAAAACATTGTCAAAAAAAAAGATCTGGAAGGACAGAATTTCGACTCGAGCCGAACTTTATCTCATTAATCTTCATAAAGAGCCTTATTTATATGACTATTTGGTACACTCCATAGTTTTTAATAGTGTTATCAAATCAGATTTAGTACTTAGTGCTCTGTCTGACCCAGACCATGAATCATATGCAATCTTGTCGAGTTGCTTCAGATTCCATATAAGATCTCACATCCAGATCCGATTTGATGATTTATGACTTCTTGATTTTTCCAAGTACTTTTACTTTTTCAAGCTGATAATTTATGTAAAAGCATAGAAGTGAAAATCTGATCAATTTATTATTGCACTTGAGGACAAGGCATAGAAGTCAAATTGTAATATTCTTTTACTAAAAGAATCGAAATTTGATAAAAATTTCATCTACAGATGATGATGACCCATATATGAAGAAGTAACTAAATATATGATGAACTTTGGCACCAATAGTGCGTTCTATTTCAGCGTCATCAGCAGCAAGTAAAAGAATACTGAGCGAAATTCATTCGAATTTAGAAGCAAAAAGAATCCAAGTGAATGCTAAATTACTTGCTTTTATATGGGATTCAAGACGATCTCATTGTTTTGTTGATCTTTATAAAAGAAAACTAAACAGCATACGTTTTCAGATAGAATAAAAGTTTGAAAACTATACTGTGACTATGAAAGTATCTACCCGATGTTGATTAGCTCTGGTTGCAAAAAGTTATAGTCTGCACAACACTAATGCTCAGTACAATGTTGTCTTGCTGAGCACTAACTGTAACGACTCTTCATAGAAATAAAAGTACTTTTGTGAAGATAAATGAGATATACTTCAAACGATCTCGAGATTCCTATAAATTATAGATCTTAGTTCATCAATGGTTCTTTTTTTGTTTAGGATAACAATTAAACGACTACATCTATAAATATTTTTGACGATATGAGCGCTCAAGTAGAGATTCTTGAAAGCTTTTAGTACGAATTGTAGTTAAAGATCATGAACATGATCATATTTTGTACTCATACAGATCTCTTTTTAAAAAATGTCTATTTTACTTCCTATGTTGTCTTACTTCCAGTTGTTGGATCGGTGACTAATTCATAAACTTTTCCATCTTTTCCAATAACAGGTTTCATTCGGTAAACTGTTTGTCCAGTTGCTTCATCAACAACTTGTTCAAATTCAATGTTTTCTAATCCATAATTTTCAATTAAATCTTTACTTAGACTAATAACTTCTTTCCCTGTTGTTGGATCAATATGAACTGTAAATGCATCTTTATCTAAATCAATTGATGTTGTTATTGTTGCCACTTAAATAAATTAAAATTTCAAAAAAAAAAGTTCTATTTTTAAATATTTTTTTTTTACTTCTTTCTATAGTTTTTTGTGGTATAATACGAATAATTTGTTCACCTGTTTGTGGATCAATAATAACTTCTACTTTTTGTCCTTCTATAAGATTAACTTTAGGTTTCATAACTGTTTTTCCAGTTGTTTCATCTATTTCAATATCAAATTCCATATCCTTAACATTGGCTAATCCTTTTCGACGAACTGCTTCATCAGTCAAACGATAAAATTCTTTTCCAGTTATAGGATCAGTAACTTTTTCAAAATCATTAACATCAATTGATGCCTCTACAGGTGGAGCTAGAACATAGAATAAAATCTAATTCAAGAAAAAGAAAGAATAGAAAAAAAAAAAAAACGAATCCTACGTGTTCGTCCTTTTGGCCGTTTAAGAACTATTTTTGGTAGACCAGTTTTTTTATCAATATAAAATTCAAATTTTTGATCACCCTCTAATTTTCCTGTTTGATTACCGCCTTTCATTCGTATTTGTTCTTTACCAGTTGTTGGATCTTTATAAATTTCAAATTCAACATCACGTAAATCAGTAAGACCTTTTCTTGCTGCTGCTTCAGCTGTTAATTTAAGTACACGTTCACCAGTTACTTCATCAATAAATTCTTCAAAATCTTCATTAACTAAATCATTTTCAATTGTTTCAACTAAACAAAAAAAATTAACTCAGAATAAACAATTGTAGTTTGCTTACATTTAACGTCAACTTCTTGTTTCATACGTAATGTTTGTTGACCAGTTTTAGGATCAATAACCATTTCAAATGTTGTATTACCTTTTGTTATTTTTCCTGTACCACCTTTTATTTGTATAATTTGTTGTCCAGTTTTTTGATCAATTACAAACTCAAAATCCACATTATCCATGTCAACAAAACCTTTTCGTTTAGCAACTTCTTTTTTCATACGTAAAACTTTCTTTCCAGTTTTAGCATCAATAACTTCTTCAAAATCATTAGCATTTACATCAACATTAGTTACTTCAACTAAATATCGTAAAGATAAAAATAGATTTTCAAACAAAAGCTTTGTTTTATTTATTTACTCGTCTTTGGAATTTCTTGAACCATTCGAAGTACTTGTTTACCTGATGCATCAGTAACTATTTCGAATTTAACATCTGACGAGAAAAAAAAACACAAATAAACATAATAAATATTATGATAGATGATTAATTTTTACCATCTGGTCCATTGCTACCATCAGTTTGTTTAACTCTAATAGCTTGTTTACCAGTTTTCTCATCGATATAAGTTTCAAATTGAGCATCAAGTAATTCCATCATACCAGCTCGTTTAGCTACGTCAACTTTTAATTTAAGTACTTTCATACCTGTTTTTGAATCAATAACTTCTTCAAAATCATTTATATCAATTGGTTTTTCAGTCACTTCTAATTCAGCTAGAATATGAATATTTAGAAATAAATCGATCAAATTTAAATATCAGTATTCATTTTTCATACGTGTTGGTGGTCGTTCTTTTTTAACTTTAATTGTTGTTCGACCTGATGCATCAGTAATTAATTCAAATTTCGCATCACCTATGAAAAGAAGAAAAAACGAAATATATAAAATATTTAGACAGATGAGGCACAGATAACACAAAATTAGAGTGGATTATATTTGCAAAGAGATTCAAGTACTGATAACATTACCAATGTAACAACTATTATTACTTTTTTTTTCAAAACAACTCTTTAGTTTATATAGTTTTTCAATAGTTTTCTTTTTCGAACTCAGGATTAAAAACCAAGTGAAAAAATATTATTCGCGTAGATTTAAAATAAATCATGCGAAAAATACACTATTAATGAATGTAGACTTATTACATGTGTTGATAGACACATTTATAAACCTATTTGGTATTGTGTGACAGAAAATTAGATCAAATGTCTGATCTCATTTAAATCAGTTAATTTCGGGCTATTGAAATACTCATTTTGTTTCTTTTAGATTTTGTTTTATTGTTGATAAAATCCAACATTTCTTCGTTTTTAATAATAAGATGAAAAAAAAGCCCTATTTATTGCATGTTCTATTACATGAACTCCGTTGAAAAACAAAATAAACAGCATTTTCAAAATTAGTATAAAAATCTACACTGAGCCATATACGTTTCAACAAGCTCTGTGTCAAACAGAAAATCGATTCCAAACAGCACAGTGAGCGAAACTTAGGAAGCAAAATGCTGAGGAGAGAACAACTACGTTTCTCTGTAGAACAATGATTTTGTTGAAATATATGTGGCCCGGTGTTGATTTTCTCATTGAATGTGAATATGTTGTCTATTTTTGTTTTCAACTAAGTTTTGATATTGAAAACTACGGTAAACTAGGCATTCCTTGCCCTTTTACTATTGAAAACACGGACACATTCGATCGTTCTAACAACAAAAGGAACTCTAAAAAAACTAAAAGAATAGTTTTCTTGCTCGAAGCCAGATGATTTAAATGAGATTGGACATTTGATCTTATCTTCTGTCATAAAAAAAACACTAGATAGGCACACACATGTATCGACAAACACAATATATAAGCCTAGAATTATTAAAAGCAGTTTTTTTGACTTCTTTATTTTAAATCTACGAAAATAATCTGTTCTAATCAGTATCTAATAGTGAATTAGGAAAAAAAAATCATTTTTAATGAGCTTAGAAAGAAAAGATGATAGAAACTTGAGAATTATTTTGAAAACAAAAGTAATTTTAACTAGCTCTATCAAACCATATATAAATCAATGAAAAATAAAACCCGTCCTAATTTTGCGTTATGTGCAGGTATACAAATTAGGAAAAAAATATCTACCAGCATTGCCTTGTTTTCCACCACCTTTAATAACGATTGTTTGTTTTCCATCAGCATCCGTAATCATTTCAAATTGCACATCAAGTAAATCAGTTAGACCTTTACGTGCAGCAGCACCTTTTTTTAATCGTAATACTTCAAGACCTGTATCAGGATCAATAACACGTTCAAAATCATCGACATTTAATTGACTTTCAATAATATCTACATTATCTATTAATCATATTCATTATTAAATTTCTTTTTCATTAATGAAATAATTCTTTTAATAATTTTACCTTTTTCTTGTTCTGTAATTGTTCGTTTAATTATTTTTTGTTTGCCTGTAGCAATATCAACAACAATTTCAAAATTAGTATTTGTTCCACTACTAAAATCTGATGATGGAGTTTTAAGAACTATTGTCGATTGACCCGTGACAGCATCAACAACTATTTCAAATTCAGCATTTGCTAATTCTTCTAAACCTTTAGCTTTAAGTACATCAGCTTTCATTCGTAATATTTTTCGACCAGTTAAAGGATCAATCACATGTTCAAAATCATTTAAATCAATATCATTTTCTGTTACTGTAACAATAGCTTCACATAGTCAAATAATAAAATAATAACAAAAACATATTTTAATTGAAAATCAATCAAAATAAAACTTACGCTCATCTGATTCATCATTATCATCCTCAGCAATCATTCGAATTGTTTGTTTACCTGTTATTGCATCAGTTACAATTTCAATTCGATTACCATTCATTTGATTTGTTCCATCATCTTTTATACGTATGATTGTTTGACCTGTTGTTGGATCAACAACAACTTCAAAATTTGTTTTTGCTAGACTAGTTAATCCTTTTCGAGCTGCTACATCAGCTTTTAATCTTAATACAGTTTCACCTGTTCTTTCATCTGTTACCAATTCAAAATCTTCAATCGTGATGTCGGATTGAATAATAGGAGCTAAAAAAAAGAAAAAGATAATTTGAAAAAAAAAACAAAAGAAAAGAGAACTAGTTCTTACGCGCTGTTGAAATTTCTTTTTTCAACACTAATATTTGTTTTCCGGTATCCGGATCAAAAACAATTTCAACTAAAATACATAGCAACATAAATCAATTATCTATTTTTTTTTTCTTTGAAAAAAGCAAAATCAAATCTTTAATGATCTATTCAGCAAATGACGATTGTAATTCAGCTAAAAAACGTCTTTTAAAAGATCTTATTCAAATTCAATCATTAGCAATTCAAGATGGTGTTACAGCAACACCATTAAATGAATCAAATCTATTCGAATGGCAAGCTATCATAACAGGACCTGATGATACACCTTATGAAGGTGGTATTTATGAATTATATATTTCAATACCATGTGATTATCCAGTTAAACCACCAAAAGTACGTTTTAAAACTGAAATATTTCATCCAAATATATATAAAAATGGTGATATATGTATTGATATATTACAAAATCAATGGAGTCAAGTAATGAGTATAGAAAAAATTTTAATATCAATTCGTAGTTTATTAAATGAACCAAATATAAATAGTCCAGCGAATCCTGAAGCTGCTTTATTATATAAAGAACATCGAAATGAATTTCATCGACGTATACGTAATGATATTAATAAACAAATAAATGAAAAATCAGTCCTACTTACACCATTAAATTCATATGAAAATGTTTCTCCTTTTTTTGAAAAATAAAATTATTCTTACCTTTAAAATTAATATCGTTTGGTAAATTTTTGATTTTTATTATTCGTTCGCCAGTATTTTTATCTGTTATTATATCAAAATTTGTTCCAATTAAATCCATAAAACCTTTTTGTTCGGCAATAGATTTTTTTAATCGATAGACATATGTACCAGTTTTTTCATCAATAACTCGTTCAAAATCATCAGGTGATATTTCTTCAGAAATAATTACAGCTAATCAACAACAAAAAAAATATATATTAATGCAAATTCTTTTTCGAATAAAGTGTATTTTTAAGGGCCTCCCCGGAAAAATCAATTTTACGAGATTTACACATACGTTGGGTATGGGTATACGTGCGCGTCTAAGTGTGAATAGTGACTGTGAATAGAATAGAGACTGCGCCCTCACTCGAATTCAGAGCAAATAATAGGGCTAGAATATAGTGAGGCTGAATTTTTGAATTTCTCTTCTGTATAAATAAAAAGCTTAGATCTTTGATTTAAATTAGCGATTTTTGTTGCCTATGAATTTAAGAATTTTTCGAAAAATCTTTTCTATCAAATATAAACAAAGAGAAAGTAAAAATCTGGCTCTATTATAATCAAGCTCTAAGTGTACTCTACAATATAAAATCTATCGCGACATTTTAGCTCGTATTCACGTTTTGAAAACTTTTCCCGTGTAAGGATTCTATTCACTAATGAATTGAGTATAACTCGTCATCATCTTGTAGATTAGGGGAAGATATTTTACCAATAATATATTCTAGTCGAGATTAACATCTCATGAAATTTTTAATTGAAAACGGATGAAAAATAGAAAAAAAGTCTATTTCCAAGGGAGAAAATGAGTATCTAATGAATATACATATATATTACTTTTTGTTTTTTTCTTTGTTCTCTTTGGTTTTATTTTATTTTTTTTTGTTTGATATGCACTTTTTATACGAATATATTCATCACCTGTATCAGGATCTAAATATATTTCAAATGCTTCTATTGGATAATCCATAAGTGCCATAAGAATATCATCAGTAATTTGTAAATTTTCTAAGTTTCCTTTAAGTACTAAATGAAATACATTTTTCAGAGGAAAAAAAAATTTTTTCTTTTTGATTGTTGTTTCTTACAAACATGTTGAAGTGTTTCACGAAGAATTTCTCGATATTCATTATCAGACACACTTGCCAGTCGTTGATCAAGAAGATATTTTAAATTACGTAAATTTTCAATAATTGCCAACTAAAAAAAGAAAAGTTGTTAACACAATCGATACACGATTAAAATATGAAACACAGTGTAGGTACTATTGTTAATCATAATGAGACTGTTTTATTCTATCCATACTTTGGACACATTTCTTCATTATTCTTTTATTCAATCTTTCAGAAATCCAATAAGGAAGAAATTCATATATAATAACGAAACATTCTTACGTCTTTCACAGTTTGTGGCGAAGGGATGAATTCAAATTTCGACTCCTATACTTCAATACTCTCTTTTCGATCGTGTTTCACAAGAGGGAGAAACAAATTGAAATATGGCTTGCATAGAAATGAGCAGTTTTGGTTATAATACGGACAATGAGTCTACTGACTACACTGGTTTGGTGTTCATTGAAGCACTGACACATCTATATAGTATGAATATGCCGAATAGATCAGTGCATACTGATCTAGTTTAGTCTGTGTGAATTTTTGGTGAATAGTTTACTGAAATTGCATATCTCTAATTCTATATATCCAAATCAAGAAGTTTTTCAACAGGTAAATCAATCATTAATACAAAAGCATTCAATCTAATTAATTTTCTTAATCATAGTGGCAAGTTTAGAATCAAAAGAAATTTAATAATATTTAGTTTATCATTTAGAATAAATTTATATGTTAGTATCAGAACTGAACTTTTAAGTTCAATGTCGGATCTGAGATCGAACGCGTTTGATATCGGATTGAGTGATAAAATGAGGGTAAAACTCCAATTTGTTTGTAGATCTATGTCGTATTCAGATTCTAATTGATGAACTTAGATCAAACAAAATCAGTTGATTAAATAATTTTTAATGCGTGAAGTTGATGATGATATTTATTGAGATGTCATTATACAGCATAAGTTCGCCAATAAGAATTCAAATACGACAGTGATCGGGAGACTCACTCATGTCCTTCAATCCGATATTGGGTATAAATATTCGTTTGAACACTAATATGTTTTAATATATACCTGTGCATCTTCCGCAAGATGATATCCAGAATCAGAACGTTTTAAAATAATTTTAGCTAATGCTTGTGCATGATTGGCAAGTGCTGTAAGAAACTCTTTATCTTGTAAATCGACTTTACTTACTAAAACAAACAACAAACAACAAAAAATTTAAATTAATAAAAACGAATATTTTTCTATATTAAATTTTATACATCTTCGTTGTTTAAATAAATCAAAAAGACTTTTAACTTGTTTTATGTAATGTGGATCAGCACCACTTTTTACTAGATCATTTATCCACATATCATAAACCCAAATTGTAAAACTTAATGACGCATCTATATCGCCAGCATGTATGTTGATAGCTACCAACAAGAATCAAATAGAAAAAAATAAGAAAATAAATAAATATTATTGATTATCAATACTTCGTCGAATCATTGTTTCTGTATCACCGATTGGATCTAAATAAAATCTTTTTTATGGATTTCAATATTTAAATAATAACATACGTTTATGTCCATGTACACCCGACGGTCGATAGTCTGGTTTGTATAAATAAGGTCGTTTGATCATTGGTGGTGTCGGTGGTCGTTGATATGCCCAAGATGTAAATGCAAGAAGGGGTGATTCTATTTTAAAATAAATTTTTTAAATTAAAAAGAAATGTTTGTTATAGCAGCCCCTTTAGAGATTAAAACGTGAGATTCACATGTGTTCTTAACCTCATTATATCACTATTGCAAACTATTTCAAGAGAAAAATCTCTAACAGACTATAGTTATTTTCCTAGGAATTATCAATCGCTAGAGAAATGATATTTTTATTCAGTTCTACATTTTGAATACAATCTTTTTTTTGGTGCTGCTATTCGCTCATTGTTTTTTTCATTTTCGTATTCTGCTTTTCTTAATTTATCATTATAAGTATTCTAAACGTTGATTTTACTGACGAATAAACCTGTTGCACATATTTACTATTTCTAGTGCAGACAGAACTCTCTGAATTGGTCCAAGAAATGTTCAATAGACCAGACCGAGATCCGAAAATTTTGAACTCGATGGGCTCTAACAGCAGATCTCTCGTTGTACTATTGTACATCTTGGTTAGATAACAAACACTGATATTGATTAATTCCTAAAGTTCTAAATAGATCAAATTACACAACAATCCATCATTCTTGATATCTTAAATATAAATGTTTAACAGGGCAAAAATAATAATAAACACTATTTAGAAAATATGCAAAAGTATTCCAATCATTCGAATATTAAGACGTGCTTTGCAAAATTTTGAAAATGTCTAAGTCTTGTCTATAATACCGTTCACCATCTTTTTCTGTCACTAAGGAACTCTGAGAATACAGTCTAACATCTGTTGTCCTCAGTGACTAAAGTTTGAAATATGATGAGAAAAATAGCCGAAAAACTTCGACCTAAACCTTATATTCATTTTTTTCTTCGAAAATATATGTGAGTTCCTCAAAAAAAAAACTCCTATTTAAAATAATAACATACGCGATTCAGCAATTGGTCGAGTTTTATTATTTGGATGAATTGGAACACGTTGTTGTTGAATTGCTTCACTATGCATAGATAATGTTGAGTGAAGCATAGCTAAAATAAAAATGAATGATGAACTTAAAAATACAATTAATCTATTTATATTAACCATGATCATGTATTTCTTGAGCAATTCGTTTTTGTTGATGATCTAAGATGAATATTGTTATTTTCATTTTAAATTCTAGTTGTAAATATTTACGTTTACGTCCAGTAAATGCTGAAAGTCCTATAGGTGGTGGAGGAGGAATTAATGTATAAGATTTTGATACTATTCGTCGTTTTTCTAGAGGTACTTCATAGCTCCATGATTGCAAACCAATTTGACTATCAAAATCACCACCAGTTAAATTTAAAGCTAAAAGAATATATATTTAAATCGAATTGTTTTAAATTCAAATATTTAATCTTACTTCGTCGTATGACTGTTTCATCAGGTAATCGTTCACGTTTTGTTCCAAGAACCATTGGTACACAAGGTGCAACTGATATACTTTGTTGATCATTATTTTCTACTACCAGAGAAGCTGTTAAAGGTTGATGAGAAAATGGTTCATGTTTGGACAAATAATCGTCATAATCATCTGTTATTTGAAATAAATTATGTTTGAAAATCTTATTTTTTAGTATATGATCTTACTATCTGGTTGTCCAGATGATCCACCGACGAAAAGAACTTCACCATCAGGTGCAATTAATAATGCTCCTGGAGGAACTGCTGATGAATTTTTTGACTTTATTGTTCCATGAGATCGATGTGTATAGGCAGATCGCTTTAAAGTTACTTCTATTAGAAAAATAAATATTATTTATCAGCTTAAAATAAAGATTATCAAGCAAACCAGGTGGTATTATAGAATTTTCTGTTAAATTCATTTCTGATGGATGAACATGTTGATCTAGTTAAAAGAAAACTAATATGAATTTTTATTTAAAAATTAATTGAATACCATGTTCTTCATCTGTCTTTGTTCCAGGTGAGTGTGATGCGTTACGAACAAGTGCATCTTCAGCCACGTCGACAATTGATGTTCGTGTACTCTCATTTTTATCTTCAACTTCATCATCTTCTTCTCTATATGAATCAATAGCTAAAAGTCTTTCTGCTTCTTCTACAAATATATCAGTGAATATAAAATTCTGATCTTCATTTTTTGGTTTTTGTTTACCATGTATACTCAATGGTGATGTAACACATCGGCCTGTAGCAAATGTTTTTCCTGTTCCTTGTCTTGATGGATTTAATTTTGAACTTTTCGATGAACGTTGACGATATAATAAATTTGTTAAAGATTGTTCTTTTTCAACTATTATTTAATTTAAATTTATAATATAGTTTATTTTATCTTTTTATATTAATTATTTACTTAATTGATTTGTTGCTGTTAATTTATCTTGTTGTAATTCTACAGGCGATGAAAGATGTTGTAATTGTGTATGATTTTCATATTTACGTGTTAGTTTTGTTGATATTTTATGTTGATTAGAATCAATATCATGAGGTTTTCGTAATTTTGTAGATAATTTTGTTGCTGTATGTGATTGATTTCGTGCTGTTGAAGATTCTTGATGAGCAGAAGTCGATAAGGGTGCTAACAGTCGAGATGCACGAATAACTGCAAGATAAAAACAACAAAGATTTTTATTTCAATAAAAATAATATCATTTTACGTTTTGAATGAACAATATCACTTGTTGTTCGAGTATATTCATTATTAAATTCATCACTATTTGTCGCATCATTTTGTTGTTCACTGTTATTTGTTTGATATTTTGATTTGGTTGGTAACGCTAAAAAAAAATAAAGAAAATTATATAAAATATTATGAAATCAAATTCAATAACTATTCGAATGCGATGGTCGATTTCGGGCCCATTTACTTCCTTGCATTTTACCAAACATATAATGTTGTTGTGCTAGTGATTCATTGGCAGTTGGAGCAGATTTAAAATGCTAATGAAATTTTTTACAGAAGAATTTTCAACTATTTATTATTTTACTTGATGATGATTATTGACTGTATCGGATGGAAAAGCTGTAAGGCTACTTTCGTCAACAAGTGTTGGAATATCCATTGTTGAAAAACTTTGACTTATATCTGAATCTCGTACACGATTAAGTGCATCTTCAAATATTTCCTATATAAAGACGAGAAATATTTTAAAATAAATTAGCACTTAAAGTTACAATATTTTGTTGTTCAGCAATATTATGTAAAGCTGTTTGTATAAGTAAATCAGCAAGAACTTTTTCTTTTTCCGATTGTTCTAATGCTTCATAAGATAACTGACTTCCTTTTGAATCAACAATCTATATTAAGAATAATTTTAGAAATATTTTCTTTGTTTTTTTTTATGTATTGATATACTTCTAATGCATTTTGTGTTTCAGAATTCACTTGTTCTGTATTGTCATCATCTAAATCGAAAAAATTATATTATGGAAAATAAAGAAAAACAGGAAACAAACCATTCGAAGAAATACTATTTTCAATTTGAAAAAATCGATAGGCATCTGCTAAAAAGAATGGAGAATGTTGAACAATATCTGGATTTCTATAAACCTAATTAGAAAAAGTAAACTTTAAAAAAGAAATCATAATAGTCATATACAAACAGGAGGAAGAAGAGAAATTTCATCACTAAGAATATGTGTTTTCATCATTGAATAACGTTGATTACGTGAAGTTGAATATTCCAATTCGAGAATAGCTAATGATATTTTAATTTAAAAAAATCTTTTGAATATTTATAAATATAATCTTCTTACAATCAAGATCTCGTCTTTTATCTTCACTACTAGCAATCATATATCGTCGTTTAATAGCAACATGTGAACTGATACCAGCATATTTTGATGGGTGAGGACGTTTTTTTGATGGTATTTTCATATTTATATATGTACCATCTTCATCAACAACACCACCAGCTAGTTGATTCTAAAATATAGATCAAAATTAATTTGATTTTTTTCTTATATTTTTGTATTGTATATGAAGAATTTTAATTATACCTCTGGAGTTCCACCATAAGCTAAAATACTTCGTTTTAGTTCACCTAATTTAAGTGGTGGTGGACTTAATAAAGAAGGTGAATTAAAATCTTGATGAAGAATTCTTTTATCTCGATGAGCTTTTGATCTTGAATGTTTAAAAAAACCAGTTTCAGCAAATAGAACAAGAGGACCACGTCTATAAAGAATATCAATCGTTTTTCTTACATATCTAATTTAAACATTTCGATTACTTTGTTGAATATGTTTTTGGTATATGAGGAAGTTGATTAGTTTCTGAAGTGTGAATAAGTGGCTTTTCCTAATATACATATAAACATACGTTTCAAACAGTTGATACGGTTTCTCTAATAAATAAAATAAATACATACATTTTGATCAGCATAGATTTCTAAACGAGAGCCATTTTCAGATAATTCAACATGACCACGACTTAATTTCGATAGATGAAGCACATTTGCCATAGTTTATTTCTTCTCGAACTTGTCGATTGTCGTCTTTTGAATTGAATCAATTCATCAAATAAAAAAAGGACCAGTGTTCATTTCTTTTTTTCCTTTCTTTTCCTTTTCTCGATTTTAACATTGCGACGCATAATTTTATTCAAAATATGTTTCTGTGCAACAAATAGCATTAAGCTAGTGGCAACAGTTACTTTAAAAAAATAAAGTAAACCATTGTAATCATTGATTGATGTTATTGTTGATAAAATAAATGGAATCAATAAGACAATATTATGTTGTTTTATTAGACAAGGTAAAAATATTTGACACATAAACATGTGAGAATCACTGAATAAGACATATTGACATTTGTTGATGATAATCATTCTGAAACGTTCAGAATGAGACAACCGAATTAAGTTTAGTAATCAGTAAAATAATATCTTGTTCAAAGAAGTTATTTTGAATGTTCATCAATGAATAAAATTTAAAAATTTATTCAAAACAATAGAAATAAAACTAATTTCTACTATTCGATAAATCTAACTACCATGAAGAAAATCATTCTCTAAGATAAGAATATCTCGTAAATGTTTATTTGCAGAGTAAAAAAAATAGAAACAAAAAGATTATCAATAAATGATACTAATAGTAACGATGGTTATAAAAATCATGAATATTCCAGTAATAATAGTTACTAATATCCAATATTGTTTAATCCCTAATAGTTGTTGATGATTATTAGATACTCTCTCATGTGTAAATAACTCCATATTAGCAGTTGAATGAATCATATTTTGAATATTATGATCATCATCTTGTACGGTCATATCTAATGGAGGTGATGATGATACAATAAACGTAGCTGATGATGTCGAAACACATAGTTGATGCTGTTCTGGTTCACCACTAGCTAACTTTGATCGAAAATAATCATCTGTTTTATTTTCAAAATTAACTGAAGATATTAAATGTTCATCTTTATTATCAATAGTATTACATATAGTTCTATTAGAAATCATTGACATTATCGGTAAATCAACACAATCACCTCGAGCACCTGTATGATTAATATTTTGGATACTTGATATTGGTGTAATTATTTCTGTTTTCCATAATTTATTATTATCAATCGACATCTGTTTTTTGTGTTATGTTTCCTTGAAATAATTGACAATATGATATTTAGACAATTGAATTATTCATTGAAATAGGATATTATTAAAATTAACTGAAGATTTGAAGAATACTGCCAAGTAATTTTATGAGTATTAGCAGCAACAACAACAAACTCAAGGATCATAAAATTTAAATTAGAATTTAGAACAATCAAAGCGCCAATATGATGAAAAAAAAACACAACAAAAATTTTTCTTCGTAAATTCAATTATCGATCATCAGAAATTTAGACAACAAACAAAAAATATATCATTCTAATAAATTCTAAGATCTTCCTCAATGTTCATAAATCAATAAAATATATACGAGTTCTCAAGGCATTTATCAAAAGACAATATATTAGAACATAAGCACGCGTGGGTAAATAATTGAACTTAACAGAACAAGAAAGAAAAAGATGATAGACATAAGCATAGATCTACGTTTGTTGAAGAAACAAAAAAAAAGAATAGAATCGAATAATAACCAAGGAAAAAAGATTTCTGTAGGAACAGATGAAAAAGAATTGAAGTAAGTGTGTGTGAATGTGTGTGTTGTCTCTGATCGCTCTGTACAGCCAAACACCGGGAAGTACACTCTTGCCCGTTTTTTCAAAAATCAGTGAAATAGAGAAAATATAACGACAGATAGACGAACATCACACCAAAAGTAGAATAGAAAAAAAAACAAGGTGATTAAATAAAGAAAGAATCAAAGAGAAAAGAAACAAGACTGTTGTAAATATTTAATGAAAGTGAATGAGTGAGGATTTAGCCTAATTAAATTTTGATGATACAATTCTATTTTTGTTGAACTACGAAGAAATTTTAATATTGATCGACTAGTTTTTTTTGAAAGCATCTTTGCCTGCATATATGGCATTATTACCAAGCTCTTCTTCAATACGTAATAATTGATTGTACTTAGCCAAACGTTCCGAACGACATGGTGCACCAGTTTTGATCTATTTTATTCAAAAAAAAAAACAAAATAGATTAAATAAATAAATAAATCAGGGCATTAAATCAAACCTGTCCGGTGCCTAAGCCTACGACAAGATCAGCTATGAATGTGTCTTCAGTTTCACCACTGCGATGGCTAACCATTACATCCCAGCCGGCACCACGAGCCATGGTGCATCTAGAAATATAAACATTTGTATAGATGAAATTTGATAATAATCAAAAACTCGACTTACGCCGCAATAGCTTCAGTAACCGAACCAATTTGATTGACTTTGAGTAGAAGACAATCACATGCATTCTTCTCAATAGCTAATTGAATTCGTTTTACATTTGTTACCGTGAGATCATCACTTGAAAAAGAAAACATTTATTATGAATTTTTATTTTAAGATGAATATATACCCGACAAGTTGTACACCACGACCTTTAACAGCATTAAGAAGCGTTTGAAAACCATTCCAATCATCTTGTTCAAAAGCATCTTCAATTGATATTATTGGATATTGTTGAATTTGTTTAAGATAATATGCAACCATTTCTTCACTTGTTAACTAAAGGTTAAACAAATAGAATTTTTTTTTTAAATTTTTTGAATTATTTTTCTAAGATAATTACATAATGTGGTCGACCTTTTTCTTTATTATTTAAATCATATTTTTTTCCTTCTTCATCATAAAATTCACTTGCTGCTACATCCATACCAATTTTAATTTTACCTGTATAACCAGCTTTATCAATAGCTTTAACAAGAATATCAAGTGCTAAAATTATTCGTAACAAAAAAAAACCAACTTATATCTTTTTATTACATATTTGATTTACCTTTTTCAGCACTTTCAATATTCGGTGCAAAACCACCTTCATCACCAACATTAGTTGCATCAAGACCATATTCAGCTTTAACTCTTTATAAAAATAATTTTTTTTTAAATACTTTAAATAATTTAAAAGAAAATCTATCATACAAATTCTTTAAGTGATGGTAAACTTCTGAACCCATACGCATAGCTTCTTTAAATGTTTTAGCTCCAATTGGTAAAAGCATAAATTCTTGCATGGCTAATTTATTACCAGCATGACTACCACCATTGATAACCTAAGAATATTAAAGAAGAATAAAAAAATTTTAAATTTAAAAAATCTTAATTTATATTACATTGAAAGCAGGTACGGGTAAACGAATAGTTCCATTGGAAAGTTTTGCAATGTATTGATATAAAGGTAAATTACTATGTGCCGCTCTAGAAAAAAAATTAAGAATAATAATTCATATTGAAAAAAAGGCAAATTCACCCAGCTTTGCAGACAGCAATTGAAATACCAAGAATAGCATTGGCACCATATTTTTCTAGATAATAAATATGATTATATAATTGAAGAAATAAAATTATTTTACTTTTGCTTTCTGTTCCATCTTGTTGAAGTAAAAACTCATCGATTTCTTTTTGTTGAGTTGCATCAAAACCTTTCTAAATAAGTAAAATAATTTGTTTATAAAACGAATCAAACTTTAAATTATTAACAAACCTCAATAATCAATTTTCCCAATGTTTGGACATTAGCTACAGCTTTTTCAACACCTAGATTAATTATCATTAAGATTTATTTATGATTATCATATGATTTCGTTTACCTTTTCCATGATGAACATTTTTATCTCCATCACGTAATTCAAGAGCTTCATGAATACCAGTTGAAGCACCAGATGGAACATCAGCACGAAAAAGGCCTAGAAATAATAATACATCAATTTTAATTACAGAACATTTAAATTCAATTTTATTAATAGATAATTCATTCGAAAATATCGGATTTATACACGTTGTTCTTTTTATATGTTCAAATCGTTCGAACGAAATGAAAAGGACAACAAAAGCATAGAACTAAAATCATTACACGTTTAGTATTTGCTTTCAAGGTCATTTAAGAGAATATTTTGACTTTATTTTTATTTCTCGAAATACTGAATTGTTTTACTTGTTTTTCTTTTAGTTATTTCCTTCTTATATTAAATAGGATTTCATTTTGATGAAAAGACTTGTTTCATTTTAAACTAATGTTTTTTTCAATATAATACAATAAAAATAAATACTTATTTTGATACTGATGTAATATATTACACAATAAAGATTAAGGTTTTGTTTTGTTTTGTCAAATAAGTTTTTTATTTATATAGAAGAGACAAAAAAAGAAAATTCTTTTTTCCTTTTTTTTTGTTTGTCCTCTTTTTAAAAAAAAGAAAAGATGTATTTTTTTTTAATACCTTTGCTTGTCCAAAGATCGACTTCGACAGTCGGATTACCACGACTATCGTATATATAACGACCAACAATCTTGAGAATTTTATCACTCATTCTTTGTTGTTATTTGCTGATGGACGATCTAGAATAATTTAAAAACAAATTTGAAACTCTATTGTATTCTTAAGATTTTAATCCAAAAATAAAATAACATATTTATTTTTTTATGATAAACTTACTCGATTTCAATGTCAGTATGTTGGTCAGTCGATCGATGGCCAATACGCCTAGGCGTTAAGACCCTTTCTCCTTCTGCTGTTTTTCTCTTCTTTGCGTTCTCCTTTCAACTAAAAGCCGACGAGAATCGAATGCTAGCAGAGAGGCAGTAGCAAAAATATTTTCTCTTTCTCCTTTCCGTTTTTTCTCTCTTGTCTTTTATTTCTATCTCTTTTCGTTCTAAGCGACAACCAAAAACCTCTATGAAGAACAACTCGTCGCGTCGACAACACAGACAAACACATGCGACTATGTTATTTGACAATTAACCTTGTGATATAAGCATAAGAACGAAAGAACATGAGAAAAAACGTCTGGACTTTTGTTGTGTAACCGACAACGACGATGAAGGGATTTACAAGGCAATATGTAGGAAAAAGAAAAAAGAAAAAAAATGAGGAAAGAAAAGCAAGAAAAAAAAACAAGAGGTAAATTCTGTTTTTTTCTCTCTTTCTCTGGCTCTCGTTCTTTTACTCTTTCCAAGGTCGAACCGACATGCATTGGCTATTGACGACAACGGCATTGACAAGTTCAGAACGGGAAACTAGTTGATTAGGAAAAAAGAAAAGAAATTGATTTACTTACGTGACATCGATATTTGATATAAACGAGCGACTTTAATCTAGGAATATATATATGAAAATGATCCTTTGATTTTTGTTGCATCATTCTAATCATATGAAGGAGAGAACCAAAAAAGAAAAGATCGACTAGCTCGTTAGGTATATGTTATAATATGTTCTTAATGTCGGACATTCGATTGAATAAATGACCTCAAGTCCAACGATGGATAATACAGTCTGATAGGAGACCAAAAAATCGAATTATATTTGCTTACGGGTGAACGAAAAGGACTGACATGGAACAATGATATACGTACGGCAGAAATTAAATGTTTTGTTTCAAGATTTCAGATAGTATTCAACTTAAAAATTACAAAATCAATTCAAAATAAAAGTTTTTTTAGTCTATTTTCAACCTTACATCAACATATGTTCTTAAACTATGTCATACAAATTGTATCTTACTCTCTTCTATAAACCAACATTTATGGACATGTTTTTGTATTTCTATACCCTAAATTTAACCAGCCATAAATAGAAGTGAAAAAGCACTACATTATAAAGTGTTCGTCATTTGAATCACGAAAGAAATATATTTATTTATTTACATCATACCGACACCCTCTATCGTTGTTGTTTTATTTTGTTTTATAATGATGATGTAGTATGTAGTGCAAGTTACAAGTATAGTGTGTATTGCCTGGATTCTTCTTGTTCGACTTATTTTTCCGCAGTTAATAGCCAATAACAAATAGTGAAGACGAATGAATAAGAAAGTAATGGAATTAAATATTAAGAAACAAACTATTCAATCACTATAGTTTTTCTTATTCAAGCGCCAAACTAACATCCTTTGTTTATAATTAACATAGATATTTGATGTAATAAGAAAGAAAACCATTAGAAAAGTGTATCTATGATGTTAAAACCTTGAAATTTTGTTTTTTTTTTCAAAAATACATGCTAGAAATATATTAGTTATAATGGCATGTTTAAATCTTGTGATAATATGGACTTTGTTCTTTCAACGAGAATTACATTGAATGTAAACTTCATTTTTTCTAAACTTTAGTCCAATCGTTTGATGATAAAATTCTTTTCGAAAATATATATTACTAATTAGACATTATTACTTCAAGAATTTTCAGAAAATATTTTGTTATTCTAAATAAAACAAAAATAAATATTCCAGTCATCTATAGAATTATATTAAGTAACGATAATATAAAATGTAAAATAAACAAATTTATTTCCTATCCACTGTTGTATGCAAATAAGCATGCATCATAAGAGACATTTCTTTTTCAGCTGTTAAGCCTTTACATTTGTAAATTGTGTCAAGGGAAATTCATAGACTAATTTATATCATCTCGTCATTATTGCTTTTGTCTTTTGTATATATTTATATGTTTTGCTTTTCTTTATCAGTCATCATACGTCTTCTTTAATGATTGTATTGACAGATCTTATTTTATTATAGTTATAACAAAATATTAAGCAACAAAAAGTCATTTTATTCTCAAAAATAAAAAATATCTTTATAAATAATAAACTCTCTACAATCAATAATGAAGAATATTTAGTTAACTTACAGTCTAGTAGATCATGATCATAATGAAAGCAATGCTCGTGGTGATATCATAGCTGAAAAACCACTGTATCATTCAGTAGTTTCCTTTTCTTCAAGTTCAATTTAATGACAATGATTAAACGATTATACGATTTATTATACATTTACTCTGTACATGTTCTGAACGTCTTAGTTTAAGTTCAAGAACTCTATAAAATACATTAATTGAAATATTATATATCTAATTCATATTCGTAAGATGATCTGGCATGACATAGAATAAAAAGAAATTTCATGGCATTCACCATACAGTAGAACTATGTATATTTAACGAACGATAAAACAATGAAGTAGATGCTAACATAAAAATAAAAATGAATACATGAAGATTAATCTTTTGAATAATAAATTTAGTAGTAATATTCATAATGATGTAATTCATAACCTTCGAGAATTTCTTTAAGCAACGCTTGATATATAATAAAATACAGCATCATATCAAATCTTTTCCTTTTATTAATACAACTTAACATAACCATAAAAATATTGCCATAAAAGAAACAACACAAAACGTAAATATCAAATTATTCAAGAAACAATTAATAGGATGAAATAAAAAAAACCAATACAGATGAGTATGGGTTTCTATCAAATTACCTTCGTTTCTTATAAATATCAGCAGCAAAATATTATGCTCTAGTTTTTCATGTGATTTTTTTTTTTGTTATTACTTAAGTTTATATTTTTGGATTGTATTTTATATCCTTCATTTACTAACTAAAACGACAAATCTATTGATCATGGTTTTTCTTGTGGTATATCAGCAAGTAAAATTTGTTGTTTCAGTTTCAACTATATATTATCATAAGTATATACAAGAGCCGTTGTTTCGCTAAAAGAAAGGCAAAAGTAAATAAAATGCGCAATTAACTCTATGTATCAACATAGAAATTTTAAACATACAAAAAAATTCAATGCAATGAGTTGTATTTCTATTAATAAAAATCTTTCTATTGGTTAAAATACAATGCTTTATAGCATCTGTACAAGCAGGAAAGGTATTATAGACAAAAAAAATGCATAATAGACTTTTCTATATATCACTGTCGAGAAAAAAATAAAAGATAGCAACAGTTAATTATAAAGCGAAAATAAGAATATAATACTAACAGAAGAAAACCTAGTTTAATGCAACTAATAAAACAACTGAATTCATATTTATCAGCATTAAAAACTCATGAAAACTGTTTGTAATGAATATGATACATATTCTTATGTTTTTTATGGTTTATTTTCAATTTTATCATGAATATGGATTTATGATGAAAATAAAAGTTATTAATATTAAACAAAAAAAGTATATTTACCAAAGAAATTCTCTACTGTAGTTCAACATCTAAATAAAATGAATTTTCATTAGCATTTTTTCCTTTTTATTGCTTCAATAGTAGATTCTTCAACTCTATTAACTACTATTAAATTAATACCAAACATTTCAATACATTGTTGACGTCAAGAATTAATAGCACTTTTAGAGAGTCCATTATTTGTTTTAAAAATGTCATTTCTCCTAGAAGAATTCCCTGATATTGATCGATTTCTAAAAAGAAAATAAATTATAGAAAAAGCCAGTTGTAAATAGAGATAATTTATCAACATATGAAGATAAGTATTCTCTAAAATTGATGAACGATTTCAGTAATATTTCTACTGCTATGCTTCCCAAAGCGTTCATTGTTCGAATTCAAATATAGATTTCTAAAGAAAAAAAACAGGATTGTTTCAATCGTTTTCTGCTTTATTTGATATATTCTTATTGTATCAATAGTTACATCTAATACATTCAGTTGTATGGAATAAAAGGGTTGAGTTCTACATAAACAACATAAGGTTGTTCATGTCCACGCCAGAATCAAGAAAGAGCTGAGTGTAAACTCAATAACTCGACAAAAGCAACAGTTCGTGATTAATCTATCATCTTTGCAAAGTAATTTTAAATAAATGCATAATAATCATGTTCCACTGCAAGGAAGTGTTGCTAAAAAGTCAAAACATCTGTGAGAAATCGATAGAATTCTATGTAATGTCACCGAACAGATACGCAGCTTTGTTTGTTTAACTTTGAAGATATAAGAAGACCGTCATCTGATTCATGCCTTGATCGATAAATCTGATGAAGATGTCAAAATCAAAATTACATCGAAATCGAACAGCGTTTTCATGCATGTTTTTTGAATCCTCTATGTTTTTCTATACCATCTATTACCGATCTAATGATATAAAACATAATGAATATCTTGTATTTGAGAAAGACTATTCATTTTTGTAATTGAATCAATATTATAAATCAATGGATCACCATAAATTCAAAGACGACATCAACCTTAAATAACCTAGTTAAATACTGAATTTATAATCATTTCTACGTTCCAATGAACGAAAACATCACTATCAAGAATAGTATGTGCGATTGAGAAAAGAAAAATTATTAAAACAAAATAACAGTGAAAGATCAATAAAATATAATCTACATATTAACCATGAGAATCAGACAGCATATTTCTTGGTAATCCACTGGGAAAAATAATCGATGAAACTGAGTATGTTGTCCGATTGAGTTCTCTTTAAGATGTCTCGATTCATAAGGATTCTTTGATTAGTAAACAACAAGGAAGTTGTTTCATCAAACCACATGGAAGTTTTCCCGGTTGATGTGATAGCCAGTTTCTTTCTGGTGTAGCATAATGGATGAGTCGATAAAGTTTTCTACAAGTTTGCTTTCCTTGCTTTCGACGATGCTGCTGCTGCTGTTGGATATCGCCGAATTCTTTTTATATTTCTAATTCATGATAGAGCAGATAATATTGTATTGCATATATTTGACAATTGAATCTTTGTTTTGGACAAATATTTCAAGAAATGGTCGTAGTCTTGTAAGGAATTTGATATCAAGATCAGGACGAATTAGATGTGGGTGTGCGTGTGTGGGTTGCGGATGTGGATATGGGTGTGGGTGGCCATGCAAGGCAAAGAACACCAACACGCACATTTCAAAGTCCGTCACACCTACACTCTACACCGCAACGCCCACACCCGTATCCACATCCATACCCTATATCCACACTCGCAGTCATCCAACAACCACCCCATCACGAAAATATGTTTAGTGAAGAAGAGTACGAAAAAAAAAATGGTTCGTTTAATTAAGCCTTAATAAATAATTATATTTTCTATTTGTTTTTAGATAGATCAATTAATAACAGAAACAAATAAACTGGAACATGAGTATCATATTCTACTTCATCAAAGACAAACATATGGTGACGAGATGGAATACATTACCAAACTATGTCCTGATCTGCGTACAAGTAGACGTCGCATGCAAATTGATGCAAACTAGGCAGCAATTGAGTTTTTCTATTTCAAAACTCAAGCATTACAAAAGCAAAGTAAGACTTCTTATACTTTATGATTAAAATAAAAGTTGTTGATATTATAGAGATGGATCATCAATGACGTAAACAAACAATCGCCTAACTAATGATGATATAAAAAAAAAAGTTTTATTATTTCCAATAATTTAATGTTTATTGAACTTTCGATGTTTTTTATTTGTGTTGCAAAACCTCCGTATCATAACTCTATCAATAAATATCTATGTAACCATTGAATAGAACATTTAACTCTAGATGGTTTATTGTAAGAGAATCATAAATATCTTCTAAGATCTGTAAGAAATCTCTTATAACATTATTCGAAGGATACTGTGAAATTGAGGTTTACAGATAATAATTCATTGAAAATACTAAATGTGAAACACTGACTAATAAAAATATAACAAACTTCATTATCCCATTCATCATATCATTAGAAAAATAAACGATAAACATAGAATAAGCTGAACAATAAATCATTATATAAAATAAGTATGATATCATGTTAGAAATTATTAATCTAGTTGATGAATTTTCCGAAAAATATGGAAGTTTATGTGCAAGAGCATAGTCGAAACACAGTACATAGAGTGAGGGTGTAGATACTGGTGTTACTTTTCCGCACACTCACACCCACATCCTCTTCTTGCTCATAATATTGCTGTATTATTCGAAGAGTTTTATTTACTTCATCAAATGTTTTTCTTGTCGATTTATCGTTGTTACTCTTCAGCTGTGCATCATTATCAAGTGTATCAAACGCAATCATTTCTTGTTTTATATATTCTAAACATGAATTTCCTTGATTATCAGCACATTGTTCCATTTTGCTAGTTCTTGGATGGAGGAATAAAGCCATAAGAGGAATAAGATGATACTCGAACATCAGTTCCATTAATGCTTCTCCATGCTGTCGAAAAAAATATCATATCTGCAGTGAAACGATAAGTAATACATTATACTCCAGTCAAAATTAGACAAATCAAGTATTCTTAGCCTTGTCATTTGATATGTTAGTATAATTTGCACGTCAATAGAAAGCTACCGGTGGGAATGATTCGTTTGTAAAATGAAATTCGATGGAATGCTCCGCAGCTGTATTTCGTTTCAAAGTGTTTAGTATATTTGAACTAAATTCTTGTAAGATTCATCAGCTTTGTGGCCTACTAACACGTGAGAAACAGTCATATTGCATTTTCGATGAGTCACATAGTTGATGAAACCGGTTTTTGAAACTAGTTACTTGTAGTGCATTCATCAATGGGCAGGTAAATGATGCACTAAGCCATCTTTCACGAAAGTTCTTCGAATGGATATTTGATCAAAAACGTTCGCCTAGTATATTAGCTGTTCTTTTTAAAGTAACATACAATAATTGCTTACAAGTGACTGATATACTTGAATAAAATTATTTTAAGGTTTATTCATTTTTGTGATGATTTATTTCCTCATAATAATAACAAAAACTTTTGCCTCACAGGTGAAGGTATACATGAAAGAATAGATTATTGCTGGTGTTCGTTTACTATGTAATTGGTAATTAGATCACCAGCTTTAGTTTGAATTCTAAGTGTTGACCTCAGATTGAACAAGACACTTGTTAACACCATTCAATTACAAGATGATTTTTAACCATATAATGCTTTCGATGGCTGACTTCAACGTAAGTATTTAAGTTTCATGCAAATTTTTCTGGGGCTATTCTTGCGATATGCGATCAATGATATGCTGTTGTGTTAAAGATAGATCATTAAGATTACAACAAATCTGAAGACATTTTTTGAAATCGCGATATTGTCAAAAACTATACAACACATAGATCAAGTGACTTCAAACACTACATACTCTCGTTTGACTTCTTCATATACTCTTACCAAACTACTTATTTTCATAAACTTGTGATGTTATATGAATGCAATCTAATCTCGAAGACCGTTAGTGCGGTTTGTACTTTTGAAAAGACTTTGCAGCATTTGAAAATCTTATCTAACACAAACTTCAATTGAGCTTAGAGTACTTTTATATAACGTTAAATACTTATAAGATGAAATTTTAGACGGTAACAACAAATTTTTATAAGACTACTAATCAATGGTGAAGACTTTATTAGTAGCTACTCTTTTAATTATTAATTATTTCGCATAGCTTTTCTCTTTGTGTTTTGCCTGCAGCAAATATATTGCTTTTACTTTTTGAGAAAATTGCTTTTTTTACGTTCAATCATCTTTTTTTTATGTGCTTCAATATTATCAATAAATACTTCATATAATAATACGGCAAAGATATGTGGGTTTATGGAGGTGATTGTTTTGCAATATAGTACATAAGTACAATGCTCGGAAATTTTGAACTCATGTGTCTTTTGGATGTCATTAAGAGTGGTTTAACTGTATCTTACACGTACGAAGAGGAAGTTTTCGGTTTTGTTTTATATGATTGGGAATAAAATGGGCGCGACAAAAGTTATCCGATACTTTTTTTGTTCTTTTTTCAACATGCCAGTTGACAAAATAAATAACTTTAAGCTTCCTGTCAAAAACCGAGTACTCGATTTACGTAGGATATCTGAGGACAGAGTTCAAGAATTTCTTGAATGCATTCGCTATCAAGCTCTTTCTAATCCAGCTCAAATGATTTCCAGAGTAGATGCCTAATTAGAGCTCGAATATAAATGAAAATTCAAAAAATAGATAGCAGCTATAACAGCAAAAAACTAAAAAAAACACCTTTGTTATATATTATAATTCAGATACTGTGTTGATAAAAGTATCGTATATCTGTACAAAGTGCATCAAAAAATAAAGGCTCAATCTTTTGTGAAAACCAATAATGATGAATTTTTTCACACTCTTAGCTGTAAAATATTTTTAAAACGAATGAAATCTGACGACATCAATCCAGAATGAAATTTGTGAGGTCAGTCGTGGTCTATGTGAGCAAACTTCCAAGTGAATTGTGTTTACACATTTTTTGTGGATGAATTTCGAGTTCAATGAAAGACTCTGGCACCAAATGTCTTCTGCGATTTTGTTTTCATATTAGTCAAATTATATATTCTTTCTGATGTCTTCCTTTAGAGCAAAACACGTTTAAAAACGAAGTATACGTGTATTACAGATAGCAAAAAGATTATTTGTCCCAGCATATTAACATAATAGCTGCAAACTCGCGAAAACTCGTTCTTTCTGATTAGTTTCTGATTATGAAAAATTTTTTGATAGTTTTGTGACTCAAAAATTTTCAATCCAGCAACGCCAACTAGAAACCAAATCAATTGGCATCAACATAAGGTGTCCATACCATTGTTTCATCATGCAAAGCAATTTGTGAGTGCATTATTCAAATTCTCATCTACTTACAACAGTATCGTCGACCAATAACTTTGTGCATCGGTTAGTGCTGTGTTAAAACTACTTGAGGCTGTTCAATTGGATGGAAGAAATTGGGGTTGATGAGCCTTGGATTGATCTCTTGTTCACCGTCATGCACCCTCCTAAATAAGGACAATTTCTCATTGATACACCTGTCATCCGCCCACACTTCACCCAAGAATCCAGAAATGTTTATGTCCCATATCTATGAATTTTTTCATCCTTTGATGATGAGGCCTTTGGAATGTCGACTATTAGACGTTGATGACAGAGCTAAGAGCTTCGCTTCGTATCCAGATAATTGCATAATTCGTTTTTCTCTTATACGCCTTGCTCCCATCACTATATACCAAATTACTATACGCTATTGTATTGATTTTTAGACCCTCAGATCATTGATCCTTAGCCTATAGAACCGAGAACCCGCTAATGATGACTAGGGTCATCCTTTGGTATCTAAATAATGTAATGGGTGTTTTACGCTTTTAACTGTTGTACATTTTGAGGATACATAAATGAATGTGGTGCATGAAGAGAACACTCACAGTCATACTCGCACATCTATGACCAGTGCTGGAACTGCTATAAAAGCTTAGATCGATATTGATGTTGCCACTGCAGTCGAGATGCGTGGCCTAATTGTCAATGAAACATGAATGAGTATCTGAATCACCACGAAAGTCTTATGACCGCTGAAGATTGCAATCAATCTTATACCAGCACGGACCCATCAAAGATATCTAAACGGTTTTTGGCACACTCAACGATTCATCAATAGATTTAGAAACGCTCATGCAATTGATGCGGGTTGGTGTGAATGTGGGTGTGAGTTTGGATGTGTGTGTAACTGGGAAAGTGTAACAACCACACCCACACACAGACTCCTACCCACAACCACGCTCACACCTACACCCAGTCACACCCATCCATATCCCATTTGAAGAATATAGGAATTTTTCTTATATAGTAATAGAACATTTGCTGTTATCATAACATATCATATTAGGGATGGATCTGCTCTGTATTATATTAGAATTGGTGATTTTAATGATTTTAATGATGACAATCGATTAGATATTGCTGTCGGTGCTTACGGAAGTAACAATGTTGTTGTACATTTTGGATTTGCAGATGAAAGTTTTTTTATTACGAACAGCATATTAAACTGACTTCAGATCTAAACCAAATTCATTAACTATTAGTGATTTTAACGACGACAACTAATTAAATATTGTTATCGCCAATATTTCTTAAATACTATAGATGTTTTCTTGAAATATAATATTGAATCTTTTGCAGGCATAACAACATTTGCCATTAGCTATGGAACAAAAGTAAACACAATCTTTATTTAGTGATTTCAATAACGACCTGCAACTAGATGTTGTGGCTGGGTGTAGATGGGTGACGGATGTATTTTATCATAGCACACACACATCCTAACCAAGCTACGCAATAAGGCATCCATTTTGTTTTGAAAATATAAAAGATTTTCATTCGATTGGTCAAAATCCTTTAATCATAAGGGTGTGGAGTGTGAGTGTGTGGGTCTGGGTATGAGTGTGGATGTGGGTGTAGGTGTGGGTGTGGATGTGAGTGTGGGTGAAAAGAATAGTCAGATAATACTCACACCCTGTCCGGTAATGGCGTCATTCAGTAGGAATAAAGAAGAAGTCGGTAGAGAATGAGAAAAGGTGATACGCGGGAGTTTGAGAGACTAAGGGCCATCATGTCGCTGTCTATTACCAAGGGATAGGTGGTTGAAGTGAATCTATTTCATATGACTGTGTTTCTATTGTTAAATTCATCTTTCATTTAAGGAAACTGAAGCAATTATTTTAGAGTGTGTTAATTGAGATGCTATTATGGAAAATTGCTGAGATTCTCCTAGTTTACTTACACTAACAATAAACATTTTAGGAGTTCATTTTATCGTCAAACTAATATTTAAAATTTTCTACTATTGATTTTCAATTGTAGGTTAACATCGAAGTATCCCGTATAAACCCACAAGAAAGAAGCTGAAAGATATATTTTGATAAGAAAATTGTATTGGCTATTAAAAATTAGCCTACTAATACATTGTAGGAACTTTTCGCCTTAAAGTAGCACCGCTCATGCAAGAAGGGGTTGAAGAAACGCATTAAAGGGTGTTCAGAAAGAGGAAGGGATCAAAAACAAAGAGAAAAAAAACATATAACTATTTTTTCGAACAGTTCTGACCACTAACCTCTAAACAGAAAAGAAGCTGATTCAGCATTTATTATTAATGATGAATTGTCAGGTGATCTAGATATAAAAGGGTACTTTTTTTTTTCTTCCTTCAATTTTAGTGCACAATAGGAACCATGGCGTTGCCAAGGGAGGGGCAAATGGGCAATTGCCCATTTCATTTGAAGATTCGCCCATTGTAATTTTTATGAATAAGTTTTTGCCCATTAAAGTTTTACTTTTTCAGAAAGGTTTATTTATATTTGAACTAGAATAGTAACTTTATTTTTATTCTTTCGTCTGAATCACACATGTACTTTTTGCTTGCTCTTTATGGGAATAATTAAGAAAAGAAGAAGGAAAGAATCGCTTCTAGTATTTTAACCACGGTTGCCAGATGAAAAACTTGAAAATCATAAATTCTTGTTTTCAAAATCAGGAAAAAAAACAGAGTTTTTTCTTCTAAGTAGAAAACTAATCTGAAGGAGTAACTTCTTGCAAACTAATGGCTACCCTGTTAACATATTTTCACAAAATGCTTCACTTTTTTTTTGTTTATCAACCCGTACTTTATTTTCAAAGGTATTTTATAGTAAAGAAAGACAACACAAACATTATGTAGCTTAGAGTGAAAGATCGTGTATTGTAAGCTAAGAAAATTGATTATAGTTGGGTCAAATGAATGCTCTCACTGTCAAACCAACTAAAATAAAAATATGAGCTGCCAATATTGTACACAGACCGAGATGTTTACATTTCAAGAAATTTACAGTTTTTTATGTACCCACGCTACGAAATTTCATCAACGCTTAGTTTTCTTTTTTCATCGTGGTTGGATGGAGCACGACCATTTACATAAGAAAAAACAATATCACGCATATTAAAAAGCAAATTCTATGAAGTCTAGGACAACATTTTTGTAATTGAAAGATAATAAAAACAAAAAATTCTAATTGCTATCAAATTGCTTTTGAATATGTGAGATACTGTTTCTCCTTATGTAAATAGTTGCGTTTCATCCAACCGTGACGAAAAAAGAAAACCAAGTGTTGATGAAATTTCGTAGTGTAGGAACATGATAGACTGTTAATATCTTGAAATGTAAACACCTCAGTCTGTGTGCGCTATTGGCAGCTCATGTTTTAAACTAGTTGGTCTGTGAATAAGAGCATTCATTTCATCCGACTATGGTCAATGTCCTTAGTTCGTATTTACACGGCCTTCAATTGTTAATTAGTACAAAAGAAGATAGAAGAAGACACCTAGTATCAAATTCTTTTACGAAGCCCAAAACTCTGTTCACAAAAAATATGCGTAAACAAATCATACATGTAAACTATGCAGATCAAAAACTCTTACGAAAAATGATAAAGCTTATAGAACATAAATTCCATATTATTTTTCAACTTTTTCTTTATTAAAAATTGCTTCAATAAATGTTTGTGAGCTAAAATATGTTTACAAAATCGTTCAAAAACATAATTAGCATTCATTGTTAAGTTTAGCAACGCAAAAGTTTACTGATATATTAAAGTTTTCGTCAGTAGCTGCAGAACTCAGAAACTACAAAAGATAAAAAAGGCAAGAAGGTAGCGCAATATGGATCTATAATATTAATAAGTTATAGTCTTAATTAATTTCGCTAGTACAGCTACCATCTAAAAACTTTTGAAATTCGGCAAAGGTCAGAAAAATCAGAAGATCTGACAACTCTGCTTTTGAACTGTAAGTTTGGGTGAACATGAGTTCGATTTTATTAGGAAAACATTGGCTACGTAAAGATAGAGAAGAATAGATCAAAGAGACGAGAAACAACAGCACAGATCAGGAGAACACCCAAACATATATCTGCAGAAAAATAAAGAAAAAACTCAAGATGGGAAATGACGTAGTTCGTAGGGAAAAGTTCATGTGTGCTGCACAGATGCATATTGGAAGAATCTTCAACATTAACTTATGCATGTTCTTTTACGTTATCAGTACTTTGTTAGGCCAAAAACAGTTTTGACCTATCAATAAAAATTTTGCCCATGTTGCCCATAGGTTTTTTTCGACGCAAGAGAAGTTTGCTCATGGGCCTAAAAATCCTAGTTACGCCACTGCCCAACGACAAACAGTATCTTGTGTAAAACTCGTGTTGCTTTAACATCTACAATTTTTTTTAATCTCATTAACATGCATTTGATAGCTAGTATTGATCGATTTTTTCGCAAGTTACCGTCAAGAGACATACAGATAACTCAGTCGATTGTCATTAGCAATACATGCAGTTTTTCTAACGAATGTATTTTGGTTGGCTCATTTCATTCCCTATTTAGTACATGCTGATATATTTCGAAATTCAATGACGGACTTAAGGATGTGAATGTGGGTGGTGTAGGCAATGAGAAGACTCGCACCCATATCTACACCCACACCCTCGATTCAACGTTTAAAGTACATTCTGGATTCTTCAATATCATGAATATTGCTTGAATAACATAATCAACGAATAATATTAACTTTTTTTCTAGCTCATGTAAAAGCCCATCGTTCATAATTTTCATAACATGCACAATCTGTCATGCCTATTTGAATACTATTCATGATTATTCAAATCTTGATTATAAATATATATGTTGCAGGACAGATTGAAATTCAGTTCAGATTAAAATCATTTTGATCTGTCCTAGTTCATTTTAAAATAATTTTAATCTCCAGTAGGAAAATTTCAAAGTGTACTAGTTCAGATCGTAATGATTTTAATCTGAACTGAATTTCAATCTGTCCTGCAACATATATATAAGGATAAATAAATAAAAAATACTTACGACGGAAACAATAATAAACGTTAATATAACAGATAATTTGATCATTTCAGATTGGTTGTATATTAAACTAGTTATAGGAATTATATAAAAAATTTTCTAAGTTTCTTATCTAATCAGTGATACAAGTGAAAGATAAAAACAAAAATTAAAATGATTTACTGAAATTGATTACTTGGATTCTAGCGACATCTATACAAAAATTCTTGTATTCGACATTTCTCAATTTACATCAGTAATATTTGCTTACTTGCCCATATAAAATACTAAATGAGTCAGATCGAAACGAGTCATTTGTATGAGAAAAAATGAATGTGTCATTGTTGTGTAATATAAATGTAATGTGCGTATTGTCATCATTTTAGATATGGCATCATCTTCAATAAATCCATCAACATCATCAGATAATAATAAATTAAACCAATTATCAGAAACTCGTAATGAAGGTGAAAAAGATTTACCTTTGTCTTCTTCAAATGTCGAAGAAATAATAGATGAACCGAGTGTTAACATCATCACACGCCGTCCTCAAGGTATGTATTGTTGCTTGGATTCAAATTTTTGCTAAATTTTATTAACGAAATAATTTACTTAATATCTTGCTTGAAATAATTTTTTTAAAATCTTTTTATATATTAATTAGAACAAGATAATGAAATTTCATCAGATGTGATTCAAAAAAAAATTAGTGCACCTTTAAAAGCTGCTTGTATGATCTAGTTTGCTTTTTCATGCATAATAATTTTATCTATGTTTGTTTGTTTCTCTTAGGTATTAGCAGTACTGTTCTAGCACGTGATTCATTATTTAGAGAAAAAAGAAGTGCTGCAACTTTTGCACGACCATTTGAAGAATTTCTGATCGGACAACCAAATACAGATGTGCCGCCTGGGACATTTACAAAACCTAATGAGAATAAATCTTCATTTACGAAAAAACCTTCATAAAAGATTTATTGATGGAAGAAACAATTTTAATTTTATTGTTTGTTTATAATGAATCATTGAGAATAAATGTGTATGAAGTCATATGATTAATTTCAAATAAATTTTAATGTTACAAAAAAATGAATTGTATTTCATTTAGGAAAATTGTTCTAATTGTTCTATATTATCGAATATTCAATAAAAATATCTAAAGAACATTTTTCTTTATATCATTATCAATAAATTTATTCAATTATCGAATTATTTTTATCATATATATTTTAGTTTATTAGATATTTTCTTATTTCTAACCTTTTTGCATTTCAGTGATGAATTCATTTTTTTTTTATTTGTTACGGTAAAAATGTCCATCACTTATGCAAATAAAAGAATTATTTCATTTTATGTCATAGCCAAAATTCAAATAGAACATCTTATTTGAAAAATGTCAACGATGTTGTGACTCAATTTGAATCTTCCTCCTCGATCTGTTATTTATTGCTTAAGAGTATTGGAGGCTGCTTTTTTTTCGATAATCAATATAAAGCGAGAAAGTTCAGATTTCATTGCATCCTACGACATATGACTCATAAATAACAAAATAAAGTTAAAATAACAAAAACATACATCAGAGAAAAAACAAGCAATATTGTTTTTACTGTGATATAAAGCAATTGTTTATTTCTTACTTTTGTATACATGAATATCTATAATATCAATTTTTGTATAAGTTTACAAGCATAAAGAGGAAATAAAAACACATTATCCTCTAGATATACATTGTAGTAAAATAAAATCTAGTTTGAATTTTTTTCTAATGTATTTGATGTTGTCTGAATTTTAGTTGTTATTCATAGTTAATATGTCATACGGTACAGTGATATCTGTACTTTCCGTTTATAATTTGATTGTCGAAAAACAAAACAAGCTATAACATTTTTAAGCAAGAATAACAGCTGAATAGAAATTCAATTGAGTTGTACTACATGTTACAAACACTACTTTCGAATATTCTGCATGAATGATTATAAAATCTGGATTACAGCTATCAGTATTGAATAAGAAATATTCGAATACAATAGTTTTCAAGGTTATTTATTTATATATGTATACAGATTTCTTTTTCTAGTTGTCACTTTGATATCCATCACGCCTACATGTACTAGCTGATGCGGAATATTTGCACATCAAACCAAAACATGTATGTAGCTATTCTTGTTCTTTCATAATAAATGGGTTATAGAGTGGTTGTTTAATATCTCATTATAGATACTGCGGTGGAAAAAGAAAAGGCACAAAAATATTCATATTCTCTCGAACCATCCTGAAGCTTCGTAAATCAATTACCGCCTACCACATATTCTGTGTATATATATATTGTTGGTAACATGTATTGGCATACACTTCTCTCATTTACTTCATATTAAGTGAAAAATGTCTTATTTTCCTATAACACATTATCGATTATTCAATGATCCTCATGATCGATTCTTTGGTGATCAACTACATTTTTTTGATCCATGGCGTGATTTTGATACATTTCCAACAGCACTATCAAGTAAACCAAGTTCATTTCGATGGATCAATGAACCACGTCACATAACTCGTTCATCGTCATCATCATCATCATCATATCATTCAACATCAAGCAATACAAACAGTGGCAATACACTGATTCCTCTTACAAGTTCAATAACACCAGCCCTTTCAGAAAAATTTCGCGTTCAACTTAATGTTGCTGGATTTAAGCCAGAAACTATCAAAACAAGAGTTGAAGGTCGAAAATTATTGGTTGAAGCTAAACAAGAAGATCGTATTAGTGAAGGTGATTATAGTCTTCGTGAAATTCGAAAAACATATGAACTTCCTGAATATACTGGTTCGTACAAAAGATCGTTGTTAATAGATAATTGTAATACTTTATGATTTATTTTATATAGATTCATTTAATTTGGCTTCATATGTTACACCGGATAATATGCTTGTTGTTGAAGTACCTGTGAATAATCCACGTATTGAACGTGGTCTATCACAAGTACAAGCCGAAGCAAATACTCTGGCACAATTTGGTCAATTTCGTGATCCTATTTTTGATTATCATGGTTTTGTTGCATCAGCTGATTTTCATCCACGTATTATTGATATAGGTAATGGACAAAAACAATTAAAAATGAATGTAGCAGTTAAAAATTATCGACCGGAACAAATTAAAGTTTCAGTTAAAAATGATGAACTTATTGTACAAGCTGAACATATTTATAATGATAATAATCGTTCTGAGCGATCATTTTTAACAAAATCTATTACATTACCACCAGGTACACAAATTGAACAAGTTCGATCATTTTTAAATGCAGATGGACAATTAGAAATTGAAGCACCATTTACTGAACCTAATCAAACACGCTCAATTGAAGTTCTACGTCAATTCTAGACAATATTTATACCTACAACACATAACTAACTCCTTTTTTTCTTCTTCTTATATAATGTTATTAATTTAAGCATTAAATGAATAAAATTCTATATATTTCAAAGAAAAATAGAATTGAATAATACTAACAATAATATAGTAATAAACAACTCACCCCTTTAGGACGGGGTTACTGTTGAAGGTAATAGGAAAACTTTTTCAAGGTCTGCAGGAAGAAAGGTGATGAGTGGCTGTAAAAAATAAACGGCATCGGAGATAATAGGTTATGACCTGCACTACTATATCAATCCTAATAATATCTTAGGAGACATGCTTAAATCAGTTACGAACGGACCTAAAACTGTTGCCTATATATCGGCTTCTCGTTCCTAAGACGCAGTTTAATATACTCATGTTGAGTGATATGATACATCTACAGCTGTTTACAGTTAACTTATGATACATAAATAGATCGCATAATAATGAGATTACAGTTGACATACAGCCGTATCCGATAAAAATATCGTATTGCACATGGTACCGTATAGCTGTTCGTGGAATTACAAGGAAATGCGGTTCGTTTTTGTATATATCTTGACTGTAAACGGCTGTATACGACTGAGTTGCAATGAAAATACAGATTGGTATAACAATCAACATGAGCTACTTGACAAATATGAAATTTAGACCTTAGATGAATTATTTATAATGAAAAAAGAAACAATAACAGTTAGACAATAAACTATAAGAATAAAGACATTGATTTTAATCTAACGACATTCATGTTGCATCTTAATCAGGGTTATGTCGATTGATATGTTTTTATGTGTTTATATTTATGGGTTATTTCATATTATAAATTAGCAGGTGATCACTCTAAAGATAATGGTGACTATAGTAACTACAAAAAAAGATTGAAAATCTCTATTTGTAAAATGATATTAAACTTCATTGTTATCATTAATCGTTGATAATGCATTGTCATTTAAATGATACATAAATGTATAGTTGATTGAAATTTGACAAAACATATTTCTTAACGTAAAACAATTCCCATAACCACTTTGAATATATTCACTACAGTATAAATGATATTGAGTACAATTTCTTTTTGTTTTTGTTTTTGTTTTTTTATCTTGTTATTTTGTGGATCAAAAGAAAAAAGATTAACTACTAAGCATCTTGTGCTTCACCTTTTTCTCATAAACGTTTGCTATTTTCATAGATTTGTAACATTTGACTAGTACTGAGGTCTGTGTACAGAAAAAAACTAATTCTAGAGATGAAAGTCACAAAAGAAAAAACATTCAATTATGAGAAGTTTCTCGAATAAATCTATTGATATTACAAGTCAGCTTTGTCTGATCATATTTTGTCTATATATATATAGAGTTTGCAGATTTCGTTAAACCGGACATTGCAATATACCATTGCCAGTATTTAACTTACAATATAAAAATGGCATTATATCCATTTTATCGTTATCATTTTTTTGATGATCTATTCGACCCATTCTTTTTTCATCGACTTGATTTCTTCGATCCGTGGTATGATATTGACATGTTTCCATCATTTCGTCCTATTACATCATCATTTCGACGAGTTAAAGAACAGGAACGTATAACATATAAATCTAACAAAATATCAAATAATACGAAAAGTCTTGAACAAACACCACGAATTCCTCGATCAGAAAAATTCATTATTCAGCTTAATGTTACTGGATTCAATCCAGAAGGAATTACAACCAAAGTTGAAGGTCAAAAAGTAATTGTCGAAGCTAGACAAGAAGATCGACAGTCAAATAGCGATTATCATCTTCGAGAACTTCGAAAATCATACGAACTTCCTGAATATGCTGGTAAGTGATAAAATCATTTTCACATCAAATATTTTTGCTCATCGTTATCGTTTCGATAGATGCAACTCGTTTGACTTCATATGTAACACAAAATAACATTTTGATTATCACGATACCAATTAAAAATCCAGAAGCCGAACGTCGTCTTGAACAAGCAAGAAATGATAATAGAAGCTTAGCTCAATTTGGTGAATATCGTGATCCATTATTTGATTATGTTGGATTTTTAGGTGCGTCTAGCTTTCAGTCCCGTATTGTTGACAAAGGAAATAATCAAAAACAATTAGAAATGACTGCTGAAATGAAAAATTATCAACCACAAGAAATTAAAGTATCTGTTAAAAATAATGAAATTATCGTTCGAGGTGAACATGATTATGAAGATCAAAATCGTTCTGAACGATCATTCTTATTCAAATCAACAACATTACCACCTGGAACACAAACTGATCAAGTTCAATCCTATTTTACTGATGATGGTCAATTAAAAATTGAAGCACCATTTATTGACACGATAAAATTATAAAACTTTGATTGAAAATCGAAAGACATTGACACTAAAAGACACTTATAATATCGTATGCCATATATTTAATATTAGGTAGTTTATTGGTTAATTGCTAGGAATTAAAACGAAAAAAATCGATTCGGAAACATTTTTCTCATTTTTTGATTTACTTTTTGAAGAACTAGCTAACTCAATGCAGAGAATAGTACACAACAGAGATGTTCACAGAATGATATTTTTCTAAATTTACTCATCATTAAGATCAGCAGCAGACAGTAAGTAATTGTCATCATGAGAATCAAATGATATAGAACTCATAAATTAATCTTTTTCGTTAGTATAGTAAAAGCACATGAATACGTAATACGAATGCAACTGTTCAATGATTATTTTATTTATGTATTTATTTTTTCACTATTTTGATTCAAATTTGTGCATGTAAATGAAAACCTTGAGTATCAATTAATATGGTCTTCTGCAGTCTACTTTCGATATTTAACACTGAAAAGCTGCGTTTTTGAAGATGAAAATTTGATGTTGAAATTTGCAGAGTATACAGATCTGACCTTGTCCTGAAGTAGGACAAGGTAAAAGGAAGAATATCACTGCCTTTCAGCTATCTCGCTATATGGAGTACTGACTAGCGCCAGATTCTATATTACGATACATATTGATTCTATGAGAGACAGTTCCAGTGAAAAAAACTGTTGAGATGATTTGTAATATTACGTTCTCACTATGTTTCGAATAAAGATATTAAAAGTTTAGTGAAAACTTTTCGATTACAAGTTTTGTAAAAAGTAAAACAAATGATACAGTGTTTACAATAAGTTGATCAAAATGTTTTGAAAAATTTTCTCCATGTAATGTTATTTCTTTGCTACTAAGACTTATACGACATAACTTTTCATATAATGTTGAAATATTATCATGACAAACACCTTGGCATGTTTTTTTTAAAGCCACTCATATCATCTGCAACTATTATTCACAAAATAGAACGTGAAGACTGATAGATAAGTGCATACTTTATTACCAAAAAAAAAAACTTGGTTGAAAAACGCCGTATCGGATACATGCCGCTTCAGAATTTCGATATAGCAAATATTGTTTCATATAAACGAAAAAGAACGAAGTTAAAATATTTTAAACTAGGTAAAGAACTATCAGTATTCTGGTAACACTCAATTAAATTTCGCTTTATAACATTCTTTATCTTTTTCGCATTCGTATCAATGTTATAAAACAATGTTGCTGTGAAATCAATTCGTTTCTCGATGTTATCAGAGATATAAATGGAAAAAATAATAAGAAAAACAAAATTTTCTAACGGGTACATGAAGATATGAAGCACATTCAGTTATTACACACAATCGAAACAATCTTCATCTGTCAACAGAAAAGAAAAAGCCACATAGACAGACAGAGAGAGAAAGTGAGAACAGAAAAGAAAAAAAAACGACAGCAAAAGAACATCCTAGAATAGCAACGGCCGAACAAGAGTATTCGAGAACATTCGTGAAAATGCTATAATGCTCTACATCACTGCACTCCTTCTACATATATATATGTGAGCATTTGTGTCTACAGCATACATTTGAATAATCAATTGCGACTAAATAATTCTCTCAACGCGACTACAGTTACAATTATTATTTCAATATAACAATGTCATTCTTTCCAATTCATCGTTATCGTGTTCATGATGATCCATTTGATCGTTTCTTTGGTGATCAACTTGATTTATTTGATCCATGGCGTGATCTTGATACATTTCCAACAGCTCTTGCTATTCGACCAAATGCTTTTCGATGGATCAATGAGCCTTTACGATTAACACATCATCATCATGGTGCTCAGCCAACATCATCTAGACCACATCCAGAAAAATTTCGTGTTCAACTTAATGTTGCTGGATT
>CAJNOP010000004.1:1522243-1619160 GCA_905250075.1 Rotaria sp. Silwood1 | reverse complement strand
AGAAAAATTTCGTGTTCAACTTAATGTTGCTGGATTTAATCCTGAATCGGTTAAAACTAAAGTTGAAGGTCGAAAAGTCATTGTTGAAGCTAAACAAGAAGATCGACAACCAGATGGTGATTTTAATGTTCGAGAACTTCGTAAATCATATGAACTTCCTGAACATGCTGGTAAGTAATACAATTATTATTTTATATCTAATATTTTCATTCATTTGTTTTTTTTTCTTATATAGATGCAACTCGTTTGGCTTCATATGTAACACCAAATAATATGTTGGTAGTTGAAGTACCAATTAAAAATCCTGAAGCTGAACGTCGACTTGAACAAGCAAGAAATGATAATCGAAGTTTAGCTCAATTTGGTGAATATCGTGATCCATTATTTGATTATGCTGGATTTTTGGGTGGTTCTGATTTTGAACCAAAGATTGTTGATAAAGGCAATAATCAAAAACAATTAGAAATGACTGTTGGCATGAAAAATTTTAAGCCACAAGAAATTAAAGTATCCGTTAAAAATAATGAACTTATTGTTCAAGGTGAACATCGACATAAAGATGCCAATCGTTCAGAACGATCATTCTTCTTTAAATCAACAACATTACCACCTGGAACACAAGTTGATCATATGCAATCTCAATTAACTGATGATGGTCAATTAAAAATTGAAGCACCATTTGTTGAACCAAAAGAAGCTCCAAAGTCCATTGAAGGTCAAAAACAATAGTGGCATACACTTTTTAAAACCTTATTCTCTTTATTCTGTAGTGTATTAGATGAGTATTTGATAAAATAAAAGAATGGACAGCTTGTCCAATCATGGAAAACAATTGTTTTTTTTTTCTTTAATTGCGTTATTTGCAAAAGAAATTGAATAAAAAATTGTTTATATGTGAACGAAAATATTTTAGGATCCGATGCATTGGTTGAATATTAATGTATTAGATGAAAGTTTATTTGTTAATTTTTACTAACGGCAAAAATATTATGAAAAATTTCATGAAGATGGACATTAGTAATGTAAGAATAGACTCTTGAATTATAATTAAAAGTTTCAAATGAGAATATTACGTGTTAATAAGTAATTCTATGCTTCATTGGCTACATTTTCTAGTTCATCATGTGATTTCATATTCTTCATTTTAATTTTCTGTTTGATAATGTTCCATACTAGATCAATAGCATTAAAATCAGGCCTATAACTTGATCATTCAATTAGTTCAACATTGCATTAGGAAGTAGAGAATTTGACCACTGAAGCATGGAATGATTTATACAAAAATGTTATTGAAAAACGTATTGAGAAAAACAGAAACAATGTATCAATAGTTTGTATCTTCATTTTAAACTTTTAATTATGATCATGCAGTCTTTTCGTGAACTATACATATCTATATTCATAGATTTGTTTCAACTATAAACTATATTTTATATTAAAAGTATTATTTGCAATACTTTTGTCATGAGATATAAAGTGGTGGTGATGGGAAATTTTTGTTTTCAATTTATTTAGTATTCTTGGACAGCGTCTATCGAGTTACTTGTGCGTAACTACTTTTCCGATTTTGGGAAACAAGGTTTTTCTAGAATTATTGAAAAAAGACTAGTCTAAATATCATGATTAGAGTCGTTGATTTGTGTTTAACTTTTAAAACATTGTAAGGGTTATATCCTGATTCCATAGAAAAAATTAACACAAAAAACTCTGATGTTGATGCTGTTCAATTATAGTATTATTATAAACCATGCTAAACTGTAGGCACCCCAGCAAACAGCTACTCCCAGGACGTCTAAACAATCAACTATTGTTTGTTTAAACGTTCAGTCATTTTTTTCTACATCATTTGAAGCATCCATGAGAAGTTAGCTAGATATTGCAAGCTAATTTGAGCTGTAAACTAAAAGATTTTTTATTTCGAAATTTCGAGTTTACTTTTTTGACCTACTTTTGACCGACTCTTATAAAGTTCTAATTACTAGTAGTTATCAGTTCATGCTTTCATTGCTAAATATCAGAAAAAAATCCATTCTATTTTCAAAATCGTGTCAATTACTAGCATCATGCAATCGTGCAAATATTTAAATATTAAGAAATCTTAAAATAAGCAGTCTCATATAGAAAATCGTACTATCTTTTGATTGGCAATAGGATAGTTTTATAACATTGAGATATCTTTCAGCTATATGAGACAATTATTTCAAATAAGAATAGATCAAGTTTCTCAATTATATAATTGCTGTGAATTAGTAGATGAAATGTGACAGACTAAAATAGAAGTTGTGACTATTAATAACTTCAAGCATTATACGAGTTATGTCTTCATAGAACTAATTTTTTAATTTATACATTAAACTATTCGGTTAAGTAAAGAAGTTCAACTGATTGATTCAAAGTGTCCCCTGGAGACATTGTTTCGCCGTATCAGGGTTGGAACCGGGCCGGTAAAGACCGGAATTTCACCGGTTGAAATTTTTCAAAAATCTTCTTTGTTAATCCTGTCTTTGACCATAAAAACTAAGGTATCACATGTTTTTTCTGTCAGAATAGGTAAAAAAGTGCTCAAAACATATGTTATATTAATCGTTTTTCCTGAGGTTCTCTTTAAAAAGATTCATTATGATGAGCGTCTTTTACATGCGCCTTAAACTATTTCATATTTGCAGCGATTTTTTCTAAAAATCGGTTTTCAAAAAAAAAATTCGACATTTTTCCACCGGTTTTTAACCGGTTTTCACCGGAATTTCACCGGTTGAACATGTGATTCCAACCGGCCGGTTTCCGGCCGGACCGGACCGGTAGGATTTTTCAACCGGCCGGACCGGACCGTTTTAATATTTCTCAACCGGTTCCACCCCTGATCGGGATTAGTATAGTTTAGTATGCTTTATAATCATACCATAATATAACATCGCCAACAAGATTATTTTTCAGACGATATCGTCCGAAAAATAACTAAATGATTTTTATAATGTATTTAATCTTTTTTTTTAAACATCTACAGAAAGAACTTGTTTTTGAAAAAAAAAATAGAAAAAAAAACTAGTTTTTCATAGGTTATTTGATATACTGTCTCCAAAGACAATAAATAAATTGAAAACAAAAATCTTTAATTTTCAGAACTGTATAATGAACTTACATACTAATAGAAAACTGTTTCGAACATTGTATTTTATATGCATAATAAATAATTGCATTCTATTTCAAGAATCGATCTTCTAATCTCAATCTTTTTCATATTAAAAAACAAAGTATCTTAAATATGATATTCAGTTTTTTTTTTTATTTTTGTTTTATGAAAATATTTCAACATGCCTTTTTATAAATAAAACCGGCACTAATGATCATTTTCGTTCTTTTTGTTTTGATAACAACAAGAAGATTAAAACTAGACGGTTTACAAAAACAAGAAAAAAATTGTTTTTTTTCTATAATAATTATCATTGATGTTAAGTATTCTTCTGTTGCTATTGCCTTGTTAAATTCATTTTTAACGATGTTGAACTTCAAATACTCGTATTTGATTATCGGTAAAACCAGCAAACAATGTTTGGCCATCAGCTGACCATGCCAATGATGTACATTGTTTTTCTGATTTAACTTCATCAGCAACTGTTTTTGTTTCCAAATCCCAGATCTTAATTGATGTACCACTTGCTAGAAAACAAAAAAAAAACGAAATATTTCAAAATATAATTCATTGTATTTTTTTTCTTTACCAGCACAAAGCCAATAACGATTAGGTGAGAAACATAATGAATTAATAATATCACCACTTTCAAGTGTATATAAATGTTTTCCATCATTAAGATCCCATAACATAGCTTTACCATCCCGACCACCACTAGCACATAATGAACCATCTGGTGATACTGTAACTGTATTTATATATGAATTATGACCATAATGATTTGTACGTAATTTGCAATTAGTTAAATTCCAAACCTTTATATTTAATTTAATAATTAAATTATACAGAAAAAAAAAGAAAAAAAGATGCTTACTTTAACAAGTTTATCCCAACCAGCTGATACAATAAGTGGATCTTTTTGATTAGGACTGAAACGTACACATGAAACCCAATCAGTATGATTATCATCGACAATTGTATATTTGCCTAAAAACAAAAACAATACTGAATGATATTTTTTCTTAAATATTAATTATGTTTTTTACATTGTCCAACTGTATTCCATAATTTAATTGTTTTATCTCGGCTACCACTAACAATTTGTCGATTATCAGCCGAAAAAGCAACACTTAATACATCTTTTTTATGACTAACAAATTGTCTTGTACTTGTACCAACGGATAAATCCCAAAGACGTAATGAACTATCCCATGAACCACTAACAGCAAAAAGACCATCACTTGATATAACAACATCGGAAACAAAATGTGAATGACCACGTAATGCTTTACTTGGTACACCGCATGATGTACTTTCACTAATTGGATCATGTTGATTATTTAATTGCCAAATTATAATTGTTTTATCTCGTGATGCTGATAGAACTATGTCAGGAAATTGTGGTGTTGTTGCGATTTGTGTTACCCAATCATTATGACCAACAAGAACGCCTTTTAATGAAAGATGTTCATTTGACATTGTTTGCTGTTTTTTCTTTTTCTTTTTCTACTGTTTAACAAGAGATGGAAAAGAGATGTGAAAGTCTACAAAATACAAAATTAAGAAATAAAGCGATAGAAAATTTTAAATAATATTACTAGTCAACAGAACAAATAAACATTATATTTCTACTGACTATTGCTTTACTTTACATACGATAGATCCGATAGTTATATTAACCAATGAATGAATGAATTAGTGAGAACAATTCATCATATTGAAAACATTTCTTTTAAGAAAGTCAAGATATTCTTTTTTAAAAAATTTTATTTTCAGAAGATTTTTTTATGAGTTTTTTTTAAAATTATTCTTAGAAAAATTGAATTTTAATAAAAAGATTTTATTTCTACTAGATGTCGTTCATGTACGATGTGATGAGTAAGCAAATACAACCAATGTATTTGGGTTGTTTTTCCCTAGTTTCTTATTAAATTAAACGGTTCATAGGATCATACTTCGTTTGGTTGTCAATAACAGACATCTTGCTATATTTTTTTGATGTGATGGCTGATTCGAATAGTTCATTATCAATACGATAGCGTGAACCATTCAAATTCTGCTAGTCAGCTTGTTTGCATGCCTAGTGAGAAGTAAGAAGAAAAACTATTTTTGTAATGTAATGGTGTAACATCACAAAAAAGTTTCAGGAGCGAGGAACAAGCATTATGCCTATGACTATGAAAGGAGCTAAAGCCTTATTTTACACGCAACCAAACCATGGATAGAAAGGAGATTGAGACCATTTCAATTTCCATTACGTTTTGTCAGTATCTCAATATTTCTGAAGCTGAAGATTAAATTTAGCAAAAAATTTAACTTGAATGACTAAAATTGAATTCGTTACTTGTGAAATTGGTCGATTTAAAATCTAGTAAATGAAAGATGTTTTAATACAATCGAATACCTTGAAACTTTATCATGTTATACGCTTGTTCGCACTGCTGTCAATATAAATCACATGAAATCTTAGCAGATTTTTGTATTATTAAATTCCTTCTTCAAAATACAGGAAGAATTCAAATACTTCTTAAAAATTAGACTGTAGTTTAGTTGATGTTCATAATAATAAATAGCATCTTCTCATGACCTGAGAAGGACTATTCAGATCAAAAAAGAAAAATTATAGCTTTGTATTAAAAAGTGAATGATATATTTAAAAACAATGATAGCATTGAAAACTATCACAAAATACATTAACTTCTTGTAGAACTAAAAAGAAAATCTCTGTATATGTTTTAATGGAGGTTGTTTAGACTAATTGTTTTTTTTAAATGCAATCATAATGTCAAATAAAGAAGAAACTGACAATATAGAAATCTTTAGTTTAAAAATTTCATTGATATTTTCTCATCAATATGAATAATTTGATAATCTAATGCACAATTTTTTAAATCTTATTGTTAGATGTCCATCAGTATCTCATAGAATAAGAAAGTAAACATGAACAAAACAAATAAAAACATGTCAACTCTGCTCTTATATAATCAATAATAATTCATATGTATTTATGATGAATATTTCCATGGATACATTAATAAAAATTGATTTTTTATTAGTTTTTCATAAAGCAATTAATCATCATTTTAAGAATTTCTATTAACTCATTATGATCGTAAATCTAAACTAGAATCTATTTATATATTTTAATATAATTGACGAATACAAACAACACATAGAAATAGTAATTTTTTCTCTTTTGTATATGAATCAATTGTTATTTCATTAGGGCGCAATCAAGTAAGAACGTTAATGAATGATCGAAAATTGAGTTTATTACTATTGCCTTAGAGTAATGAAATTTTGTAATCAATCATATTATTAAACAACAAAAATCAACTATAGTCTTATAGGACAACGTAAACAAGACGTTCGTCTAGAGGATTTAATATAAAATCACGTATATCTAACAGATCTTCGAGAGTAAGAAATTGAGTAATGAATTTCTTTTGTCATATTCTTAACAACAAACATACAAGCGTTGACATTGTTTCAATGTAAAGGCTTCAATGAATTAAATTTCTAAGAAAAGGTCTCACAAGAACCTATCAAGTTTATCTTCCATGTTGAAATATTAAACAATGACCTTGATGTCGGCTTATTAAAATTTTATCTGTTTTGTATACAAAACCTTTACGAGATCAACATATCCAATGCTCTCTTGCAAGAAAAAATTAGACAACTAACGATGATAGCTTCCAACTGGTCTATTGTTTGTTAAGTGGAAACTATGTAGTTTATGTAGGCTCTCATAAGCTATGGATATAACTAGCAAAGATTTTGAAGCCTTAACATATTGGTGCCATGATATGGAATTTTTACAATATTTTTTAGCAGAATGTTGCAGCCTTCGTTAGAGACACGAGGAAAGTTGAATCTCAAATTTCGCTTTGAACCTTTGCATAAAGAAGGGGCTTAAGCAGCCTAATCAGTTCGTTGTAAAACTTCCAGATCTTTGGCTTGATCTTAACTCGATGTAAGAATAACGAATCTGTCGATGTATATGAGCGATGTGAAAGCCACGCTTTTATCATAGCTATACAATAGAATAGGCACGATGAAAAGATTTGAAAGCATAACAATGAATTATTCTTGTTAAACTAGTTCACTGTACAAAGATTCAAATCGAAGTTCAGAATTTAACTTTCCTAGTGTCTCTAATGAAGACCATTGTATTATGCAAAAAGAAATCATAAAAAAATTAATATTACGGCAATAATAAAGCTAAGGCGCCAAACTTTTTGCCAGTTATTCCTAGCTTATTAAAGCCTAGATGATGCACACAGTTTGGAATTAACAAACAATAGAACAGCAATATTGTCAATATTTAGGAAGACATGTCATTGGATATACAATTGCTCTGTTTCTTCGTATAATGAAAAGAAGCATTTATTTTAAGGCTTTGAGAACTGACAAGCTAGATCTTTATGCGAGTTAGTATTACAGAAAAAAATCGACATGAAATTTATATAATCAATATTTGGAGGTGGAGTAGAAAAAAACCTAAATTCACAGGGCTCTATTCGTCGGTTGTCTAATTCTTTTCTGCAAGACTGTATCGCGTGTCTTGATATTCTTTAAGCTTTTGTTAAAAAGAGATTTGAAATATTAATAAACCGACATCAAGATAGAGTTGTATACTCTTACTTTCATGTTATAAAGTTTACAAAGTAAGAAGAAACCTGATGATTTCTACTCAGATTCTTTTATATAAAAAAAAAACAGAATTTACCAATATTTTCACAAATCATTTGCACTTTCTCCTAGGACAAGAATGCACTTTTCTTCAATCTCATGATTATACATATTTATGAGACGATCATATGCATCAATAATCTGAAACTTTTTTTTGTCGTTCTTAGAAAAAAAAACACGAATCGATTATGATCATATGAATGTAGTTGATTCATTTAACTATAAAAACATTAATAAAATCCTTTCCTTTAGGCATTTATCTATCAATTCGTCTCAAACATTACAAAAATAAAAAAAACAACAAGCATTGACACATATTATGCATTTTGTTTTGAAATAAATATTTTTATTTTTTCTATTTCATACAAACACAGACGGATTACATGAAATAAACGACAATTTGTAAACATAAATTAAATGAGTTAAAACAAAAAAAAAAAATAAGATTAATAAATATAAGTCAAAAAAAAACAAAAAAAAAAGAAGATCTCATACATCACGATTGAGTTTTGTTTTAAAACAAAAGACAAAAAAAAATAATTGATTACGGATTTATATGAATTAAATATTTTTGTTTTTTTTCTTATTTTAAGAGCTATATAAAATCAAAGCAAAAAATAAACCCTGTAAACATAGTTCACTTTAAATAGTATATAATTTCAGAGCTCATTAATTTCATATTTGTTTTTTAAATGAAAAATAATTTTAAAAGGTCCTTTTTTTTGTATTCTATCTGACAAAAAAAACATATTCAAGGTGGACGGGGAATCAAAAGGATGTATGGAGTAGAAAACAAAAAAGGAAAAATGTGGAGTTCTATGCATTTTAATTGTGCGTTTTGGATAGCTTTTGACTAGATTTGTTTTTGTTTTGTATATCAAAACAAGATTTTATTCATTTATAATGTCGTTTGAATTGTGACGTTGACAACGAAATAATAAACACCGTTTAAAATATTCACCAATTCGAGTAAATGGTATCGAGCCACATTTACCAACAGGACCAATTATAGCACATAATGGTAAAAAGAAAAACATTGAAAATACCCATGATGTAAACACTAAAAGAATAATTCAAGTATTTTTGTAACTAATAAACAAAAAAATATATATGACATACTAATTGTCATTAAAAATTGTCCCATTTGTCGAAATGCGGTAAGTGATGATAATGTCATTGAAAATCCAGCTGCAAATGTTGTAAATGCAGCCATAAATACAGCTGAACCAACACGAGATATTGATTCTGTTACACGTGTTTCACGTTCAATTTGTTGTTGTTTATATATTAAATGATAAGTACTCATTTCTAAGAATCAACAAAACATATTTTACTTTATTTTGTGAAACACGATCTAACACGAGTGTTGAAATATATTGGGTAGAAATTTGCACCGCTCAAATGTCGTGACAGATGTTAGTCAAAAACCATAACAAGCATTATTGCTATACGATGAGAGACCGTATATCAATAACGTCTTGTTATAAGATTTGAATTACTTCCTTATTGCATTTGTGGAGGATTAAATAAACGGATAATGAAGAAATGTGACCCAAAATATATAAAAACATACTATCTTCCTGTGATTAGCAACAGCAGCTATATCGTCTTTCATATTTTAATCCTGCAGGAATTGCGATAGTAGTATTGCTTTTTTTTTTAATAGACAAGAATGACTTACTACGAGAAGGTCGTATATCAATATTATTAGGAGATTCTATTGGCATTGATATTGATGATAAATAACGTTGTTTTATTTTTTTTCGTTCATGATCAATATCTGTTGAATCTGTATGAATATAACCAACACCAAAATGAACAACAAAATCTACTGAAAGACCCACAGACATAATAACAATAATAGCTTCAACTATTCCTAATTCCCATTTTAATGCAGCAAATATTGCAACACTAACAGCTAAAATAAGCAAAAACAATTTCTATAAAAGAAAACACAAAAATAAAACAACTTTAGTTACCAATAGCAAAAGTAATTGTAATCAAAGCATAAACTGCAATAAATAAATTGCCTGATGTAAGAAAAAGTACAAGTAAAGCAATTCCAAGTGATGCAATTAAAGATGAATAAGAACCAACAAGTAATTCACGTTGAACACCATAAAATGCAAAGCCCGGAGAAGAAAACCATGCATGCTGTAAATGTTTTGGTGCATGTTGTTTTATATATGGATCAAAGAAATTTTTCACTTTGAAATAATATGTATTGTATGAATCATAATCAGTCTGATTAAGTGCACCTTGAAAAAATAGCATCAAATTAGGTTTATTATATTCGATTCTCATATAAATGATGACTATTCTCGATTCCGAGATGTAATAAAAGTTGTTTTTTGTTTGTTGAAGATGATGTTAGCATGAAAAGAATTGATGACTAAAGGACTACGAGGTCAGGACCCGATCGAAATTAAAGATTATACTTAAATATTCTGTGTTTTAAAGATCTCGCCAGTTCTATTCACATCGCATGAAACTTTCAGTCCTATAGTATTATGTTTTTCGGTAGATATTTCATAAACAAGGGTTGAAAATAACTCATTGGACAACCCAAAATTCTTTTTAGACGTCCCTAAGGTTTTTTTGTTTGAGAAAGAATATCACGACGTAGGCCACGACAGAGTTCTTGCTTTTAAATTTTAATTGTTAAGAGGAAAAAGTTCGATGTCATGAAAAACTCAAAAAAATAGTACTCCAATTATTAAAGCAATCTTATATAATTACAACGAGATTAATTTAAAAAAGAGATTCAACACGCTCTACATGTTGACATATTCTTTCAAGCAAGACAAACCAATTAGTGATAATGAAGCTTTTTCAAAAATTCTTAGAAGCGTAATCAAAAACCGAGATACCAAATAAACAAATTATGTCTTTTTCAAAAGATCAGATCTCAGGCTATCTTTCTCTGCGCTTAACTTAATTTTAATCATTCTAACGAAAATTGACCTTTTTTTTGAGAGGAAGATCTTTAGTGTATTATCTTATAAATCGTATAAATTAGAATATAATTCAAGAGAGATGACACAAATAAGTATTAATCGTCTACTAAATAAATCGAAGAGGAATATTGAAGAGTACTTTTAGTTGTAATACAAATTAATTCTAAAATAATTTTCTCTAGAATCGGAACCTAATGAAATTCGTAGAGGCCACTAGAAAAGAAGTTACCGAAATCAGAACAAAAATAACTTAGTCTCGCACATCTCTATTCATGATTCGAAATGTTATTTATTAGAAAGAAAACAATATACTCTTGAAAAATCGATCTGATGTTTTCTATACCAACAATTATTTCAATTAAGTGGTCGTCTTTAATAAGTCCAACTCATATATATTGATGATTTCGATTTCGCGGGATGGTAGTTACATATCATTAACTCTTACTACTGTCGTTATATTTTGGACAGATAATCGAGCCTATCAAGTCCTAAATTTTCAAACCTGGATCCGGAATCAATTCAACAACTTCTAACAGACAGTAATTGAATCGTAAAAGTCGATTAGGGATTCATTAAACATAATCATGATTCTCAATAGTAGCACATTATAGAGAAAACTTAGTGTTCAATGGTTAATATTATGCTGTACGGCTACTAGTGTTTCATCTATCGTCGAAGCTAATGGAATAGCACTTCTTTTAAAATCGAATTTACACTCTTGAAAATTTATAGCTATTGTATCACGTACTATATATCTGTTTTGTTGTCCCTTGCAAAGTTTTAATTCGCTACTCTAAGAAAGAAAATTTTTGGATAAAAAACACTGTTTATCACTTTTCAATACCCTGTATTTTTTTTCTATACCTCGAATAGTAATAATAACAGCAAATGGTCGAACACTTCCATCGATTGGTGATGGTTTATCAGGTAAAACTGCCCAATTCACAGAACGTTGTTTGTTGAGTTGCCGTTCACAAAAATCTTCTGGTACATTATTAGCACCAGCTACACCAGTTAAACATTGCATAGCTGTTTTTAATGCTGAACGATGATAATCTTCAGTAAGTTTATCACGTATTGTTTCATTTAATGAATTACGAATTTCATTTATATCATAACTATGTTTTATCTAGAATTTTATTTTCAATAAGAAAGAAAACCTATATGTTTTTGACAAACCTGTTCTTTATAATATTTTTGTAAAGTTTTATTAAATAATTTTCTATAATTTGAATAAATAATAATTGGATTTGTTAAATTACTTAATTGTTTTCTACTAATTTTATTTAAAGTTATATTAATTTTATTTGATTTAATATCAATATAATCATCATCATCAGATTGATCATTTTCAATTTTATAATCAATTGTACGTACTGTATCACGAACTAAATTTTGTATTAAACTTATATTTGTTTTTGCTATATATTTAATCATATCTAAATTATTAGTATGAGTTAAATTTTTTTTAGCAGAATCATCAGCTATTTTTGCTATTAAAATATCTTCTGTTGTGAGCTAAACATAGCAAACAAAATTATTCTGAATAAATGTTTAAGAAAGAAAAAAAAAAGAATTCTACTTGATAAAATGTTTCAAAATCTTTCTCCAAATCATAGTTTGAACCAAATAAATCTGCTCTTGTTCCTAAATGTGATATAAAATTTTTAAAAAAATCTAATGTTATTTGACGTTCCAAATGAATAGGCATTAAATGAAGATGACCACGATCATTCATATCAAATATATAACCATCATCAATATCACGTATACCAAATATAAATGATACAGCTGGATATGCAAATAAACGTTTTTCTTCTTTTGAATAACCATTAAAAGTATTTTTCATGGAAAATTCATAGATTTCCATTGGATTATCTTTTAAAAAGAATGCAACTTTTTGTGTTGATGGTACTTGTAATTTTGGATAATGAAAAACACCAACAAGACCTTAAATAAAAGTAAAAGAAAAATATAAAAACTTAGTAAAAAAAAACAAACATTATTAACCTAAGACACCCATAGGTAAAAAGAGTAAGACTAATATATAACGTAAATTAATTATAATGAGTGACATAAAATGACCAAAAATATAATTTCGAATATCTCGACAAATAGTTGCCAGACGACGACATAATTTTGCTGATGAACCACTTGATGATGTATCAACAACATTTGTAAGACGTATTGAAAGTAAACGAGATACTATATTTTGTATATATTTTTCATAAATGATCTAGGAAAGAAAAAAAATTGCTTTTTTTTTAAATAAGAAAAATCAATATGTAACATCTCTCAAAACAAAAGACTGTCCATCCATTTTAAAAGATAACTTTTGTCGACTACATATAAGTCAATATGTTTAAAAAAAAGAAAATGTCTCCGTTAAATCAATGTACGAATTCTCTTATATAAAATTATCTATATAAATCTAAACTTACAGCAAAAGCTGCAATAGCTGTAACTGTAATAACAAAATAAAGTAAAATACAAGTTCCAGTAAAAACTCCAAAAACTTGTACAAATGAAATATTTGTTAACATATTTGTAAAAAAAGCAGCTGATGTTGTAAACGATGTAACAAACATAGATGATGCAGCATGTTTTAATGTTTTAGCCATTATTTCAGTTAATGCTTCTTCACTTAATAATAGTCTTCTCATTTCTTCTGGATCATTGAATAAAGATAATCTATGACGCGTTTGAAATGCATTTGATGGTATTTTTAATTTACTTCTTTTTATTTGTTTTTCATCATTTGTTTCATTTAATGGAATATTTACATCTACATAAAAACAAAAATTAATGAATTTTCATCATAATAACAAGACAAGGAAGCTGTTAACACAATCCCTACGGACATAGAATGTGAGAGACGACCAATCTACATATACTATAAATCAAAGAATTTTACTGTAAATGTTGCAGTTTGGTATTTTCAACGTTATGACATGCCCGTAATGAAATATATTATTTGGAATCTGTTATAGTGAGTTTGGGAAAGAGTCAAAGACAAGTATCTTAATTTCTATCTTCTTTGCCGGTCACGTCTTTCAAAGGGAAGGTACTGGCATAATCATGAAACCTTGGATACTACAGCAGTGCTCTAAGTTTCTGAAAGAAAGCCATCAAAAATAGTGTCAATGTTGGCAATTATTGCGATTTTTTCCTGCAAGTGGTTGAACCCATCGGATCCAAAATCTTCGGACCCAAATCTGGTTTATAAATGTTCGAGGGAATGAGACTCGGTTGACCGAAATTTTTCCAAACCTGGAACATACTTTGATATTCTCAATGAAATTTTTTAATCGGAATCATATAGTCACTTCGAAGATACAAGATACTTTTCTCCAATTTTTCTTATCCAATGACTAGTGCATCCTACACACTTCTCAGACGACTAGAACTCGTGAGATTCAAGTTCGGAATCAATATAACGGAGTCTAACTTCAAAATTCTCTTCATAATTATGCTTTTGTAAAATAAATTTCTTACCAAGTTGTTGTCTCTCTTGATATTTTCTTAACCATTCAACTTTTTCTTGATCCCATGTATCAAAAAATACAAATATATCATCACATCCAATACCAATTAATATAAATGCCGACATTAGATTCATAAATGGAAATATAGGTATGCGATAAACAACACGATAAATAAAAAAGCTTACACCAATTGATAAAGCTGCCCCAACAACAATAATTAAAGCTATTGAAACACTTCGTAAATAAAGTACTGTTATGCCAATAATCAATGCTGTTGCAATTAAAACAAGAAGCATATCTTGATAAGAAAACAAAAAATATAATAATAAGAATTAATGATCATTCAACAAAAAACGAAAAAGAAATTTACCTTCAGATATTCTTGCCATAGCAGCTCGTTCTCGAATATTAGCAAAATTTAAAGCAATTAGTTTAATAAATTTATCTTGATATGTTGGTAATTGTCTTTTACCAGCAAAATATTGTTCAAAGAAATCAACTAATTCTTGTCCTTTATATATTGGTATCATTAAAGCAATTTGTTCAATTTCATGTGGACATTGATATTTACATTGACAATATTTATGACAATCATTTATTGTTAAATTTTGATTTGAACATGATTTTGATAAATAATTATTTTTAAAATCATTCATACAACCACGTTCTTGACAATATTTTCTTGAATATGGTTGTCGTCTTAAACACATAATTTGATCACGTGTATGATTATATTTTATACTTTTATAATTTGATATAAATATCATTGATAATGATACTTTTGCATGATTTTTTGATTGTTGAAAATCATTTATAAATTTTTTATCCATAAAATGATCAAATATAAAACGTGTTATATTTTTATAAAAACATGTATGACGTAATGCTGTATAAACAGTTTTAACTTGTTCTTGATGACTAAAATGACCTGGTTGATGTTCTAATATAACACGATTAAGAAATATATCACTTAATGGTATATCCATATAACCATTTAAATAATATGGTAAACATGTATGAATTATTGAACGAAAACGTTGAACATCTATAGATGTTATTAATTGACAATCATTTTTTGATGAATATAAAGCAACAAATGTTGCTAATGAAAGACTAGGTGTATTATCAAGTAAAAGAAGATGTTTAAATTTTTTTTCCCATTGACAAATTGATTGTAAATGTTCAAGAGAAAGTAAATCATCTGTTGATTTTGTACGTTCAATATAAAATTCAATCATACCATCACGACCTTTTAATTAATATGAACATTATTAATCATAATTATCATTACATAGAAGAAAGTCTTTCTTTTTAAATAATACAAAGAAAAAAACTTATAATCAAAGCCATATAGAACTGAAATATGAAGTTTAAATATTTCATATAAGAAATAATCTTAATACAAAAGTAGTTTGTCATGACAAAGTCTCTTAGAGTCGAAAATGTAGAACTCATATGCGTTCTTTACTATTATTATACTTATACAAAAGATGTCAAGTGAAAAATCTCAAGCAGATTATCGTGGGTTTTCAACGACAATTAATCAGTAGAAAAACAACTTGCCTTATTTATTTCCGTATTTCGAACAGAAAGTTCTTTTGATTTTTACTGACGATCTAGCCTTGATACTAAATTGACAAATAAATCTATTGTACATATCTATTTTACATCTACAGCAGTTCTCAATACACAATTATATATCTCGACAAACTCAAAAACATTGATATTGATTGATCTTCAAAATTATAACTTGATCGATTTTCATGCTTTTTATGTTGATTATATAATAACCGTGACAAATCAATGCATGTCCATCGATCATTCTTGGCATCTTGAATAAAAATCTATACTATTCAAACCATTGACAAACGTATTTCAATCGTTTCAATTTCAAAAAAGACTTTGTCATATTCTAGAACAGTCGAAATCTTGTTGTTAATGATGTTCAACGTCTTTTTCCATTGCTAAGGAAGTTTGAGAAAGAAATCCGACATTTGTTAATCTCGGTTACGATTGACATGTACCCAATAATCTAAGACCTCGGTTGCTATGAAATTGAAAAGTTGAGGAAGGAGACGAAAAACCTTGATTTTAGACTAACACTCACTATTTTTTCCCTCGAAAAACCTATGTAACTTCCAAAAAAAAAAACACAAATGTATGCTTTAAAGATTGGTACAAGTAGCATGACAGGTAACAATCATTAGTATTGAACGTCTGTTTGTAATGCAAGAAGTCAGATGTTTTCAATTAAAGTTACATACATATATTTACTATGCAATTTTGACAAAAGAAATCCAAAAGGTTTTGTCTTAAAGTATCAAAACAATAAAAAAATATATTTGCATGACAACGTTACACAGTTTCAAAGATTGAAAGATGAATTAAGATGAAGAAAAAAATATCTACAGTTTGATTCTAGTTCAAATCATTTATTAAAATTCGAATATACACTATGTTCGAATGAATTGTTGTGATAACTAGTCGATATCATATTGTTAGAGTATTTTTAAATGGGAAAATCGAATAGTTTTAATTCAATGATGAAAACTCCCACTTGTATTGTTTTGTTAAGTTATATTTTATTTTTGAAATCAATGCCATCAATTTACTTATAGACATATTTCATATATCAAATTTCATCAGATACAACATTCTTGTCAATGTAATTATATATTCTGTATCAAACTTTATCTACGTCAAATTTTGAATGATTGTTAAGAGAGTCAATATTACTTTTAGTATATCTATATGTTTTGTTTCTAATCTTCTTGACCTTAACTTCAAAATAATACGAAAGAAAATACTTAATTTTCAATAAATAGACTAATTTCATTGATAAATAACATTTTCTACACAAAAAACTATTGATCTAACTAATTTTGTAAAAAACAAAAAGATTTTTGCCGACAAAATAATTGTAAATCTATATAGAATGTATCTGTTTTTTTTTGTTCTATAATGTTAATCTCAAGAACAAAGAATTTAGTATTACCTGTTCGTCCACGATATTTTTCTTCAAGTAGATATGCATATGGCCGAAAAAGATCAAAAGGTAATCTAGCTGATTGATAATTACTTCGATTAAATTGTGGTAAATTTTTAACAAATTCTAATACAGTTATATTAATCCTAAAAATAAAATGAAAAACATATTTATTTAGAAATAATAATGCAATTATAAAAAGAATAAATATACATTTTATCATCAACATATTTTATAATTGAATTTCTAACATCAAAATGTCTATCACGATGCCATTGATAAAGTAATGATGTTTGAGAATTATCTTCATCATAATCTGGTGTTTCATTATCATCATGATCATTGTCATAAAAATAATCATTTAAAGTTTTATAATCAATTAATTCATCATATTGTTTAAGGGAATTTTTCTTTCTCCATAAATCATATTTAGCAAGTATATCAAACCGATAAGAATTTTCATCAAGATCATCAACAGTTACATTAGAAAATTGATTAAATGCACCAAATAATTCATTTGTTTCTAATGGTAATTCATAAGCAAGACGAAATTTTTCTGATGCATGTCGTAAAACCATTAATTGAGAAAAAATTGTACCTTTTCCACGTGCACCCCATCCCTATTTTTTTTTAAATACAAAAACCAGAAAAAATGAAAACTTTTCTTTTGTCTAAATTTTCAATTACTATTCTCGGATCAGAAAAATCTGGTAATTGTGTAAAAGCAAAACCAGCTATTGTTAATATAATTGAAATAAAAACAACAAAACCAAGTACGAGCCAATGATGACGAACAAGTAAACGTGAATAACTGGAATATGAAGAAAAAGTATCTTTTAAATGTTTTAATTAAATAAATAAAAACAGTTCTAGCAATAGTAACTAGAAAAGTTTCTGTATCTGGTTTTTCTAAATTTAACTAATTCACTTTTATTTGTCACATAACCTAGAGTTCGCTTACGTACATAACATTTGGTGAAGCTAACATTGTTGAATATTTATTTGTCTATTTTAGAGTCAATACTAACTGAAGAATCGTGCATTAAACTACGAATGAAAAGAAAGAATAGATATGGTTGTGCATCACTGCTTGTCTTTCATTGGCCCTTGCCTAGATGTATATCACTTTTATAAATTTATTTATCGACATTTTACATGTTCTGTTCTTATTGAATCAATCGAAAAAGAAACCCTTATCCTTTTTATTCTCATACACGTTGTCTCAAAGTATATATACGTATATAAATACAGCCATGACACTGGGCATCAACGTTGGGCGTGAAAGATAATTTGTTTAGGTAAATGGAAAAAAAAAGACAAGGTTGCTACACATTTAGATGATTAATGAATCAAATAAGTTTACACGGTTCGTTTCGTTCTCTTATAATGAGATTTTTCTTTTTCATATGTATCACATATAGTCGTATACTTTCGTTAGTTTTATCAATTGCGAATTGTCAACACTATTAAATATAGGCAAACCAATATTTAACATTTACACGAAAATCTGTATTTCTAATTGATTGACATAGCCTTAGGTTTCTTTATCTTACCAAATCGAATATTGGCCAAATGTTAATGATGACAATGATGATAGTCTTAATGACATTGTCATATTTATTTTTTCTTGTTATGTTGCTGACCGACTCAAAACTAGAACTCGATCAATTTCTTTTGAATAAAAATAATGATATAGAAAAAAAGGAGAAATGAATAACAATAATTGTTGTTTAATTTTCTCCCGCCTCATATATATATATATATGTATTGCCTGTTACTCATATTTTTGAAAATGTCATAGAAAAAAGAAATAGGACAGAATAAAAAGACGTTAGACTTGATGAACATACTCGGAATGACAAAATAATTTTTTTTTGTTTGTAAAAAACATTAATTTTAAATGTTAGAACAAGTAGAAAAAAATATAAGGGTGAAAAAATTCTTTTCTTTCTTACAGTTTTATCCTAAAAATTGAATAACACACTTTTTGCTTCTAATAATAAAATGATTACGCATTTCTGAGTAATAAAACAACACGAGTAAAACTTTTCTCTTTTCTTCTTGTCATGCAGATAAATCTATAGTGTCGTGATCCTCCTTTTTTTCTGCATGTCAAGAAAGAAAAACTACCGTATACAAGTTCATGTAGCAAAAAAAAATTGATGAACATGTTTGATACATTTTTGTCTTGTCATCATTTACTTTTATATAAAACATTCATTAAATTATTGTTGGTCCAGTTTAAATTATACTAGTCGCCATTCTAAGGTGACAAAGAAAATTAGTTCTACTATTTTTAAATGTAGATGTAAGAGAGGAATGAATTAAGTTTGTTTTCTATTTGGTACTATGTACATTTTGAAAAGAAAAAAAAACATAAAATTCAGATTCAAGTTACAATATTTGCTTGATGATTTAACACTGTAAGTGTATCTATTAAAAAGAAACTAAAGTCAATATTCTTCATAATGAATCATATGTGATCTCAATTAATGTTTTTCTGTTTTTGAAGATTTAAAAATTTTTGAAAAAATTATCTTTTATTTTACATCTTTTTTTTTATCAAAATGGCAAATTACAAATGTCTTACGTTAGTAATTTGTACTTAGATGTTATCAAATTATTTTCGATACAATAATCTCATTGAAGTTCATCTAGGAAAATAATCAACATAATCGGAAATGGTAAAATTTCTGCAAATCATAAAGTTTAGAAACACGCACGTTGAATCAAATAATACTAGAATACTTATTTCTAAAGACAAATGCAATAGACTTACCCTAGCATACTATAATGAGTTGTAGAGTTTCTAAATGTTTGATCAAGGAATAAATGACGATTTCTTTTTTTTAATTTAAGTGTATCGTTGTGTCTATGACATTGTTTTTGTGTACGATGATGTATGCATTTATACTCTTCTCTCTTTCTATCTTTATTCTTTCTGCCGACTGCTGAACAACAAAAAACATCAACGACAGCAGCAAAACCAACGCATTATCAATAAAAAGAAATGGCTGCTACTAGTCGTTCTTCTTTTTTCTTCCTTCTCGTTTTTTTTTTCGTTTCTTTTTTCTTCTTTTTTCTTCTTCTGTTATTAACGTTACGATAAAAATGAGGCTGGAGTTCGTATTTCTGAGTATAGGAAAAGGTCTTTTTCTTTTCTAAGAATTTCTTTTCCAACATTAACCAAAAGCATTAAACTCTCGCCTTGTTTATTATATTGAGTTCTCGTCCTTCCTTCTTTTTTTGTTTAATACTCAAAAGAACATTCTTTTTCGTCTAACATGCAAAATAAAAATACAAGCTGACTCATAAAGCTCTCAACAATAACTCATTATATAGATTGACTCAGAAAAAAAAACACAAAAATGATATCGAAGCTAATTGATTGTTTATGTTGAGTAGTAATGTATTGCAACGTATTATCATGAATGTTATGATTTTACCAAACAAAAATAACTTATTTTGATTAATAGATAAAGCTGTCAATTATTTATTAGTGAATAAAAAGACGGAGAAAAATATTAATATTTACTTGTTTTTAGATCAAGAATAGTTTATCGACAATATTAATGTTACAAATAACATAAAGTGAGAGTCTCATTGAAAAATCATCGAATAATATCGATGAAGATTTATTAACTGATAATCCACCTGCGCAAGTATTATTATATATAAAGACTAAAAATTACATCAATCTTTTTGCTATCTATCATAAACTTTCAAAATTGATCTACATGCATTATTTTAAAATAGTTATTTCTTCTTTAGATGGCCGAAGCATCAGTACGAAAAACATCAACATCATTAATACAACAATGTTTTCCATTTGGATTTCGTGATGAAGCATTTAAATTAATTAAAATTACTTTTCCATTCGCATTGGGAAATATTCTTGCTTCTTGGCTTATCGCATTTGTTTCACTTGCGTTTGTAGGTCATGCACATGGACAAATTACATTAAATGCTTGTGCTTTAGCTTTTTCTACTTATATCCTTATTGCCAATTCTTTAATGCTTGGACTTAATTTCGGTTGTGATACATTATTACCGCAATGTTTTGGTGGAAATAAACGTAAAATGGGTTTAACTATACAACGAGCTGTTATTATAACCGGATATTCGTGTCTGATTTCTTGGACATTGATGCTGAATGCGGTAATGATCTATTTAGACATAAAGACAAAATTTATTTTAAGAAATATTGAAAAGAATTTTCGAGTTGACATGTTAAATCATTTTAATATATACATATATATCTATTTTTTTTTCAATTTTTTTTCATTCGATAGAAATATGTATTAAGATTAGTTGAGCACGATCAACAAGTTGTTCGATTAGCTGATGCTTTTTTACGTTCATTCGTTATTGCTGTTCCATTTGATGGATTATCAATGTTACTTCAAAAGTATATAGCATCAAATGAAAAAACATGGCCTTTATTAGTAATCAATTTGATTGGTAATGGTGTCAATGGACTTTTAAATTATCTTTTCTTATATAAATTTCATTTGGGTATACATGCGGTACCTATATCAATTACTATTTCATATGGTATAATTACACTTTGTGCATTTTTATATATTCGATTTTCATCAATTTATAATGAAACATGGTATCCAATAAATGGAGCATGTTTAAATGAATGGACTATTTATTTAAAATTATCCATGCCAGGTATCTTAATGATTATGTACGTAAAAAATTTTTTAAAGATTTTAATTGATTTAAAGTTTTATTCTATTTGTTTTTTTCACAGGACAGAGTTTTGGTCAATTGAATTAAGCATATTTTTTGCTGCTCATCTTAGTATTCGTTCATTATCAGCACAAGTATGTGCTTATCAAACAGCATGGTTATTTTATTTAGTCACATCATCATTTGCTACAGCAGCTAATATACGTATTGGTCAACTTTTAGGTAGTGGAGAACCTATGAAAGCAGCTAATACGAAAAATGTTACATATGTAGTTGGTGCTATTATTATTATTATTAATATATGTTTAATTATACTTTTCCATTATTGGTTTCCATTTGCTTATGATACGCAAAGTGATGCATTAACATTAGCTCGACGTGTTCTTTTACTTGTTGCTCTTTGTCAAATATGGGACGGATATAATGTTATTAATACAGGCATTGTTAAAGCTTGGTAAAATTCTAAAACGAAGTAGTTGTTTTGTTGTTCTATTTTATTTTTGATTGTAGTGGAAAACAAAAACGTGGTGCCATGATTGCATTTTTTGGTTTTTACGTATTCGGTATTCCTCTTGCAGCTTTATTAATGTTTTATGTTCGTATTGATATATATGGATTTTGGATTGGTATTATAGCTGCTGAAACAGTAACTAATACTCTTTTATTTACTTTGATACAACGTTTTAATTGGGAACGTCATGCTAAAGCAGCACTTATACGGATTGATTTTAATCCAAATAATGTTGTGCTTGTTTCTACTAATGATGAACAAACTCAAGAAATAGATTTAGATTCAAGAAACAATGTTGATAACAAGAGTACGAAGACATCAATTCGAATAAAAATTTTTGTTTTATTAGTATTAATTTTATTTTTCATAACTGGTATTATTACTTCAATATTGATACCAATGTAATTTTCGTTAAAAAAAATTCCGAGAGCTAATGTTGTTCTTTTTTTTTTGACATAATTTCTAATCATCGTTTCTTTTATAAACTGTATTGATAAAGTAGATATCATTTTATTATTCTGTGTGAGATATGAGTAGTACAAAATAAAAACCTATTACGAACATAACTCAAATTTGTTTCAATAAATGTCAGATCTTACATGAAGTGATTCTAAATAGAAATTTATGTATCATTATTAACATGAATTTATTTTAAAGAGGATTTTTTTTGCATAGATGATCGGACTATATACACAGTTTATTGGATCATATAGTCATCTGAATAATTGTTGAACATGATGAATTTTCCACAAATACTTGTCATTGATAATCGTACGTTTACTTTATTTCTATGATTATCTAAGTAATCAAAAGAATTTTTATGACATATTCTGAATAATAAATAACTGAGACATTAACTGATATTTTGTCCATCAATCATTAGAAATCTATTTGTCATTCAAGATATTTCGATAGTAATATGTTGTTGGCAAATATTCTGATATATGTTTTCAAAATAACATACTACAAAGAAAAACACAGACATCAATGAATTTGAAAAGTAAATTAGTTCGTACTTTGCATATGTTTAAATATTTACACTGAAAAGTTTTGTATAACACTATCAAAAAAATACACAATAACAAGAATGTTAATAGATAGAAATGCCAAGGTCATACTAAAGAATACAAAAGAAAGCAAGTATATGATAAAAAAAACAGAGAAACATATATATCATTCGATATAAATCTAGCCCTTTGAGAAATTGAATCATTTCTTGTATCTACAATTTGAAAAAAAAACAATCAATATTTTTTAATCGATGAGATCGGTCTTTGGTTTTCTTATGAAGAAAGATGTTTCGATAAAAAATGAACTAGATATTTGTTTTCTCATGTTTATAGCAAACAGACAATCATATATGGCATCTTTGTGTTTATTCACGTTTGTACAACAAGAATAAATTAGAATATATCTAACAGAATATTCAATAGAAATTCAAAGAATGCATGAAAAAAAAACGAAAATTCAAATAGTGTACCAATAAAGCAGATTTGACCTTTCCTGGTCTATCTCCTTTCCTTTTCTTACCGATCGGCACTATTATTAATGCTGAGCATGGTTTTCAATATTTCAAACCGAATAACTATACTAACAGAAATGTCGATGTGAGTAAGCAAGAGATATTACCCACATCTACATCCTATAACACACTTTAATTTTTATACTTACCATTTAATGTAATTTACTGATTTTTTATGTAAATCAATAAATCTAATTATTATAATAAGTGATCATTCTTTTTATTGTACTTACTCACCATTTCATTTATTCTACTGATCAATTGAATGATAGTCGAGTTTTACTATGATATTGGTCATAGATAAATTGCAGCCTTTTTTTTATTAGATTCTATGCAGTGCCATAATTAATATATTCCACATCATAAGTTTACAGACTATGCCAGATGTAACTGATGGTAATTTCCACTTTGTTTTTTCCTCAGAATAACTGCAAGATAATATTATGATATGTTTAAATTGCCAATGTCTCTAGAGTTTGTGGCCAAAGGGAGACTGACTCAGACGTACAGAATCTATCTGTATGCGCCAACGCATATTGAGAAGAATCTTTCAAGCTTGAGGAAAATTTGGAAAATGATTGAATGTCGAAGAATGATTTCACTTGAAAACTCGAATAAAATGTTTGTCCTGTAGCAATCAGAATATGAGTTGCCTACATAGCTTTTGTAATTTACATATTGATAAGAAAGGAATTGAAGCAACTTCTTTTTTTTATGAAACCATACATTTCAATATCTTCTCAAATGAAAAAAGAAATCTATTGATGCATGATTAAGAAAAGATTAGTTTTTTATATGAATTTTTTGTACGTTAAGTAAAAATCACAGTAAAAAATAAAATCCAGTTTTTCCTTTTTTTCGAACAGTAGAACATTTTTTTGGTTTTAATGGCAGATTCTGTATCTTGGAGCTGAGTTCTTCTCACACTTTCTGTAGAACTGTTGTTAGCAACAGCTTTTAAAATTTTCCGGCAAGAGGTCTCAATCTCCCTTTAGAACATCATCACTAATTTGAATAGAAAAAAATGGAAAGAAAAAAACAATTATAAATAAATAAAATGCATCATATTTAAAACTACCGATGACTTATCTCATTGTGATCATTATAATAATAATAAATAGTATTAAACTATTCTCTCAAGATTGAGATAAAAATTCAAAAGATAAACTTGGTTATAATATTATGAAGAAATATGTATTATTAAAGATTCATTTTTTTTATCAAGCATTATCCGAAAATAATCTCGTGTTTTTTATTTGATATTTTACCATAAAATGGATTGTAAATTGTACTTGGTTCACACTGATTGAGATATTGAATAATAAATGATTTCTAGCAATATTTGAACTATTGACAAAAACAAATCAATAAAAGCTGAGTCGCAATCATAAAAAGAAGAAAAAAAATGCGGAAATAACCGCTGAGGATTGATCGATATTTTTTTGCATTATGTTTTATTATCTTATTATGCATCTTTCAATTGATTTTGTTTGTTCTGGAATATTAATTCATTTACGCTTTTCTTTTTGTTTCTATTTTATCTCTGTTAGTGAAGTAGTTCCATTCTTTCAGATCATATTAGATTAATACAACTAGATTATTTGTCGTATTCAAAAGTAAATGCGTCATTTTTCTCCCTCATATAATTTAGTAAATACTAATTCGGTTATTGAATAAATTATTCAATAATCTATATGTATTATTATACTTTGTAATAGTTAAAAGAATATATTTTATCGTCGGTTTTAAATATAGATATTTTTTGTTGTTATTATAATGCCTACGAAAATTAAAACTATGAATTGTCCGCTTATTCCATCAGCTCGTTTTTCTTTGGCTTTATTTATTTTTTTCGGCTGTGTTGTTCAATATACACAACGTATTAATTTATCAATTGGTATTGTTTGTATGATTAATAAGACATTTATTAATACTGAACTTGAATCAATACCATATTTAACTCGCATTGATAATCCAATAATAAAAACTCCATCAAAAAATACGATTCTATTTTTTCAAGATAAACGATTTTCATGGACTGAATTTGAACAACAGATAATACTTGGTGCTTATTGGATTGGATATATAATAACACTTATACCAGGTAATTAAAACTCAAATAGACAATAATTTAAAGCTTTTCATTTTTGCTTTTTTTTAAAAGGTGGTTGGTTATCGATAAATATAGGAGCGAAACGAATATATGTTTATTGTCTATCGATAAGTTCCATTGCGACATTAGCACTATCAATTATTTACCTTCTCGAAACTATACATTTTACTTTCATATTTATTTTACGAATTATAATTGGTTTCGCACATGGTGCTCTTATACCTGCAACATATTCGTTATGGTCAGTATGGGCTGCACCTCAAGAACGTTGTACTTTAACATCATTAGGTTTTTCTGGTATTAATTTTGGTACTGGTTAGTATATGAAATTAAATTACAGATTTGTCAATAATTGATTTTCTATTCTGTTATAGCTATTATAATGTTAATTGGAGGTTTCTTTTGTCGTTATATTGATTCAGGTTGGATATATTTATTTATTTTATCTAGTTTACTTGGTTTTATATGGATTCCATGGTGGATAATATATGTTGCTGATACACCAGAACTTCACAAAACTATAAGTGAAAAAGAACGACATTTTCTTCATCATTTTAATGGTAAATTCATGCACGGTAAACAACGACATGTCATATCGTTAATTTCATTACCTTGGAAGAATATTATTCGATCAAAACCGATCATTGCTTTATTTATTACTCAATTATGTAATCTCTTTGGTATTTTCTTTTTTTCGAACACTTTTGGTAAACTACTTCAAGATATTCATCATATTTCGACATTATATATTGGATATATATTATGCACTGGATTTCTATTAATGCAGCTATCAGGTTTAACGACTGGTATAATTGATAAAGAAAAAAAAAGTGATATTCATTGATTTTTATTTGATTTTAATAATAGGTATTGTTGCTGATTATCTCGTTCGAAAAAATTTGATATCATTAACAAATGTTCGAAAATTATTTAATTCACTTACGTCATTTAGTTCTGCTTTCTGCATTATAATATTATGTTTTTGTGATGAATCACGAAAGATATTAGGTGCTATTACTGTACTTATTTATCTTTTTGGTTCAGGTTAGTTTATTTTCGTATACAGATAATTTCAATTACTAGATTAAAAGAAAAACAATTATTTTTTTCTTTATGAATAAATAGGTTTTGCTCATGGTTCTGGTTTTCTTGTTAATTTTACTGATATTGTCCCGGCTTATTCAGGACTTATTTTTGGTATAGCGAATACATTTGCTTCGTTAAGTGGTTTTATAGGTAATATTATGGCAAGTATGGTAATCAAACAGCCAGTACTCAATGATTGGCGAAAATTGTTTATTCTATTTATTATCACTTATATTATCGGAGGCATTGTATTTTTATTATATGGTTCAGCAGAACCGTTACAATGGGCTAGATTTCCGCAACAGAATGAACCAAACAATGATGATGATGATGAACAGTCTATATTCACGGAGAAAACACAGCCAATTGAACAATCGACGATAATAGAGAAAATTTAACAGAATATTATGACTCTCGTTGAAAAAAAAACGAACATGAACACTTGTATAAAAGTTTTTATTTCGTTTACTTCTTTGAGCATTGTTTTTTCTTTTTTCATTTGCTACATTTCAAAGAGACTAGCATGAATAAAATGTTATATATTGATCATACATATCGGTTTGAACATAAAGTTTTGCAAATTTCATTTCTATTGAACTATAATATAAGCAATTTTGAAAATTCAACTGTACGGTGACAAACAAAAAAAAAGAAAAGATAAATAATATTGCTCATAAATGATGGTGAGATATTTTGATTAGATTTATCTAGTTAGAGATTCTGCACTTGATGTTATGGAAATAAAACAAGAAAGTTTTTTCTATTTTCGATTTATTACTACTTGAAGAAATCTTTTTATTATAAATGTATCCTGCAGTTTAATGCACCCAATTTAAATCCACGATGTACAATCATATCGTATTTTTAATGCATGCTAAAAGATAAAAATTAAGTCTATTTGAAAATATAAATTAATCAATTCATTTATTCATAAATGCGATGTTAAATTATGTGTTCAGATTTGAATAAAATAATCGTTATTAAGAAGTGCTCAAGAAAACGTCAAAAAATATTTTATTGAATATATTTTACATAACACAACAATTGTTTATCTATTTAATATGAAACGATTTCAATACAATATATTATAACAATTATAAAGAGTCAATTAAAACTTCATATGCTGTGTCTGCCAATAAAAAAATATTTATTTATAATATTTTCACATCAACCATACGTGATAGCATGCTGTTGTGATAATACTGTTCTGTTTTTTTTTTAAAGACTTGAAAGTGAAATATTCTTTTTTTCATACCAAAGCATAATATATTACGTACTACGAAAAATATCTTCATTTTTTTATTATTCAAGTAAAATGCGCAAGTATAAATTATAAAAAAATTTTCTATGCTATAGACATTGAGAAGACTCAGCAAATTCCAATATTTATCTTTTATCTTCTATATATTATAAACATAACACTGCTTCTTACTGTTTCATTTTTAATAGGTTAGTCATCCTTTTCACGCTTGACTGAAATCTATTCAAACAGCAAGGCTTTATTTAGGTAATCGTCAAAAGAATAAAACAGTAGAAGAAGAAGAAAAAAAAATTAGATAATATATACTTGTCCTTTGCTCTCTTTGTTTTTTTTATTCTTGTTTATTTATTGATCATTATTAAATAGTTTTCTTTTTAGTGTTATGGCTTCCAAAAAAGAATTGACGTCACCACAGTTTATTCCATCAACTCGTTTCACATTAGCTTTACTTGTTTCTTTTGCACTTTTCACTCAATATGCACAACGAGTTAGTTTAGCTATAGGTATTGTTTGTATGGTTAATAGAACAAATATAAATACAGCATTAAACATAACAACAGATTCTACTCAAATTCAAAATAAAACAACAATAACAAGAACTAAATATGGATCTCAATATCTAGAAGATAAACAATTTGTTTTGACTGAATTTCAACAACAAATTTTACTTGGTGCTCACTTTTTTGGATATCTTCTTACGTTAGCACCCGGTACATAACATAAAGCATGATTTTAGTGTTAAAAAAATGTTTCATAAAGTTCTTTTTTTTCTATACATTCAGGTGGTTGGATATCGCTTAAAATAGGTGCCAAACGGACGTTTGGTTTTGGTCTTCTATTGAGTTCGATAGCTACATTAGCAATGGTTACCATTCATTATTTTCATGATATGTATTTTATTCTTGCCGTTATTTTTCGAGTCATTACAGGTCTTGGTCATGGTCCATTATTTCCGGCTACATATACTGTTTGGTCTATGTGGGCTGTTCCTTTAGAAAGAAGTACTTTGACATCAATTGGATTTTGTAGTACAAATTTAGGCACATGTATATAAACATTCTTATTTGTTTGTATTTATTATTAATAAATGTCTTTTTTTCTTTTCTCAAAAGCTGTAACAATGTTAATTGGTGGCCTCTTTTGTCGTTATGTTAGTTCAGGATGGATTTATATATTTCTTTTAACAAGTGTGTTTGGTTTCATATGGTTTCCATTATGGATGTGGTTCGTAGCTGATTCACCTCTATCTCATCGAACAATCAGCGAACAAGAACGAAACTATATATGTAAACATATTGGTATTGGTACAGATAACAATAAAAAGCGATCTACTTCATTTGCTTCTGTGCCTTGGAAAAAAATTCTTCGTTCGAAACCTATTATTGCATTAGTCATCTCACAATTTTGTAATTTGTTTGGACTTTTCTTTTTCTATACAAATGTTGGTAAATTATTAACTGAAATTCATCGTGTTCCTGCTCAAAAAGCAGGATATGTTTTAGCTGGAGGATTTATATTTATGCCAATAGTTAGTCTGTCAACTGGTAAAAAAAAAACTAAATATATAGATAAAAATAGAAAATTGAAATTTTTTGTTTATTATATGAAAAGGTGTTGCTGCTGATCATCTTGTACGATCAAATGTGATGTCATTGACTAATGTTCGTAAATTATTTAATTCTCTTACATCATTTATTCCTGCAGTATGTATGATTGTTCTTTGTTTTTGTGATCATACACGACAATTACTTGGTATCATAACTGTATTCATATTTCTTGTTGGTTCAGGTAAATTATTAAAAAGATAAATTTTATTCATTTAAGACAAAAAAAGATTAAAACGAATTTGTTTTTCATAAATGTTTATAGCTATCGCTTATGGTTCTGGTTATGTTGTTAACTTTGGTGATATAGCTCCAGCCTATTCATCGATTATCTTTGCTGTAGCAAGTGCACTTGGAACAGTTGGTGCTCTTATTAGTAATCTTATAGCAGGTCTTATTATAAAACAACCCATTCTTGATGATTGGCGAAAACTTCTTGTAATATTTGCAATAATTTATATTATTGGTGGTTCTGTTTATCTATTATATGGATCAGCAGTACCTCGAAAATGGGCTAGATTTCAATCGGAAGAATCGAAACAAAATGAAGAAAATATGTCTTTAACAACAGTACCATTGAAAACAGATGATTCACATGTCACAAAGAATAATGAAATTAGTTAATCTATAAGTTTTTCTCAGTAGGTTGTTATCAAAAAAAATCAATTTACTTTATTTTCATTTTATGTTTTCTTAGTACTTTTGAATCTGTCAAATGTCTTGATAGATATTGAATTATCATTTTCTTGTAAATTTTTTTTATTTGTGCATGTTTAGTTAGTTAATAATAAGAAATTGATTATTTGTATATGAAGAAAATATTCGGGGAAGACATACATACATAGTTACAAACAGGACTGTTGCAACCGGGAGGGAGATGTCGGGAGTGTAACACCTCCCCCAATCCTCAAAAATTTTCATTTTTTCTTGGTAAAATCCAAAAATTTTCTTGTTTTCTGTTAGCAAAAATGATGATAAATCCCCCGAATTCTCAAAATTTAACCTCTATCCCCAACAAATTCATTGCACCTGCTCCCCCTCCCCCAAATGTTGGTTGATTCTGGGCAGCCCTGGTTACAAAACCCGCAGTGGCCAGATTCTCTAAGTTTTTATTGGAAATTTCTGAATATAAGACACCACTGCTGTTGTTTAAAATTTGTGAGTAAGCCATGCGTGATGATGGTAATTTCATTTAAACACTAGGATTGCTTCAGTTGTTAGAGTTCCAGAAGTTCAGAACTCCATCACATCTTATTTGAAGTTCATACTGAATGATAAATATATAAGAAAAACAATAATGGTTTATGTTTTGTGTTTGTTTGATAGTATCATTGTTTTTTACTTGTTCATTCCAGTTTAGTATCTGCCGACTAACATCTTTCTTTATTCATTTATTCTATTTTTTTACTTGTAATTCCATAGAATAAATTATTATTCTGAGTGAGATATGTACAATTTAACTTGCACAGTACTTGACTAAACGTTTTATCTAATGATAATCAATAGTTTTGCTTGAACATTACAATCACTTTTTGTAAATGCTTAGATTAAGTCAAAGTCATTGCATATTTATGCATGATTTTCTTTTTCAGCCAAAGGATTTAATGTAGATCTTTTTCTACAGTGAAAACATTCATATAAATGCGAAGCATGAAATGAAACTGTCGTTTTTGTTTGATCTAAATCAATGTCAAATTTTATCAGCATTTATGTAAAAGAAAAATCAATTTATTACACTACTTTCTGTAAATTCTACAGTTAAAACTTCATCTATTCATGGGACATTATGATTCATAGATATGAAGTAAAAGGAACTAACGGTCGCAAGTATAAAGGTATAGAAAAAAACTTCAAATCATTTGTGTTTCCCATGAGCTCATATCTTTATTACTTTTATTCGACCATTAAAATCTTATTAATATTTTTGTAGTTTTAACAGAAATCCTGTACACTGATAAGACAGCCTCATTGCTATGACTCATATCCTATCAAGGCGTTTTAGTTTTTTTAACTTGTTAGTTTTGGGCTTTTTTATACAATATGCACAATAAATTAATTTATATCTGGATGTTGTTTCTATGGTTAACAAGAATAATATTAATATAATATCAAACACATTCTCATATGCTGCTCAAATCAATAATATGCCAAGAACAATATCAACTAATTATGGATCTCAAATTCTGAACTTTTGGTCGACTAATTTCCAGCTACATATACTTATTTCTTTTGACATATTTTTTTCGTTTCATATGGCTTACATTAAATATATGGTTAGTAGATGATACACCTTAGTCTCATGAAAAAATAAATAATCTCAAAGTATTAATATGAGTACAAATGACAAAAAGAGAGGCGACCTAATGCACTTGCTGCTTTGCCTCGGAAAAAGATTCTTCGTTCTATACCTGTTATTCCATTAGTTATCTCAATCTATTGGGAGTTTTCTTTGTTCTATACAAATGTTGGTAAACTATTGACTGGGATTCATCGCGTTCCTGTTCCGCAAGTAGCATTCATTCTAGTTGGAGGATTTATATATATGCCAAAAGTTAGTCTTTCAATTGATAAAATAAAGTTTTCTATTTGGTTGGAAATCTTGTTGTTGTCAATTACCTTGTTTGAGCAAATATTATTTCGTTCTCTTGCACTATTTGTTTCTGCAACATGTATGATTGTTGTTTGTTTTTATAATCGAATTCGACCAATACTTAGTATTATATAACTATACTTATTTTTTTTTGCTTCTTAAAGATGAGTCAAAGGCTTACTCTTCATGGTTAGTAATAATAAAATAAGTTATTGAAGTTGTTCCAATGAAGTTTAAACGAGCAAGAATTGTATATTTTGAATGATATCATCAAAATGCTACATTGAGTAAATATGTAGTTGAATAGTACAAAAAGATAAGAAAACATCTAAAAAAAGATTGAAAGTATATAATATTCGAAGTGTATATTGTCAATTCTAGACTATAACATTTTGGTTGAATTCTAAAATACAAAAAAAGACTTCGGAGACTGTCGAATAATTAAAGTACGCCTATGATGCTGAGATTCGGTAGAAAATAAAAAGAAGCTAGCTAAGAAATCTTAACATCGTATTACTGCTTTCATGATTTGAAAAACTTTAAGTTTTCGGGTCTAATAGAAATTTGTCATAAACCATGCACCTTAAACATATCAGTTGAATGATGATCTCATGTACTGTATAACATCATTGTCAAAGTTATCTCAGTTTCAAAATTAACTTGAACACTATCACATATCATTAGATATACCCTCATATGACAGGAAATCAAATTGACTACTTTTAGAAACTTTCAAATTATTACTATTATTATTATTATCGAAATAAATATTTCCAGAAGTAAATACATATTCTGATAGAGCTTGAAATTCTCTATTATCCTATATATTTCTGTCTTGCCTTGCGTTTACTTACTAAAGGATAACTCGAATATTATAGAGACACCCTCCTTGATAAACTATAAAAGACTGCATTTTTTACTATCTCTTTCGTTTTTATTTTCAGAAGTCTAGGATGATAGAGAATTTCAAGTGCTATCAGAATATATAATTAGTTGGCGAAAAAGTTGTTTCTATTTTGGTAATGAACCTAAAATAAACGTGAAAGAGATAGAAAAAATTCAATTTTTAAAGTTTGCCAAAGGGTGCTTCTGTAATATTCGATTTATCCTTCAGTAAGTAAGTGCAAGGCAATACAGAAATATATAGGATGATAGAGAATTTCAAGCTCTATCAGAATATGTATTTACTTCTGGAAATATTTATTTTGATAATAATAATAATAATAATTTGAAAGTTTCTAAAAGTAGTCAATTTGATTTTCTGCCAACTGAGGGTACATCTAATGTATTCAACTTTTGTTTACAACAAACACAAGTAGGATAAAAGACAACTATACCGGGTGGTAGAGAAATTCAAGCTCTATCAGAATATAAAGGATGTTTCATAAATAACAGCCCCATTTTTATAGAGTAAGACTCTATAAAAATGGGGCCGTTACATATGAAACACCCTTTATATGCATAATCCTTCCAATGCGTGGAAGGAATTGTCTAATTAATCATTAATGCTAGATTGAGTTTTTTAGACTTCTGAAATTTTGATGATCCCAACAATAAAAATAAATAAAAACATTCTTTCCTTCATTCGAACTTGTAAGGAGTTCTCTTTCAAATGATAATAGCCCGAGCTTCGCGGCTTGGCCTCTGAAAATCTTCTGAGTGGTAACATATAGAAACATGGAATATCTTTTATTAATGTATTTCTAAGCCAAAAACTTATGCAAATGTTCCTCAATATTTCATATACCATGCCGAAGGTAGATTTTTTCAGAGGAGTTTAATCAAAACAACTTCGATACGATATATATATATATATGAATGTATTCTGACGACGGTTCATGGCTCTCATCGTATTACCATTTGATTCATTTATGGTTGTTGGTGTAACATGTATAAATGCAAAATTTGATGCTTTTATTTATAATGTTATAGCTGATTTTATTATATAACTATCAATCCTTGAAGATCAATGAAAGTTTCTTATAATCTTTTATATTCATCACTAATTTAGCCTATGTTAGTTAGTAGTATCAAGAACATAGGCTACATTTACACTCAATGAATTCTAGATGCCGCAAGTTTACAAACACAATAAAATGCTCTGTATATGAGGCATTCATAATAAATCAATGGTTAATAATACATCCATTGTTCCCCATATCCAATATTTACCTCTTCGTTGTGATGTTACTAATAATGTCTCATAATTCCTTTTCCTTTTTTTCTTCTTTTTCTGATCTATAGATTTAATTTTATTCCAATATCCAAAAAAAAAAGAAATGGCTTCAGGAGATATTCAATCAGATGAAAGTCTTTATCCAATCGCTGTTTTAATTGATGAACTTCGTAATGAAGATGTTCAAGTAAATAATATTTATTCTTTTAAGATGAAACTTGTCTATGTATATATGCATATTTTTAGTTACGTCTAAATAGCATAAAAAAATTATCTACTATTGCATTGGCACTTGGTGTTGAAAGAACACGATCTGAACTTATTCCATTTTTGACTGGTTTGTTTGTCTTTTTTTCAATAATAAATAAACGAATATATTATCTATATATTCTTCATTTTTCCAGATACAATTTATGATGAGGATGAAGTTCTATTAGCTTTAGCTGAACAATTAGGTACATTTACACAACTTGTTGGTGGTGAAAGTTATGTCCATGTTTTATTGGTATATAAAATTTGAGAAGAAAGAAATTTTTTTTTTGTTTAAATAGTTTTATTTTAAATTTTCTTTAGCCACCATTAGAAAGTTTAGCACAAGTTGAAGAAACAATTGTCCGTGATAAAGCTGTTGAATCACTTCGTATATTAGCACCACAACATTCAACAACAGATTTAGAAACATATTTTGTACCAACTGTTAAACGTTTAGCACAAGGTGATTGGTTTACATCACGTACATCAGCATCAGGTCTTATATCTGTTTGTTATTCACGGGTTTCAAATCATGTTAAAAGCGAATTACGACAGTAAACGTTTATTTTTTTGTTTTTTTGAAATTCAATATAAAAATTTTCTCTTTTAAAGATTATTTAAAAGTCTTTGTCAAGATGATACACCAATGGTACGTCGTGCAGCAGCATCAAAATTAGGTGAATTTGCTAAAGTTGTTGAACCAGAATATTTACGTCAAGAACTTGTTATATTATTTACTAATTTGGCAAATGATGAACAAGATAGTGTACGTTTATTAGCTGTTGAAGCTGGTATATCAATGGCAGGTCTATTTCGACATGAAGATCTTGAACAACAAATGATGCAAACATTACGTTCTGCTACAGAAGATAAATCATGGCGTGTACGATATGTTGTTGCTGATAAACTTGTTGAAGTAAAGAAAAAAAAAACCTTTATTATCATTATTATTTATTCTTCATGGAATAAAACTAAAAAAAAAATAAATGAATTGATCTTTAATATTTAGTTACAAAAAGCAGTTGGTCCACAAATAACAAAAGATGATTTAGTTACAGCTTATTGTTCATTATTAAAAGATCCTGAAGCTGAAGTACGTGCTGCAGCTGCATCGAAATTAAAAGATTTTTCTACACATTTACCTGTCGATACACGTGAACAAATAATTATGTCACAAATTTTACCATGTGTTAAAGATATGGTTGGTGATATGAATCAACATGTTAAATCAGCTTTAGCTTCAGTTATAATGGGTCTTTCACCATTACTTGGCAAGGATAAGTATGTTTGAATATTTTTAATTATTATCAATGATAAAAAGAAAATAAATATTCGTTTTGTTTAGTACACTTGAACATCTTTTACCATTATTTCTTAGTCAACTTAAAGATGATTATCCAGAAGTTAGACTTAATATTATTTCAAATCTTGATTGTATAAATGAAGTATGTAGATTTTCTCTATTTATGAAATAATTCGAAATTTGAGAAGAATTTGTCTTCTAATTCAACATGCAAAACTAATTATAAAAACTTAATTTAAGTTTAGTTTTTATAAATAGTTTTGCTCAAGTTTCGAATAAGTTGTACTACACAAAAACAAAATAATCTTCGATTGAATTAATTAGGTTATTGGAGTTCGTCAATTATCACAAAGTCTTCTACCAGCTATCGTTGAATTAGCAAGTGATGCTAAATGGCGTGTACGTCTTGGTATTATTGAATATATGCCATTATTAGCTGGTCAACTTGTATGTTATTTTTTATTTAAATCTTTTTTCTAATTATATATTAAGAAATTCTTTTCTAGGGTCCAGAATTTTTCGATGAAAAATTAAGTAGTCTTTGTATGAGTTGGCTTACAGATCATGTCTTTGCAATACGTGAAGCAGCTACAAATAATTTAAAAAAATTAGTTGAAAAATTTGGTCGAGATTGGGCACAAGGTACAGTTATACCAAAAGTTATACAATTAGCACGTGATCAAAATTATTTATATCGAATGACATGTTTATTTGCTATTAATGTATAAATATTAAAAATAAAAGAGATATTTTTATTTTTATTTTTAATTTAATTTAGGCTTTGGCTGAACCATGTGGTCAAGATATAACACAACGAATGATGTTACCAACTATACTAACACTTGCCAGTGATACTGTTGCTAATGTTCGATTTAATGTGGCTAAAACATTACAACGTATTTATCCAATACTTGATCAAAGGTAATTATTGATAAAAACCATAATTTTACATTCTATTTTCTTTTTATAATATAAATTCATTGGTTTTCATTCTAATTGAAAGTCATCCATTCTCTATCATTAAAGTTTTGTCCAGAAGGAAGACCATAACAGAAGTTACAGATTTCTATCTTCTGTCAATAAAAAATTATTTAACACAATGATTGCGAAATGTTTTTGACTAATAGTTAGTTCTAAAAAGAACTTTAATCATAATACACATATTAGTTTATGTGTTTATATCAAAGACAAAATAACTCTAGAAAAAACATTTATCATATTACTCACTGCGAATGATTTATTGTGTCATAAAAAATACTATTCTCGTATCTGTATAATCCAAAGTTTTTCCAAATAAATCTTTCAGAAAATAGATTATACACGTAGTAATACATATCAGCATAAGATTAATCACACTCTATAAATAGGTAAAAGAAAACATATAGATTTTTTGACACACGATCTGATAGGAGTGTTGAAGTATATATTGGGTAGAACTTTGCACCTCCCACAAACAATGACAGACTAATAGACGTTGTTGATATACGATCTGTAATCTTATATTAGTAACGTCTATTTATAATATATGACTGACTTCCTTATAGCATTTGTGGAAGATTAAGTAAAACTAGAGTAAAGAAAAATGTCAGAAAAAAATATTGAATAAAACAATCTTCCTGTGATTAGCAACCACAGTTAGATCGTATTTCACTTTTTAATCCCTCAGGATTATGCTAACAGCTTTTTTTATACTATTCAAAGAGACTAAATCGTGTTCGGAAATCATCTCGATCCAATGCTTTATTATTCTTCATACAGAGGTTCTATAAATGGATCGCAAAAGACATAACAAAGAATTCATAGTTAATACTTTTTTTTATTTTTTAGTGCATTAGCTTTACAAGTTAAACCCTGTTTGGAAAAATTAAGTCAAGATTCTGATCATGATGTTCAACATTTTGCCAATGAAGCTCTTGAAAGTATGTTAATATAATCATGATGTTTTTTTTTGTCTAAAACTGATTTTCTGTCCTCTGTATTCTTCTAAGAAATATCACCTATTCGTAGCAGTTATCGTTAACAGAAAGAAAAAAAAAAAGAATTAAAAGATTCTCTAAATGATAATTTATATAAAAATAAAACAAAAGAGTAAACTAAACAATGTTTCTACTTAAATGTTTTTGTTCGTCTTGATATTAATAATGAATATAATCTTGCTTATTCTTATTCATTTTTGTCTAGAAGTTATTGAAGCTTTATGAAATAAAAATTTCGTTATATCTTGGTTTGTTAGTTTTTTTTTTTTGTTTTTTTTTATGTGTGTGTGTGTGTGCAAAATTTTGTCTAGTTATTTTTATTTTGAGTGTGTATCTTTCATTTTTGTTTCTTGAATTATTATAGAAATATTAGAACCACCTTTTTCTTCTAATAATCATGAAAATGAACATAATGAAGATGTCACACGGGTGCTGGTTTGTCTTTGATTTTTTTTTGCTCATTTAGGGGTGTTGAGATTACTAACTTGATTTTAATATTTCATTATTCTCTAATAATAATGTAATTTATTAAATTTTATTTTTTGTTTAGCTTTGACCAAGGTTTAATTGATCAAACATCGGGACATATTCTTGTTCTTATTTTTTCTTTTTTGTAATTCACGTTTTTTTTTTGGTCTTCTCTTTTTTTTTTGCCCACAATGTTGTCATGTTCACATATTCTTTTTTTTTGGAGTTATTCATCCTTTCTATGGGTTTTCTGTAAGAAAACTTTCATTTTGACTTTAATTTTTTTTTTTCGCTCAATTCTTTCCTTTTCATGACACAAGAGAAAGCTTAATAAAATACTGTACTGTTTTTTTTCTGGTCTGATTACACAACACGTAAATTATAGAATGAATGCAAACAAAAAAAAAATAGACTTTTAATATTGATTTCTTATTGGAAAGATAATTTTTCTCATGAAAAATAAATAATTACAAAAAAAAAGAAATGTGTTCTGTTATTCTTTCTATTTCTTCAGATGTCATCAAATTCTGTTGCATTAGATGAATTATCTGAATTTCTCGATCCACAAGGACGTCTTGATATTAAATCACTAGCACTTCAGACATTACTATCATTAACTGCATCTAAAGAAGGCCGTCATTTATTGTTATCACTACCTAATACTGACCCTACTAAATCATTATTAACACGTGTTTGTCGTCTGATATTTGAAGATGTTCAAGAATCAGTTCGTTTTGACGCACTTCTTTTATTGATTAATTTAACAAGTGATAATGAATTATCAATACTTAATAATAAACAAATGTCCATTACGAATGATTTTTGGTTACAATTATTAAAAGTAGGAATTCAACAAAAAAAAAATGATTAGTTATAAATATGTGGTCGAAGCAAAAAAAGTTTAGAAACGAAGTATTTTTTGATTGTCTTCCGTAATGGTAACAGATAGAACCAATCAGAGAAAATATTTGAGTATGTGAAACAATCTTCTTTCAGAAGAGGTACTTGTCGAATTTCAATTAAGAGGTTTGGGTAGAAGGTCTCTGGAAAATCAAGACCTCTCAAAAGTGCAATTTCAATCACGGAACTTAAGTAACTTCAACAACTGAGGCAATCCGAAAAGTTCAAGAATTTGTTGAAATTTAGAGAACAGATCGGTCCTAGCGGTACAAACAAAATCGACATCTTCATGCTTTGCTTATACAAAAATTTCAAACAACTGCAATAGTGACTTGCATCCAGAAATACCACAAGATATGACAAATATACGGTACAATTTTTTTCGTGAATATTCTAATATAGGTGTGGCTATGAGTGTAGAAATAATCGGAACTCACACCTTTAGAGCTACCATTACTGAATAGTTACGTGGTTCGGCACATATCCACAAGGAACTGTGTGCAAACCTAAGTGCTACTAGCCATGGAATGACTCTAAACAAATGAGTAACGACTATTGGTCCCGAATCACTTATTCAATAGTATACCTGCTCTCATAGCTAGTATGTGTATGGGAAGCACAAGTAATTGAGCGCTAAAACTCTGCGTCATATTAAACGTTTGTCCAGAGCTACAACGAGTCATAGTTGTAAGGAAGATATTGTGCTATTGAATCTGCCGTTTGGTAGCACCTCTTGCTGCAACTTACCTGAAAGCCATAAATATTCTTCCTTTTCAAACCTTTCCTCCAGCTCTATGAATGAAGTTGTATTCTTGAGAATTCATGACTTAAGGAACCAGATCACTGCTGTCCTAAAACTCATTTTCTGAACTTTATCAAAAACATTTTGCAAACATGTTCGTCTAATAAAGAAAAAACTTTTCAACAAAATAAGAAATCTTCAGCGAACGACCATCATTGTGCAATAGACCAAAAAAGCCGTTTTCTGTTGTTTTTATAAAAATGTGTATGAATTTGTTGTATTCTACACATTGTAGCCTTTCGTAGAATGATTGCCATTCACTGAAGATAGGTCGTCGAAAGTCCGAGGACATGTCAGAAATGTTTTCTCTATTAGATGAATTTGTTTGCAAATGTTTTCAGTAAAAACTGGAACACTAGTTTTCTAGTGGCCTTATACTCAAACCTATTAATTTGAATTCAACAAGTACTTCTTCTGATAGGAGTTTGTTTCAACTACTCGAATCTTTTCTATGATTGATTCTAGCTGTTACCATTAAGAAAAACAAGTCAAAAATACTTCGTTTCAAAAGTGCTGTACCTTCATTTTATACTAACAAGAAAAATAATTTTATATTTAGCGTTGTATTGATGATCGTCAATATGAACATGCAGATGCTGGATGTAAACTTCTATCAAATATAACATCTCGTACAATAACAATTGATCAAATAAATGAATTAATAAATCATTTCGATAAAAATTATCCATTGTGGTTTGATAATCTTATTCAAGCATTTTCTACAATTGATTATAATGTTAAAAAAAATAATCTAGATTATTTATCAGCATTTCTTGTTAATTTAACACAATCAAAAATAATTCGACAACGTCTAAGAGATAATGGACATTTAAAACGTTTATTATGTTTTACAGATCAAAATCATTCAATTATACGACGCGGAAGTATTGCATGTATACTTAAAAATTGTTGTTTTGATCATGGTTTGTTTTATTAAAATTTTCTATGATTAATTCTTAACTTGTTTTTGTTTATTCTTTTTTATTAGAAAGTCATGAACAATTAATTTATCGTATGGGTGACAATGATGATTTTATATGTTCACTACTTTTACCACTAACTGGTTCAACAACTGATGAATTAACGGAAGAAGAAAATGAACAATTACCAATTGATTTACAATATTTACCAAGTGATAAACATCGTGAAACAGATCGAGATATTCAACAAATTCTTCTTGAAACAATTCTTCTTGTATGTTGAAATTGAAGAAAAAATTCTTTTTTTTTTTAATATTTATTTTTCTATACATAGTTATGTGCAACAAAATCTATTCGTGAATATTTTCGTTCAAAACAAATTTATTTTATATTACGACAATATCATCAACAAGCAAATTTAGATTTTGCTTGTAATCGTACATGTGAACGAATTATTCAAATATTAATTGGTGATGAAGATTATAATGTTGAAACAGATAATCTACTTGAATTGAATATTCCTGAACATTTAAGAGAAAAATTCCATGATATTGCTCGAAAAGAAGAAGAAGAAGAAAATCGTGTCAATCAATGAATTAAATATTTCAAATATTTTCATTTGATTAAAAGAAAACATAAATATATATTCATTGATGTCATAAAAATTCCAACTGTTTATTCAAAACAAAAAGAAACAGTCTTATGTCACCATAGAAAAAAAATAACATTCTGCCGTAAAAACTTTAGACTACTACTCAGTGTTTGTCTAATGATAAATTATTTCTAAATAATCCGGGATGATAGTTACGGCTATGAAGCTAATGCTTTTAGAATCTATATGTGTCGTAGGTCCATCTTAGATTCGTCTACGATATATACACAGTAGTTTCCAAAAGTATTCACCAAGGATTATTTGTAATTTTTTTCAGCTGTCGTAAGTGCTAAAACGAGTCTAAACAGTGACTGGAGTAGAGAATATGATTTCCAACAAGGATGTAAGGAACTAAAAATTATTATCAAAGTCACAAAGATAGGGCTCCAAAAAATTAAAATCCTCATTTCTCAATGCCTATGACACATAAATTTAATTTTGATTAGATTACATTAGAGCTCATCCGCGTTCACTCCTGAAAATTTTCTTTTGACTGGATCGGGTCCGAAAAGTGTGAGTCGGATGGACTCTAGACTATGAGGAACGATAGAGTGGACCATCCTCTAGAAAATGAGCCGTTGTCGAGTGCTCTGAAATACAGAAATTTGATTGAAGATCAAAAAATGGTATTTCGATAGGAAATTGGAAAAAAAAAGCGATATTAGTGACTTCCATTAGATTGCTGTGTCTCAGCTAAGGCGTCGTGTGAAGAACTCGGAGACATTTCATTTTGTAGAGAATTGTTTGTTTTTATTGTTCTATGTAGTCTAAACAAGATTATGTGCACTTGTTCTAGGTGTTGAAAAACTAGTCTATCAGCTGTCTGGAGTTTCTGTTGTTAGGAACCTGATAATACTTTTATTTCCTTGTTTTTCTGTTGAAAACAACTTTCTCTATTCGAATACAACTTGTCGAGTAATTTTGGTATCTACTATATATAATCGCTTACATTTAACATGTGTTCGAGTATGCGTGAGTAATGGTTTTAATAAGAACAAACGACAAATAAAGCATAATCTGATGTTTATCTTCCAATTCATTTGATAAGTCAGATACGGAAACATCATTCTTGTTTTTTTGTTTTGTTATGATCGATATTTTCGCATTGTTTCACCGGTTAATATATTGGCTTGGATACTTGTGTTGATAGTTTTGTATTCACTAGCAATCTGCTTTTTTCAGCAAGTTGAGACCCTTGTACAATAGAGTAAGATATGACAAGTATTAATCGAATCATTATTATTTGAGACAATATGGACAAACATAACCTATGAATGTCGTCATTAAAAATACTTTTAATCTATGTACTTTTCATAGCCATATTGAGAAAAGTTCTATGAACGATATTTTGAAACACCATAAAACCAACCTGGTTCATGATAAAATACGGTGTGCCAGAACAATTCTAACCTCTATCGATCTTACTTCAATATGACAGACAAAATCTTATATAATAAAAATACTACTTTGACTTCTAATCAACCAAAACGTTGTTATATGTTTATTATGAATCATACATATTTATATCCTCAGCTTTCTCTCTCGTAAATGATTATCAGACGCGCGAATCAATACATTGTATCGATCTCACTTGCACAATTAAATGTCACAAACTACTGTATCACAAGTAGTATCGCCAATGAAAGGTGATATTGTTCTAACACGTAAAGGTCATCGTCGTTTATGGGATGGTCGTCATTGGCGTGTACTTTGTCGAATATCGGATTGTACAGCTCAACGACAAGGTTCATTATATAATAAATTTGGTCTATGTAAAAAACATTTTACTCAAATGGAATTTCATAAGTTTAAATCTAATAAATCTTCATCATATGAATCATCATTTTTATCATCAAATACCAAACAGAAAGAACAAAAACAAATAGTTTCTGTAGGAAAACAAGACGAAAACAACAAAACAGATAAACGTCATAATTTAAACATTATCGTTGATAAACTTCGACGTTCACAAACAATATCGAAAACATGTTCGATGAAATGACAATTAGATTTGATATACTTTAATAAATATGAATAAAAGGTACTACTGCAGATTAGTCATACTCTCGCCCTCACTCTCACATTGGTTGTTGCGTTCAGTGTACCAATCAGTGTAAAGGTGTAACTAAACTGCAGAAGAACTGATAAGAACATATATCTTTTACTTTTGATGAATATTCTATGTGAAAATAATCGTTTTTTTTATTACAAAGTTGACGAAAATGACAAAAGATCAATGTATTCTTAGCTTTGATAAGAGTACAAAAATGAAAAAATTTCGTAAGTTTTCATTCAACAATTGCTCATGAAAGTAAATAATCCCTTCTAGAGTATAATAAAACTGTTATACAGGTTATAATCAAATCCTCTAATAAAATCTTATACATAGATTGAAAATTATTTCTCGAATGAACAGAATAAAACAGATTCTATTTCTATGGTACGTGCAAAATTATAAATCTTGAATTAATAAATCTAACAAATAGTAGTCGTTGCTAGTCTATATCATGAATCAATATTTTATCATTTACTAAGTGACTCATGTAACTAACGAACTATCAAAAAACACCAATGAATAATTACAACGTTTGAATGAATCAGCCTCGTGCAACAAATGCTGCTTTGTTCTTCTCTTTCACCTTATTTGATTCTTTCACAATCACATTGAAATGAATGTAAAAGCTTTTATATACTATAAAAGGAGATGGCTTTTTTTCACATAAACTACATTTTATACTCAATCATTAATTTCATTGAACTTTATAATTATTATGCCTGAAAAAATTGAAATGACAACAAATGAACAAAGCAAAAAACCTACATATGTAGGTGCACTACCAGATATGCCGATGGAAGCTCTTCTTTCCCTCGGTCCACCAAATAATTGTGGCACTGCACCAACAATTCGACTTTTTCTTGCTAAATATCATGCATTTCCATGTACATTATATTGTGTTGCTGATGATACAAGTGCATTATTACATACAACAACAATTGTTGATTATATTCGTGATGAATTAAAACATGATTTACATACCGATCGTATATCTCGAAATTATAATCGACAAACCAAAGAACTCTATGTTGATTCACGTTTATTAGATTTAGGTAATGGTATTATGATTGAAATAAGTGAATGTTACTTTAGTTCTGATGTACAAAATCCAAATAAATTAAAACCAGATCACTCCGATGATTATTTTTTAATTGCATCACAAGTAAATCTTTATTATTTACCTGAACATGATACATATGTACAAGATTTAGCAAGACATTTTTCTAAAATGACTGTATTTTCATCAAAATCATGTACCTTACAAATGGTTTGTCGTAATCAACATGGTTATTATCTTAGTAGTATTAATATTAAAAAACCATTGATTACTGATCTTGCACTTCATTATAGTAAAACTTTTGTTCCAGTACATGAAAAAATTATTAAAAATTTAAATAAAAAAGAAGGAAAAGGTATTGTTCTTTTACATGGTGTTCCAGGTTCAGGTAAATAAAAATTTTGAAACAAAAAAAGACAATAAATAAACTTTCTTTTTTTTTCTCCTTTAATGTTAAATAGGAAAAACACATTATATTCGATATTTAATTCATGAAATTGAAGAAAAAACTTTAATTTATGTACCACCAGACATGGCAAAAGAAATATCTTCACCAGAATTTCTTCCATTTCTAATGCAATATCAAGATTCAATTCTTATTATTGAAGATGCTGAAAATATAATTAAAGATCGAAATGAATGTTTAATACCATCACAAGCTGTTGCTAATCTTCTTAATTTGTAAGTCATTATCGTTTAAAAATTAATTTAAAATTTAATCGTTTCTTTGTTTTGCTTTAAGATCTGATGGTTTATTAGGTGATGCTATGCATCAACAAATCATTGCAACATTTAATTGTGATTTAACAATAATTGATCCAGCTTTATTACGTAAAGGACGTTTAATTGCAAATTATGAATTTAATAAATTAAATATTGAAAGTTCAAAAATTCTTTCCGATAAATTAGGATTTGATGCAGAAAAAATAACTGTACCAATGACACTCGCTGAAATTTATAATCAAGGTGAAAATGATGAAACATCAATTGAAAATGGAAATGAACCAATTGTGAATGGACACCAATAAATAAGCAAATCATTATTAAAATTTTTTGTTGTTTTAATATAAATAAATAAATATATATATATGTTTTTATATATATATATATAAATAACAAAAAGGTTTTTTATTAGCCAGAAATCAATCTTTTTTTGCTCTCTGTCTTAGTTGACATACTTTCTATGCAAATCGTATTTTCTTTCTCTTAATGGCAGACTACTAGTTCGTCAGTGTGGATATAAGCAACCAAAATAAAAAAAAAAATATGCCGCAGTAATACAGATCAAAGAAGAACCGGAAAAAAGTGACGAGAATAATAAGGCATGCTTGTGTCTTGCGCTCTGGTGACATGCAGTAGGTAATACTAGCATGTGAAAAGCACAAAATAAAGCATTTAGTAGTGGATGTATAAGACATCGTGTGCGTTGTTAGTAATAGAAAAGAGAGAATAACAACCACAAAAACAACAACAACGATAGCACAAGGGGAAAAAAACCAACGGATTCTCGCTTCTTGGAGTTGTAGTGTAAGAAAGTGGAAGGAAGCTGATCTAGACGAACCATTTACAAATCATCTTCGTGTAGAACGGTTACGATACATATACATATATATCAAGGTCGAAACGCGTCCACTTGTATCACACAACAGCAAGCAAAAAAAAATAAAAGAACATAAGTCAATTTCAACAAAAGGTATATACTTGAAAATAACTATTGAATTAGGTTAAAGAAAAAGCAATTGCATGTCAATCAAGCAGACACATGCACGTAAAACATGTGTCAGTACGGTAAGGAGCCAGTCAAAAGTCTTGTTTCTTTTTTTTTAATGGTACAATTGGAAACTAAAACTAAAATCAAAATGTATTTTGACTTCTATGCTCTCTTTTTTTTTCTCCTGTTATATCATAATTAAACATTATGAAGATTCTTCTAGTAACAAAAACAATCACGAATGCTTATCTTTTAAGAATACTAAGATATCGTCTTGTTTATTTTTTTTTTTTTGTAATTTCAAAAAAAAAGAAGATAACCATATTATCAAATTGATCATAAAAAGCGATCAATAATTTACCTACTCTAAGGTAGAATGTTTTTTTTTGTATGTGCACGGTCAGGTCATCGTTTCTTTTGACGCATTGAATCTAAACCTTGTATTAATTTGTACATATGCCTGTAAAATCATTTTATCAATGAACTTGATCGGACAGTACTGTGCGCATTTCTATGACCATGAATTGTGTTTTTTTTCTTTTCTTTTTTTTTTTTATTGAGTTACTCCCTATTTCATTCATTCAAGGTTAAGGTTACGTACAATCTTCATTTTTTTTCTCTTATGTTATCTATATCTATCTATCTCTCTATATATAAAGACAAATCGTTGTCGTTAACGTTTTCATAATTTAGTACCAATTGGAATATATAAAGCAATAAGAATGCCGTCATATACGATGCTCAATGTTAAAATGCAACGAGAGTCCAATAGTACACCATGGGGATTTCGAATGCAAGGTAGAAATGTCGTTCACTTGATTTTATTAAATTAAAAATAAAAATTATATTAAATATTTCAATTTAAATAGGTGGAAAAGATTTTGGTTGTCCATTACAAATTCAAAAAGTCAATCCAAATAGTTTAGCTGAACGTTGTGGCATGCAACCTAATGATTATATTATTAAAATTGGACAAACATCAACTGAACATCTTAAACATCCAGATGCTCAAGAATTAATAAAACAACAAAATAATATGCTTGAATTAACATTACAACGGTTAGTTGAGGAGAGAAGAAAAAAAAACACTTCATGTTCATTTTTAATTTAATATATAGAGGTGCACCACCTGATGCTAATGATTATAACAGTCGTGTAAATTTTCCACCTCATCAATTGATGCAATCTACACAAGATAATTTTTCACCTCAATCTCAATATGAATCACCACCACCACAATCTCCTGTCCCACAGGTATTTATAAGAAGAATAAGCACACTTTATAAATATTTGAAGTTATACACTGACCATACAGAACAAGATCCCAAAAGACCTTGAATGGGCAATATAACTAAAGGAGAGATCTATCCAACAATTGATAGAAAAAAGAGCACAGTACATCAAAGGATTATATCTGTTCTATTATTGCAGACAAGAAGTCTGTTAGAGATAATAAATACGTGATATGTTATATTTAATACCTTATTTTCACTTAGGTTTTTTTGTTGCTTATCAAAACTGACGAAGAGATTTAATTTTATTTGTTGGTCAATCTATGTCTTTCATCGAAATCTAGACGACGAATCACTTATAATCTTGTGTTATAAAACCACTATAAAATCGTATCTTACAAAAAAAGTAGGACAATAAAATAAATCATTGACATGTTCACTAAATTACTAAATCTCTTCAAATAGATGTCATAAAGTTTTATGTTAAGTTAATAAAATATTTCATAACAGCTAATATGAAGTTTCATCAGTGTTTTATTTAAATTTTCTCTTCTGCCAGAATGAACATCTATTTTTTGAGAGCACAGACACATAGTACGTGGTACACAATAACTACAAACTCTGGGAAGGTCAACTCAGTTTTTGGAGGAGCGCCACTCTTCGCACTAGAATCCTTCGAATCCAAAATTTTCGGATCCAGATCCGATTAGCAGAAAAAATTCATATCCGTACTTGATCAACACGATAGGCTCTACTTTCATTCCTCACACTAGATAAATCACTGATTTTCATTAATTTATTTTCAATAATAGGTTGCTATGCCAGTATCAAACAATCGGGCTATTTTAAGTCAAGCACATAATACACCAATTGGTCTCTATTCAGCTGATAATGTAACTGAAACAATAACACGTACTCTTAAAAGGTAATGTCTAGAAAATCTAGATCGATGCATGAAAATTCAGCATGTGTATTAGTATGCATGTGGGTGTAGTTCCCCTTCTCCTTCACGTCATATTAATAATACCAATAATCGTGATGATCAAAAAACACCTATCATACTCACAAATAGTGACATCGAAGATCTTCAACAAAAATATTTAACTATGGATTTACAAACCAATAATAAAAGTGAAGTACGACAAGGACCTGCATTTCGAGCACTTGTTCGAGGACTTGATGAAGCAAATGGTAAGAGTTGTTGTTTTTTTTTTGATTATGCTTATTTCTTACATATTAATCATTGAAAGATACTACTGATCGTTCATCATCGAAATCAAAGTAAAAATCAAAAAAAAAAGGAAAGAAAAGAAAAGAAAAGAAATGATATTTATTTTCTTACTTAATAGTGTAACTCCTAAACAAGTTACTACATCAACAATCAAAGGTTTTCGATATACGCCTAATCAGTAAGTGAAAATTAAGAAAATTTTTTAATTTCATAGATAATAAAAATTTTCTTTTAGTATTTTTTTTTTGTTCACAAAGTCTTAATTTAGAAAATAAAAGAGGATGTTAAAAAGAATGTTGAAATGAAAAGAAAAGAACTTTACTTTATTGGTTTTCTTTTGTTTTTCGGTTATGAACACACATACAGATATAATAATCAGGCATGTGAATGATTATTGTCTATATGCTTATGCATTTCTATCAGATTTCATTTTAACAAATTTTATATTTCAAATTTTTCTATTTTTCTATAGCATGAATATTGCACCTGAATATCAAATTGAAGAACCAAAAAAGTAAATAAATATTACTTTTTCAACCTAATATCTTATATTCATATAATGTCATATTTATAGTTATAATGAATTTAAAGCAGCAGCATCTCGATCTATGCCAAACCCGGCACCTGCATCAGCACATTATGACTATTCGCAACATCAACCACGACCAGCTCCTTATATAACATCACCACCACCACCTCCACCTGCACAACCAAAACCAAATGGTAATCTTTTAATTTATTTAAAAGAGAAAATTTTATATGATTACAACATTTACATTATGTTGATTTTCTAGCTGCTGCTAAACCTTCATTTAATGTTAACGTACAAGGAACACCCCGTTCAGGAAATCGGGTATTTATGAAAGGTAGCAAAGGTAGTGCATCGTTAAATAGAAATGAAAACACCAATCAAACAGCAAAATGTTATTCATGTGGTATAACTATAAGGTATACATATTTTTATACAGTTCTTTTTCAAATGATTAACTACATGTATTATGTATAAATATCGTTAAATAGAGGTCCATATATCTCAGCTATTGGCCGTTGTTATTGTGTCGATCATTTTACATGTTCAAATTGTTCAGTTAGTTTGATCGAATGTGGTTTTGTTGAAGAGAATGGAAAATTATATTGTGAACGTGATTTCGAACAATATCTTGCACCACGCTGTGCTAAATGTTCACAATCAATATTAAAAGTAATATTTGAAAAAACTAAAAAATTGCATATTTAAATTTGAAAAAAAAAATAAAGGAATGTGTTCATGCACTTGAAAAAACTTGGCATCCTGAATGTTTTACATGTACGGCATGCAAAAAATCAATTGGTACTGGATCATTTCATGTTGAAGAAGGTCAACCTTATTGCCTTGAAGGTAACAATTCATCTTCATCAACAGTTTTTTGATTAATATGTTTATGATAACAAAGCTATTAACTACCAGATGAGATGATATAATTCTTATTTATATATAGATTATCGTCGAATGTTTCAAGCTAAATGTACTAGTTGCGATTTTCCTATTGAACCGGGTGACAAATATCTTGAAGCTATGGGTGGTACATATCATGTTGAATGTTTCAATTGTTCGGTATGTCTGAACGAGTTCTTGTTTTTTTCTTGTTCTATTTGTTACTTAATATTTTATGGAGAAAATAGACAATTAAGTCTTATTTCTAAATTATCGTTTCGAACAAAATTAGTTTTATGCAGAACCTTGCAGAACATTTACGATTTGGAATCAAGGTTCTCGACTAGGGAGTGTCTTCCTGAAATATCCGGCTTTCTAACAAATTTTTACAGCTTAGCTTTGGAGAATAGTCGGACTTTGAAACATCATTGGTCTTTTCTCTCACAGAAAGCGAAATAAAAATAAATAGACAACATTGACGCAAGTTGAATAGGATTGGTATAGAAACGGTCTGATAATAGGCTGCCTGTTGTGAAAAGGTTCAAGTCAAGATGAGTTTATAACAAATTTATTCGAAACTATAAAAGAGTTTGTTTTGCAAGACTCCAGTTTTATTATATCAATAGGAGAAAAAAAATTATGACTGATTTTAAATTGAATTTTTTATTTTATCATAATTAAATATTTTCTCTGTTTATTATAGATGTGTCAAGTGAGTTTAAATGGTCAACCGTTTCTTGTCAAAAACAATCGGCCTTATTGTCGTTTACATGGTCGTTAATAATATTTTGATTAACTTTAATGAAAACTTATAGAAAATATAACCCTTGCATAAGACAGATGTATTTTTATTTATTTTAGAAAATAACCCGAAGGAAAAAAAGTTTATAATTATATATATAAAATAATTATAATAAGAATTTTAATCTTGAATAAATAATACTTCTTTTTTTTTATTTGCTGATTTTTATATGCAAATATATTCGTGTTAGTTCATGACAGAAAAAAATACTCAGTGTAAGATTTGAAAAAGAATGTTTATTATGCAAATTTGTTCTTTTTTTCTGGAAGTGTAAAATATACTTGTATTTACAGATATGAGAGAGATATTCTCGTCTTTAAGTTAGTTTTCCATAACAGCAATATTGATTTTTATTTTAGAAACGTAATACTATGTGAATGGGTTTCACATCAAAAAAGAAAACATTTCTCATTTAATTTTTATCATTAAGATCATTATAAAAATCACGTCAAAATAAAATAGGAACATCTACTTATATTGTTGAAATTTGAAGAAAAAACGAAAGAAAAGTATTGTTTTCCAGAAAATAAGATCAGAATACCTTGTAGTTAGACAGATATCGTTTTTTGTCATTTATACAGAAGACATTGCTCATCCATTGATTTGTTTATTTATTGTTTGTATTCATTTATTTTACAGTTACTTCAACATTGTCTTTCTGTACAATACAGATGGTTCTCTTTTGAGTAATGCTTCTCCTATTAACTATAAAAATGGTCGTTATTCTTTTACAAATCTTCTGTCAATATTTGTTAACAACAAAGAGTTCGCTAAGTAGAAAAAAAAATCTACGCATCAACTTATATACAATAAGCAAATGTTTTTTTTTGCCTCATATAGTATCAATACTGGAATAGAACATTAATTAATGCATAATTTCGGTTTATAAAATTAGAAAGAAAATGAAGTTGATTAAAGTACAACTTCTAGATTAGATATTATTGTCGTAAAGTTTTTTTTAACTAAAATAGTGAGATCAATAACGATGGAATCATCATTGAATGAAAATAATTAGTAAATATTAAATACTATTTAATATATAATCGAAGCTCGCATGCGAAATACATAAATTTGAGAAAATAAATATCATTAAAGAGATTATTTGATGATAGAGGGAGAAAAAAATAACTATGTAAACGATGAGATAAAACAAAGTAGAATTCAAAAAATATAATGAGTAAAGAAATACTTCTTTTTTATTTGTTGATACTCATTTATCACAAAAAACCTAGAATATATCTTTCCATGATAGTCCAAGCGAGTACAATGTCTTGAATATAATACGATTCTCATTTAATATATGTCCATGAAATGTAAAAGATAACTATTCTATACTATTTATCTTGTAATTGATACTAATAAAGCACTCATGATTATACTGTTATATCAGCAATTAAGTCAATTGGAAGAATAATAACAATAACATGATTATTAAGAATATGAGATGTAAAGTTCGATCCAAAAGTAAATGACAATCAATACATAGTAGATGAAGTATGAAAGACAATAAAGAATCAAACGTTTGCGTTATTGGCTATAAGTTCAGTATGATTATGTTATAAATTGTTGTTATAAGATTTTTACTTTCAGTATTACATTCAATGTGTCAACTCGTTTCAATTGACACTCAAGCATATTCGAAATAAAGTTATTCATTTTTTAAACATTATTACAATTAATGAATTTAAATCTTAAAAGTGTATGAAGTATAGAAATAATGCTCAAATAGTTCTCAGTATCATAATGATCTTTTTTAATGAAACACCGGAACAAATGTTGATAAAGACATATTTTTTTCGGACAAAACACATGAAGATAATAACTCATTTACATACGTTAATATGTAAGCGACATGGGGATGTTTTTTTTTTCATTTGTGTTGACATAAGTTTTTTTTTTTAATCAAATATATGTCATAAAAGTTGAATAAATGAAACTTATCGAAATATATATTTGGCTTTAGGCTATTCTCTCCAATCAATGAAGAAATCAATGTTTTAAAAATTGTGTCATTGAATAGAATAGAAGTGTCGTACACAACTCTTAGCTTTGATAAAACTTATTCAAACTCAATAACCTAACTGTTGTATATTTTGTAATACATTATGTCAATAGAAAATATAGAATGGTCCACAATGTGTGAGAAGAGTAATTAAAAAAATCTTTAAAAAAAAAACAACATTCTTACTAATATATTATGTATTTACTATAGCAAATAAGTGTATTCAAAATAGAACTTGAAAAATTTTCATATTTACGTTTTAGTTCGAAAGTAACTGAGTAAAAGAACGAAATAACATAGCTTCAACAGAAATCACCTATTAATAAAGTAAAATCTCACTAATCTGGGTGCCATTGTGACTCACAGAGATGCTCAATCATAAGTGGTTTTTTCAGTTTCTGTTTTGTAATCTGTAAATATTCAGTTGTAATCGCACAAGATGATTTTTTGCTTCTGTCCAACAATTAGTTTACTTCAAATTTTTTTTTAAATAGAGGTAAATCAAAACATGTTGATATGATTTGATGTTATTAATTATTTACACAAAAACAACGATATATTATACCAAACGCTGTTGATACTGTCTCATACTGTTTTTTCTTGTTTTGTACTTACGTGAGTGAAAGAATATATGTTGCTCGCACTAGAGCAGTTGTAATTGCTCAAGAGGCTAGAAATTAGTACCCATATTTGAGAAACTCATTTCTAGCGAAAGTTACTTGAGCGAACTATGGTCTGATCAGTATAAGAAGATGCTGACATAGATAAATTTTATTGTCGTTATCAAAAAACTTTTATTTGCTGTTTAATTTTATGCTGTATCTCATATATTGAAATATCATGACTTATTTAGTCATTAAAAAGAGAATCTATATTATATGCTATTTTAAAACATTGTATGAGTCCGATGACAACTGAAAATTGTACCTATTTTTCTTTGTCATCAATATTTTTTATTTTTGTAAATGTTTGAATCTTTGGTTACGAGAAAGATTAGACAAAAAAAAACAAAGAAGATCACATTAATTATAAGGATTATCAACTAGATATTAAAGTATATGTTTGATTCGAAACAAAAATGGAAAATTTTCAAGATGAAAAAATTGAGGTATCGCATTCTCAATGATTAAATATAGCCATATCATAATCTCTCAATGATTTTTTTTTTGTTTTCCAGATTTATTTACAATAAAAAAATAAAACTGTCGAAACAATCATGTTCTTACAGAGTCTCATTCTTTTAGAAAATTATTCTTATTGTATGTTGAATAATTAGTAAATAAAGAATTTCATTTTCAATTATTTTTTTCTCTCTACAAATACTCGTAATCACAGACTGAGTGCATATATCTAACTTTTCATGTCATTGCAATAATAAAAATTACCATATGATTGTTTATATTCAAAACTCATGACTTAAATGATTGACTAAGTTATTTTCAACTCTATTGAGTTTTCTACTGTGCCTAGATTACATAGTCATACACTTGAAATGTTATGTTTGGTAAGAAACCAATCATCAAAATTGATCTTATGTTGTAGAAGGCTTCATTCAATGCCACTGATATACAAGGCTTCTTTAAAGTTTCTTCTTTTTTTTTAAAAATTTAAGTTGTAACATTTCTACAAAGTTTTCTAATAATAGAGTCACTTTATTGTGTCATTCATAGTGTATATCGTTGTGTACTGTATTTTTATTATATAGTTTATAAATAGAATGACGTCTACATATCATGAATTTATCCTACATTAGCTATCAACAAATATTTGATGTTAAATGGATACGCTATACATTTTCTATCGAATTTAATAATTGATAATTCGAAACTATAAATGAGACACATCACATTGAAAGATTTAATTGTCTCTAACGTTTGTTATGTGTTTCTGAATTATATGAGTTATTCATAATTTTATAAAAACAATGAAAAATTCAGTTTTGACAGCCGAAAAAAAAAGTTCACTGTTTTGACTAGTAAATTTTCGTGAAGTTAAGTAAGACTTCTTTGACGCACTTCTTTTCTCTTGTTATCGATTTGTTCTTTTCATCACAGCTGAAGATTAAAAATGTCAATAAAAAAATACAAAAAGAAAGAGACCAACAGTAAAAGTTTCAATTGAAACAACAAAAAAAGTAATCAATTGATTTTTCTTTCGCATTTTCTATGTTGTTCATGTCACCTTATTTGCAGATTAACTTCAATAACAAATCATTGTTGTCACAGAAAAAAAATTGATTTTTTTTAAACGCAAAAAAAAAAACGAAACATAGTGATGACTTTGTCAAATGATTCTAATAATAACATCTTTGAAAATGTACAAAGTTGAAGCACGATATGATTGATATATATATATGTATATATATGAATAGAGTTTCATTAAATAGGTAAAAAAAGGAAAAATAAAATAGAATTAGAAACACAGACACCAAAGTATTAATCGTACGACATTAAACTTAAGTAGTATGTCTCTGTATGTCACATTCAAAATTTTTTTTTTCATTTTTGTTTCGTATATATATTCATTTATTTTTAAGTGCTCAAACATACAATTGTGATGTACGTACGCAGTGTTTTTTTTCACCATGAACAACAACAAAAACGCTCTCCATTATTTTTTTTTTTCTTCAATAACATACAAAATCTAAAAAGAAGAAAAATGAAAGAAAAGCAAACGAAAAAAAAAGCAGAAGAAATCTTCTCAAACATACACAGACATTTATAATATTGAAATGGTCTTTTCAAATGCCAACATCAAATAAGATGTTTGTTGAACAATCGCATTTACCTATGCCACCATCTGTTTGGTTACATGTTAATGGTGTTAGTTTAACAACAGACATTCATCAATATCAACCATCAGTTCATACATATGATTATCGAACAAAACATTTACAAAGTCCTGTTCAAACTCCAACACCACCATTAGCACCATCACCAACCACTGTTACTTGTAATATAACAATGATTGATGGACCATATAGTAATGATAGGAATAAACACTATCAAAAATTGGATAATATTGATATGCCAAAAAAGCTTTTCATTGATAGACATATTAAAAAAGCTAAATCATTACCTGGACTAATTAAGTAAGAAAAAAAAATAGAGTTATTTGTTTTTTCTTTTATCATATTTAATCAATTATTTGATAAATAATATTGTTTTTTATTATGATTTTAGAGGTACTGCTTTATCACGTCATACACCTCTTCATTCATCAACATTTACAAGTCCAGCATCACTAAATCCATCAACAATTAAAATTCAAGATGATCAACTTCCTAATTTTACAATTGATAATAATGATAATTCTCTTCCATTATCTCAAACAGTGACACATCAAAATGATAATCGTCGTCCACGAGTTTATTTTGCTGATTTTAATAAAGTACAAATTATTGACGATAATAATGAAGCATCTCAACAACATTCGATAAAACGTCGCTTTCGACATCGCACGACAAAAAAACCATCTAATGCAAATGGTAATAATTATACATCACCATCAATTCAACAACCACAAACATTACATAATTCTTCTCTTCCATTATCATATCATCAAATAGGACAAGAATTAAATACTAAAAAACAACAATTACTTCTTACAAACCGTACAAATTCATCGCATAATACACTTTTTCCTGATATACTTAATCAATCATTACCAAATGAAACTTCAACGAATGATAATTCTAATGGAAAATATATTTTACAACGTGAAAAACCTTTAAGTTGTGTTTCTAAACCAGTTCATGATTTTACTTGTAGTTCATCAATGGATACTTCATCTGAAAATATACGCCATGCTGGTAATATTCATACATCAGCAATACAAGATTCTCATAATCGAAGTCATGAATCGGAATCAATTGATAATAGTAGTGGAATGTTACTTCTGACTAGTTCATCAACCTCTTCAACATCAACTAATCGTCAACGTTCATTACTTCATTCAATATCACTTCGACAACAATTTAATTCACCAATTAAAGTAAAAGCTACAGGAATTTCAACAACAGCAACAGCAACAACAAATAATAATAATCATCATCAACAAACGAATAATTCAAAATCAAATACACATCGTTCAATTTTAACTAAAAATTCAACTCCAAAACCTTCTGATGATAATGATGATTTAAATTCAAATATAAATAAATCATCATCAATAATTGATAATCGACCAATGACTGCTAATGGATTACTGAAACAATTAAAACGTTCAGATGTTATTCATTATAATTCTAAAAATCCGTTTGGAAATAATCCAACTAATGATTTAAATGAAATAAATCGTCATATGAATAAATTAAATATTCATGAAATAAATCAAGAACGTTTTCAAAATTTACTAACTATTGTTCGACCACCATATGCTTCAAATAATAGTATTCCACATATATCATCAACATTTATACCAAATGATTCGACAAAACAAATAAATAATCATAATCAAACAAAAAGAAATACTCATTTGTCACGTAGTAGAAGTGCACGTGGATCAGTTGGATTACATATTGCATCAGATACAATTATTGTTTAATTTTTGTATAATTCAAAAAAAAAAGTTTATTTTTTTTTCATACTTAGAAAATTCTTTTCATTTTTTTTTGTTTTTGAATATTTGATCTGATATTTTTATTTTTATCTTTTACTTTTGGGCAACAATCATATTCATGTATAAAATTAAATTAATTCATGAACAAAAAAAAATAATTCATACTATTTTGGAGACATTAGTAAGAGATATGAAATGAAAATATCATCTATTTATATTTGAATGAAAAGAATTTTATTCAAAATATTTTATTTTTGTTTTTCTTTATATGGATTCTATCTACATATTCTAGCAGTTGTATGCATCTCTTTTCTTCTGTGAAACATCTAATACATGAATTGGTCATATTGTTTAATCTCGAGGAATGATATTGAATTAAGATGTTGATAAATAAACAATATAATTTTTTTCGATTGATCATTTTTAGAATATGAAATTGATATTCGATTAGTTTCAATCAATTCAATTAGACATATTAATATCTTTACTTAATGAAAATTCTTTATTTGCATATAACACAGAGAAAAAAAGAAGTTTAAAATAAATTGCCTGAATAAATAAAAAAAGAAAATTCGATATTTGTTCGATTCTTTTCTTTTAACGTGCACAAAAACACAAAAATGCAATTAGTAAAGAAAACATCCTTTTCATAAACTATTTTAAAATATTATTAACTAAACTACGCAAGAGAAAAAAAGAAGAAAGGATTCCAAAATTATTTATTACATTTAGCTTTGTATTGTTGTAAGTTTATGTGTAAGCATTATTTGATCGTCACCATCGGTTGATTTTACTTTAGGATGTAGTTCAATAGAACCAATATTTACAACATTAGGTAAATTTGCAAAACGTTTCATTAATAATAAATAACCTTCAAATATCCAAACACCTATAATTGCTCCAACAATTGGACCCATTATTGGAATCCAAAAAAAGTAGTTATTTGATTGAAAGACTTCTTTCCAACCATAGATAAAAGCGGCAAAAAGACGAGGACCTAAATCACGAGCCTAAAAAAAGAATTAGAAATAAACATATTTTTATATGCGTGTTTTTTTCTTGTTAAATATTATATTCTATACATACAGGATTAATTGCAGCACCTGAATTACGTGCAAATGCTGAAGTTATAGCAAAAATAATAAGAGTAAATGCAAATGGTTTAGCTACTTCAGATATCATATGATTAAAATCCTATATAAATTGAATGAAAAAAAAATAAATAAATTAAACTTATATTCAATTTATCATACATTTCCTAAAGCCATAATAAAAATCATTAAAACAGCTGTACCAATAAGTTGATCAAAGAATAAATTCCATTGTGGTATACCATCTTCTGGCATTGTAAAAAATATATCAGCTGTACCGTTGTTACCTGCTATTTGTCGTACACCACCATCGAATCGATTAAATAAAGCCCAATGAAGATTGTAAACAATGACAGCACCAAAAAATGCTCCAATTAGTTGACCAATAACGTAAAAAAGACATTGTAATGGTTTTAATTTACGAATCGTTAACAATGAAATACTAACAGCGGGATTTAAATGAGCACCTTGATACAAAAAAAAAAAACTTTTTTAAGGAAATTGGTTAAATATTTGTTTTTTCTTACCACTGACTGGACCCGCAATCATAAGTGCTAGCAGAAATTTAAAAAAAATTATAAGTATAAATAATAATACTAATAATAAATCGTATCATCGATAAAAGAATTCAATATTGAATTAATAATTCTTTTGAAAATAATTTTCCAAGAAAAATAACATAGAGAAAAACTTCTTTTTTGCGTTTGTTAATAAATTCGATTCAACATAGAATCTATGACATTATTCATCAAGTTAATTGATTTGATTAACAATCAAGTATCAATCATGCAGAATGAAAACATTAGAGCATTCTACAGAGTCCAACTTTTCAACCCGGAAAATGGTTTTTTTTTGGACTAGCTTATTTATTGCTTTTTGTACTGATTGTTAATGAGAAATATTTCTGTGATGTTTCTTTTTCTTTCTTGAAACTTATACATGAATCGATACAATAGTGTAGTTTGGTTCATTACTTGACATATGAAAAATAAACTTATTACTATGTAAGAGTAAAAATAGTTGACTATTTTATTGATATAACACTGACATTGACTTCAAAAAACAAATTCTTCACAATCATTCCATCGGAGTCATATTTCGGAATTCGATGCAGAATTCTAGGAAAGAAGGAGAGATCATTACGTTTAAAAAATAAAGACAAAACTCATGACCTTTGGCCTGATGCTTTTAAACAAAAGAACACTTTAACATACATGTCGGTTTCATTGAATAATTTTTCGCCAGAAAATCCTTCTGTTTTTCTACTTATTAGCCTAAAGTCTGTATATCTGTTCGCATTACTGGTAAAATATCATGATGCTCCTAAGAACTGGCGGTAGCAATGATGGCTTTCGATTCCAGCTATAAACGATTGTAATAACAATTTATGCAATAACTGAGACCATTTTAGGCTCTGTGGCTAGTACATACAGCCTAAAAATATTAACATTGTCGGAATGCATTGAAATCAATTCACTGCTGTCAATTTTAACAGATTTCAAAAATATCCACTAGTTTTAATACGATACACAGTATGACATATTACATCCCAAAAAAGATCAGCGATATCTGTTCGGTTCGAATCCCATGAGTGTATTGTATTTAATTCGATACTTTCTGAGAAAAGTGAAATATAGATTTTTATATAGGGAGTCATGAACTTTTTTAGTTGCAATGCTTCTCTAGCAAAAATCCCAAATGACCTTCAGATTAATAAATAGAACAAAAAAAAACAAGATAATTTTCTAATAAAATTCTATCCAATGCGTAAATCATACGTGTGTCAAAGTTTATTTTTTTAGAATCATCAAACTACAAAACATTAGTTAATCAGAATAGAAAGAGAGAAATTAATTCAGTAAGATTAATGGCTCTGTTTAATAATTCCATTGATAGACGATCAATTACAATAGCCATTGTCTCACATATGTCATTACTAATGATACCATAGAAAAAACAACGTTAAAAGTACATTATTTATTTCTATAAATGCATCTACAAGATAGATATAACTGGTAATACTAATATACAAGCAAGATTTACTGAATAAAATCTAACAGTAAATTGAATTTTTTTCTCCTATAAAAACAATAATACGTGTATGCAAATAGTTGAAATAGAGTTTTCTGTCATACAAATAATACTAACTCAAATTAATTTATTAAAACCTTAGAATCTATGCATATGATACAGTTTGACACATTTTACCATAATTACTCTACTAGATCTGCATATAGATTCTGTTGATATAAAGTCAACAAACTTAATTATCACTCGAGGCAAAAATAAACGTCTATCAATTGATATTTTATGCAGTATACTTTTGATTGGTAAAACAAAACAAAAAACAATCAGTCTTAGTAACACTATACTGAATTTCTCTATATACTTCTCTTAAATTTCAACATAAATTAGATTATCGTTGCTAATCTATTTTATATGACAAAACCATTCCATTTTGTAATTAGAATAACAATTTTTCTTTCTGTTATTAATGATTCAAATACAGATTGATAAATAGACAGAAAAACAACAACAACAACATATACCCGTATAAACACCAATGCCAAATGAAAGATTAATAGCAACTATTGAACGATGTTCTGGTTTTGAAAATTTATATTGAGCAATGGATGCTTCACCAATTAATATCAACATAAAAGTAGAAAAACATTCAGCTAAACATTGAGCCAAATATTGTTGTAATTCCTTGACTTTCGCCATCGTCTTATTATCTATATACTGTCTTTTTGTTTTTATGCTTCCGATAAAACTACTACGTTGCCGAAGAATACCAACACAAGAATGCACACAAGAATATTTCCTTTTTTTTTTCTTGTTCGTACTCTTTTTTTTTTCTTTTTTTTCCTTTTTCTTCGACAATCGTATGAGACACAAGGTCATCCGATTTCTAAGTATATTATTCAGTTAAATATACATGTTTTCTCGGTATGTTACCGTACATAATTATATACTTGTATATTTCAATTTAAGATTCATCCATATACATATATATTATGAATAAAAAAAAGACTGTTCCTCATCATTATTTACAAGTATATTCTTCGGAGAGATGATTAAGTTCCTTCACATTATAAAATAATGAATAACAACACAAGTGCCATATTTTACGTTGACACCATGGCTATAAATAATAGAAAAATGTGTCACATAAAGGAAAAAATAGTTTTTTTTTAAATCAATTACTTTCAGAAGATAGTTGTGTCTCCATATAATATGATGATTTTTCATTTTCTCTTTGATCAGGTTGTTCAACAGCATCAATATGTATAATACCTGGTAAATTAGCATATTTTTTCATTAAAATTAAATAACCTTCGTAAGTCCAAGCACCAACAATAGCACCGACAATGGGACCGAGACTAGCTGTCCAAAAATAATAATTATTTACACGAAATACTTTCCAACCATAGACACAAGCTGTAAATAGACGTGGACCAAAGTCACGTGCCTTGAAAAAGATTTCGAAAATATGTTTTTTTTTATATATAAAGAGAAAAAAATATGAAATAAAATGTTACGAACTGGATTAATTGGATTTCCACAATTGAGACCCATAGAAAATCCAAAAGTAGTTATCATAAGTGCAAATGCAAATGGTTTAGCTGGACTTGATATTAAATCATTATAATCATTACCAAGTGCCATGATAAATATGAGTAAAAGAGCAGTACCAACACTTGCATCAATGAAACAATTCCAATTAGGAACGCCTGGTGCTGGTGATGTATAAAATATATCTGCTGTTACATTTGGACCTTCAACTTGTCGAATACCACCATCATAGATATTAAATTGACTAAGATAAACAAGATAAACCATAGCAGAAGCAAGAAAAGCACCGATTATTTGACCAGCAATATAGAACAAACATTGAATTACTTTCATTTTACGTAATGAAAGTAGACCAAGACTTACAGCTGGATTAATATGGGCACCTAGAAACAAATTTAAATAGCTTGAGTTTGATTAATTTGATAAAAAGAGTATTCGAGTTTCAATTAGGACTATTCACTAGCATTGAATTTCCAAGTATATTCAATTTAAAGAGTGTTCATGTCATGTTCTTAGTAAAGTTTAAGAATTTTGATCATCTATTTGAATGGAACACTACAGCAAATGATTCAATAAAGGTATGTTAGATGTAATCTTTTCAGTCATCGACTGAAAGACGTGTGCCATGATGACCAATTTGTCTTCTACTGACTTTTTTTTTGACTTTTATCTATATAATAGTTGTTAAAGAGTCAGTAGAAGTATTTCCTATAATTTATCTTTGCGTTATTTCAAAATTAGATTTTTTGTTGCCTTCTATCATAGTTTCTAGAATGAAATTGCGGATACACATTTTTATGGTTCCTAACCTGGTCTCAAACTAGACAATAAATTGAACTTTGGCCTCGGTTCAATTGTATAGAATAGTCTTAGTTGTACTCATGTGAACGAGATCAAACAAGAATATGTTCTCTTTAATCAATGTGAAGGTTTACTTATTTATAACTCATCTTCGTGCACTAATTCACTATCTTGGCATATTCGTAGTTTCCAAACAAAAAAGAACGACAATCTTCAATGCTTAAACAAATCTCAGTCACTTTTATGCATCTTCAAAAGATGCGATAGGTATTTAAGATCGACTAAAACAAAAAATTTTAATTTGTTTATGTTGAATCTGCAGCACTTTACTGTCAGTCATTCAAAACAACTAATGATACCGGTTTTACAAATCTTGTCCAAAACATCCTTTACTATTAATCGATACTTACTGCTAGGGAGCTACGGTCTTCTTTTTCTGCAGATCGAGATCCGACAATAAGCTAAATTTTAGATCTGGGTCTAAGAGAACTCGTAGCTTCATTTCCCAGGATTCGAGAAAATATTTTTCTATTGAATTATCCTCAAAAGTGTAGTATTTATATGTGATCTTGCGCGCTAATTACAAATATCATACTTATATTTCGATAAGATTGAATTTTATGTATGCAATCAGCATTTTATCGTTACATGAGCTATACAGCTACTGCCCCATGCAGAGGGTGTACCGTATATAATGAACCCATTTTAATTTTCTTTAGCTTTGTATAAGGTCTCAAAAGATTCTTGAGAAAAGTGTGCACAAAACCATCAGAATTTTGAACTTCTTAACAACACCGTCATGCTGATCATGTCTTAGAACCCACTTCTGTAGACCTTCATAGTTTTGCTTTCATTCAATTAGGATATATAGAGTATACTCAAACAGATATACAAAGTTGCCCATTGTTAAACTACGTATGTATAGTTGTCTGAATTTCTTGACAGCGATACATAGAAATTATGAAAATTTTTGGGACGAAGTGTTAGGACATGCTCAACATGATGGTATTATCAAGAAGTTCAATACTCATATGATTTTGTACTTAATGTTCTCTTAGATCTCTTGGGATTTTATGTAGAGTTCTTCTTCTTGAATTCGATCTGATATTCGGATGGAGCACAGGAAAGTACCATCGAACAGTAAATATGACTGTTTAAGAAATATTTTGATTGTTTATCGATTGATTTTAAAACTGAATCGATTTAGAACGAATAAAATAAACACTACTGTACATTTGGACATAGTGTGGAAAGAAAACAACAACGTTTTCATACATACATAGGTTAATACATGAGAAACTGACTATATAGCGTATTTAGCGATATAAATCTTTTTTTTTTCATTTAGAAAACTCAAGACAATCGAAATATTAATATGATATTGATAATCAGCCCGTCACAGCGAATATAAATGATGTAGCGCTAAGAATAATTGAGAGAAAAAAATTCGAATCTTGAAGGATATCACATGTTGCAAAAGGCTTATTTCAAAATGGCGCAAAATTTCTATTGACCCTCTAACAATTCTCATGAATTCATATATATATATAAGTCAAAAAAAGTCTGAAGAGAGAAAAATAGTCATGCCTCCTTTCTTTTTGTAAGTGGCTAGAGTGATCTTCTCATATTAAAAAATTTCTTCTTCAAAATAAGATTCACTAGATTGAAAAATAAATTTCATGAGAATTCTTTCGATTTAGTACAATCAGACTGAAGAATACAACAAAACTTTTTATTTACTACACAATGCGTCATTTTCATTCGTTGGCGAAGCACGTAGTAAACTACGTTGATACACTCTAAGATTATCTGATAATAATAAATGCTTTCACGATAGAAAGCATGTTGAAGGTAATTATGTAATAAAAATCATTCAAAGAGAGTTATATAGGTTTTTTCCTGAAGTTACATGAATATATATAATAATCTTTCCGATGACTTGTTCAAAAATATTCATCAGAAATATTTACGCCTCTTGAAGTCATATTCTATCAAATCAATTCTAGAATTATTAATAAAACATCAAATATTTTTATTTAAAGAGTAGTATGTACCACACCTCGAAAATTTTATAACATTGAATAGGTGATTCAGGTCATAAATAACGTGCTGTCTTATTTGCAACACTTGTTATCTTGAAGTTGACAAGAATGAGTTTTTCATATGTTACTTATCGCCATGTGCAGTGCTTGTTTAAAAGTATTACAGTGCACAAAAATAGCAATATACAAAGAGTATAAAAAGAAATATATTTAATCATTGTACGACATTAAATGTAGAGGTGTCTAATCTGCATATATACATAAATAAGAATAGGTCATTTTTGATCCTAAACTTAATGTTAATGTTAGAACCGTATAATTATACAAACTTAGAAAACGACCTGGCAATCTACTTTCGACAGAAAAAAATAGATCTACACAAACCAGCCCATGATAAACTAATCTAATGATAATTTCGTGAGAAAGATAACTGTCATTCGTTTGATTGTAATGTAAACAAATATAGAACACTTTGCTTTGTATCACACAAGATCTATCAGAATTAACTTTGTTAGATGGATTAAAACTTCTGTACATAGTTTCTTTTAGCATTTAACATATTCTAACTAAACCTGGAAAAGTGTATAGTTCTACAGAATCGATTATTACATACTTTAATTTAGGTCTACATAAAATATAACGATTAATTATCAGCTTAAAATAAAAATAAGTCATCAAAAACAATTAGCATTTCTTAAGTAATTAGTTCACTCAAACATTAAAACAAATCTTAATACAATCTATATAGTTATTCTTTTTCTAATATCTAACCTGAAATAGGTCCAGCTATCATTAGAGCAACATAAACACCAGTTCCATAGGATAGATTGATACCAAAATTGCTATTAATACGTGGTTTAGTAAATTTATATTGAGCCACTGATAAATCACCAATAAAGATTAGAACAAATGTTCCGAAAAGTTCAGCAACAAATTGTGCAACATATTGTTTGAGTTGTTTTGCATGCAACATTATTGTTTTTTTCTTGATAACTACTAATGTAAGAAAAGATAAGCAAAATTAAAAGTAATAACGACGTGAGAGAGCTATAAGTACAATGAAAAATAATATTGCTTTATATACTATTGAGTATTGTCCAGAGTCAACAATCGTAAATCAAGGCATTTGAGGGTTTTAGGAGACATTATTTTTCATCCGACTTTATTTTTAATACATCTTGGATACAAAGTCACGTACAACACGTCAATAGTATAGATCTCACTCTTTTCTATTTTCTTAACAAGACTTATTTTTGTCACTTAGGTATATAGATGAAACACGATTCAATTTATATTTACTTAAGCTTTAATAAATTTGCTTAACCCTAAAATAAAGACAAAAATACGTACCAATGAGTAATTTAAAAAAACAGTATTTCGCGTCTTTTGAAATTCAAGATCTATATTTATAACGTAATAGGTATAATAATAACTGATTAGCGACATCATCTAACTTAATTTTTCAGAACAAGTTGCCAAGATTCTAAATAAGATATGAATAAAAAAATTGATGCTCTATGCTCGTTTTCGTTTATCAATGAAAAAGTTTGAATTAATAATAAATTTCAATTAGAATGTTAACCATAAAAAATGATCGAGAAAATCATTAAGCTTCATGTTTAATTATTAATTTGATAACTTTTGTCGAACATTCTAGTAGAAATAATTATAGAAGGATTTTTCAACAAAATGAATGCTTTTTAAACTGATTTTTAAGCTTTGACAAAGAAGAACAACTCTAGTTTTGAAATATATCTTTGTAAAAAGGTATGATTTTATTTTGTGTTCGTAATTATATTATTACATAAAAAGTCATGCTTTTTCCCTTGACTTGTTAACACAACAATCTGGGTCAAATATTTCTCTAAATATATAGTTATACAATACTCACATTATCTTTTTCATACATTGATTTAAGACAGTACAATAAAGTATGTTTTGTTAAATTAACAATGGTATACTGTTGATCATTAAAATTAATCTCTTCTTGAATTATAGGCGATAAATTTAGTTATTTTAATAATGATGAGATAAAATAGTTTTATTAGAATACCTAATCCATGTTATTGAGTTTGCTTTTAAGAGTTTCCCTTCCTCCTCTAAAAAATCGATATTTGTCAAAAAAAAAATGATTTATGAGATAAATTTATGAAAATGTTACCTAGGTCGTTTGGTGTGCGAATTTATAAAAAGATGCTTGACTCTCGAAAATTTCTAGGAGTTGTATGGATGATTTTGAAAACTATCTCTACAAATACTGACTTCTAGAATAATTAGTACAATTTTATTGTAGTTTAGAGATAATCAAATATGACGCATCTTAGAAACATACATTTGAGATCTATAAAGACATAGAGACGTAGGTGTAAATTTTTTCTTCACCCACACTCAAAAGCGAATGCAAAAAAATCACTTTGCTATTCTTATGTCTTTATTATGTTGTTGAATAGTATAATAAATATAAAGATAATTCAAAGTAGGATCAGCTATAGTGATCCACGTCGTACGAGGATAATCCAATGTACGTAGATAAGTGATGGGATTGATATATAATATATTTATGCTTGATCTCTATTTTAAGTAATAATAGAAAGACTATATAGAGGTAAAAAATACTTTTGCGTTCTTCTTAAAATCGACTGTTTTTAGGTGCTGTTCGAGTTGAGGACAAATTTCTTCTCAATATACTTTACTCTAGAGAGTAGTGCATTTTTGTTAATTCATAAATATATGCATACTCCCTCAGACAAGGGAAGAAAATGTTTTAATTAATCTTTAATGCTAGATAATCATTCAGTTTTCCAGACTTTTGAAGTTTTGATAATTCGAAAAATGAAACAGTGAAAATTTCAAAATTCTTTCTCTCATCTGAACTACTGAGGTTTTCTCTTTCAAATAAAACCAATCTGAGTTCTGCAGCTTAGTCTCTGACAATCTCCTGTATGGTAAGCTATGATGATGTGAAATTGTTTGCATTAATGCATTTCCATGAGATGAATATTTATGCAGGATTTCATCTATATCTCATGTGCCCTCTCGAAATTAAGTTTTCAAGACGGGGCTTAACGGACGCTGTATGTGTGTATCGAAAAGCAAATCATTTTATACAATACAACAATATAGTGTTTAAAACTTTTCAATATGTGTATTCTAATTATAACAAAGATGATTGACTCGAGTCATATTTGTTTAAAGATTCCGACTTGAAGTCATCTACTCAAGAAAAAAGCATTTCAGGCAAACTTGGTAGTTTTCTACAAAAAGAAAACTTCACTAGTGAAAAATTCATATTCATCTCTTAATAAATCAGTTAACGAAACCATGCGTATTCCTGTTATATCAACATCAATTGAACGTGTGCTTTGGCAACAAAACATTAACTTAAATGTTAATAAATATTATTTGCTTATCAATAACTTTAAGTTTAATTCTTTTGTTTATAAAAATTGATGCTTTTTTTATTGTCTTGGGGAACTTGTATAAGAGAGAACAATTGATTTTATTGTTCTTAGATTTTTTCGTGCGTAAAAACTATGAACAAGAAATCATGCCATGAAAAACTTGTTGTTAATGTTCTTTATAAAAAAACAAATAGAACGAGAGAAAAGTGGCACAAAAAAATTTGACTTGACTCCAGATAGTGGAAGATTGTCGAGATCTCGATCCCATTGGGGCTAAGATGAGGATAAGGATCAACATCTTTTGATTGGAAAGAGTATATTTTATGATACTGTAACCTTTGCATCAAATGTCGTATTCTGACGACTCATGTGCCGTAAAAGTACATTATTGATAGTAAGATCAATCCTTGTTTTTGTGAAGAACAGAGTTATCGAACACCTAAATCTGCAGAATAGACAAAGTATGAATACATTAAAAACAGTAATGAATTTTCAAGAGGAAAAATATTAGACGTCATGTAGGTCATGCAAGACGTTTCGAATTCATTACCATCGTTAGAAAACGATATCGCAATTTTTACTAGTACAACTAAGCACGAAACTCAAGCCAAAAACGATTTGTCCTGCTCATCACTACTCGATTCTACTCAAAAAATGGCTTAATTCTCCTAATTCTGAGTGATAAGAAAGTCTAAATAGTAATCTCATTAGTATTCAAGTCACATCTACACAAAAACAATAATCTCTTTTAGATGAGTGTCATGCTCATAGTTTCTTGTTAATCTCTTAATTCAAATGTGATTTGTAAATGTAAAATACTAGATCTTATGAGTTTCATTTACTAAATAATTCTTATGTTTGTGATCATATTTGAAGTAGATACTTTGATCTTTTTGAAACATGTAAACTCAAGAAAGTCTATTTATTAATAAGATATAACATTGTTCCAATGAACAATTTAAATTTTATATATAAAGCGCGAATAAAAAGTCTTGAAAAAAGTTCGGTTTTATCTCAATACACATGTCAACAAGTCATCATACATCGCATTCTGAAAATGTATCTCATATGACACTTAATGTAAATTTTGATGATGATGTTAGATCATTTACAACGTCGATCACTAGTCGATCATCTATATCGACGACTCGATCTGGTTCAACAACTACAGAAGTAGGTCAAGAACAAATCGATCAAATACGTGATGCATTTACCGTGTTTGATAAAGAAATGACAGGTTCAATTACAACAGAACAATTTCGGTAAAATAAATAAATGAATTTAAAAAATGATAAAAAGTCTGAAAATTGTTCATATGACGATTGCGCCAGAATAAATATTCTTCTAAGTATTTTCTTAATATCACTGTCAAGATTCATCACCATACCACAATCTATTTTACTTAAAAAGATTCACGATTCAATTTTCAACAAGAACGTATCCCAAATTCTGCTGAAAAATACTAATGAAAAATATTCGACAAATACGATTCCAGGCGTTAACATGCCTAATTTTCAAAAGTTGTTCTTTTTTAGAATAACTCAGCATTTGTGTTCTGACTTTGTACAAATATAAAAAAGTAACAGAGCGTTTACGAGTATAATTAAGTGAGGCAAAGAAAAATGTCTAAAACTTGGCTTGTTTTGTGCAATGTACCCCAATAAATATTCCTATCTAAATGTTGGCATTGCAATCTGATGCATCATTCATTGCTCTTGAAACTGAAATAAAGTTAAGTTATATGGACCTGTTTTTGCTTCGTCAATTAATAAAAATTTTGCTGAGAGTCTCAAAATCGTTGATTGAAAACGATTATTTTCGATAAGTTTGAGAAACAGAGAAATAATGCATTGAAATGGCAGGTATCCATATAAAAATTTTATTAGACTGATTACAGGATGAAACTTTTCAAGCGTTACAAAATAGTCATCTAAATTGTGAAACACAATTTAAAAAGAGTATTGCAGTATAGAAGTAAAAGTTTGGATTTCCCATAAATCTTGCCAGATGTTAGTCAGAGACCATCACAGACTGTATACTGATAACGTCTCGTTATAATATATAAATTACTATGTTACAACATTTGTGAAGGATTAAGTACAACGATAGTGAAAAAATGCATCTCCAAATAGATAGAATAAAACAATCTTTCTGTAATTAGCAAGAGCAATTACATTGTGTTTTACATTTTTAACTCTACGGATGTTGCATTAACAAGCTTTCCTTTGTTAGTTTAAAATCAAACGAATAGATCTAAACAGACTATGTATTTCTTTATGAAAGTTGCCCATATTAGAGTATCGCAACACTATAACAAAACTTGTAATACGTTTTTGTAGAAAATTGAATCGTGAATATTTGTAAAAAAAAAAAGATTAAGACATGGAAATGAATACTGATGGACAATATAGAAAAAATACTAGAACGAGGTATTTATCCGGGTGTATTCATTAATAAGTACTGTAACGATTCAACAATGAATAATTTATTGAAATTTCGACTTCTTCATACGTAGAACATAAAGCTTAGTCAATAAATAATTTATTTCAACTAAAAAAATTCTCACAATGAATATTGATAGACAATAAATTTAATTGAATTTATTTTCAATTTAGTAAAGTTCTCGAAGATCTCGGATATAATGTTCCCGAAAACGAACTAACTACATTTATTAATCAACTTGATATTGATAAATCAGGTAGATAATATATTTTAATATCAAGTAAAATTATTCTAATCGATTTCGCTTTCTTTTAGGAACTATTGAATTTGAAGAATATCTTAGTTTTATGTTAACATTTATTAAGAAAAATGTCACAACAGAAGATAATCTCAAAGATGCTTTTAATCTATTTGATCAAAATGATGATGGTTTTATTGAAACAAAAGATTTACGAGAAATTATGACTAATCTAGGTGAAAAAATTACAGATGAAGATATTGATGAAATGATTCGTGAAGCTGATATTGGTATATATGTTATTTTATTTTTTTGATTTTTATTCTAATAAATTATTTAATAAATATGTCGTTTGTTTAATATTTTAGATAAAGATTTTAAAGTTAACTTTTATGAATTTCAACGAATTATGAGTTTTAGATAAACAAAAAAAACTAAACATGATAAAGTTCATCAGCAAAGTTCATTTTCTTTTATTGATAAAATATAGAATAAATGAATACATGATTATTTTTTTCCAAACTTATAACGATTTCGTATTCGAGCTATTTGGCGATATGGACCAGACGAACCCGTATTGGATGCAGCTTCTTCATCAGAATTAGCATCATTATTTGTACGCATACCCAATATTTCATTTGTATCTCGTTTTTGAATTAATTTACCATGAAGAACCATAACCAAAGCAAAGAAGAAGAACAAATTGGCCAAGGATAAAAAACGCATCTTTGTTATTTTGTCAAATGAAAATCAAAATATTAAAAAAAAGAAAGGAATCAATATATATATATATGATAGCTTGAATCAAATTTAATAAACGAATACAATCTGTTACATATGATATTTAATGATGTACTTGTCAAATAAATATAAATCGTCAAATTATTAAAATTTTAATAACACTTAAGATTTTATAAGAGCAAAATATCAGTCATTTTTGCTTTTATTTTATTTTTTACATGTATTCTCTTGAAATCAATTATGATATATTGATAAAGAAATAAGTAAATAAATAAATAAATAAATAAATAACATCATTTTATGGCAAATAGAGTTTTATAAATAAATTCAAATAGATTTTATTTGATATCATAGAAGATATTTCAATATCAGATTACTCATACTAAAGATCGTACTATCGATGTCTATATATATACAATAATATCTTAATTCTGAAAAAGAGTGCGACTTTAGCATATTGCTGCCAAGATTCTGTATTTTTATTGTAACTTTTTTAAAATGAATGCCATAATCTTTCTTGAGGAAACAGATTTTCGAATTTTCACTCGAAGTTTAAACATCAAATTTTGCTGGTGTATATGAGTAATAAAAGATATACACTATTACTATAGTTGTATCTTAGTATAGGAACAGCAACAAGATCTAAAGCATTCATTAAAAAAACATGATGATCTATCCTTATACAAAAAATTTCACGTCAAAATCCGAAAATTAGTTTTTCTGTAGTTGACCATGGAATCGATTTGGCAGCAAGAAACCAAGAGCACGAACTGTTTTCAAGATATTCATAGCTCATTTGGATCTACATGATGCACATGATTTTGACTCAAGGGCAATTTATCTATCGCAGGACTTCTCTTATCAATTTCTATACGATGAAAAGTTAACATTAGCTTTTAGTTATTTACATAGTATTTCTATTATTAATTTTATGAAACATATTGTTTTATGAACTGAAATTTGGTGATTTAATTCTTCATTTGTAATGAAATATCGATTATATTACGAAGCAATTTTGTTTTCAGTGGATTACGGAAATAGATTGATATTGAGTGATTCAAATGCTAATTTAGTAACTAGTGGATGATGTGTATAGTATCGGCAATAATGAAAAAGGATTACTGAATCTCCTCTTAATTGAGAAATAGTCACAGTTTTTGTCATTGAATCTAATCTTTTTTTTAATTATATTAGCAATATTTATCGATTACTTCGTTTTGTATCATTGCACAATAAAATGTTTTAACTTCATATGCTTCATCGAATTGATGCGTTTTACACTTCTGCATACTTAATAAATAATTCATAAAAGCATAAATACATTGTTAAATTCTCTTTAGCTGTTTTTTCAAGAATATACTAGATTAGAAGTCGGCTTGTCAGTTATTGATTCGATTCTGTTTTCACTGGTGTATGGTTATTATTTGTTAGAGTACTTAAATTAGTCAATATTTTTATTATTTTTTTAATCGATTTTCATTGTTTTAATGTTCGAGAAGCATGCTGAATGTATTGTCGGAAGTCAAGAAAAAGTTATCCACTGATTCAGAACCTAAACTAAGTCTAAACTAGAAATTTCTCATTCCAAATTTTCAAACTTACTTCTGAACTGTATATCATTGACTGACAAAAACTCTTAACAGCCTGTTCGTCTTATACAACTTTTACAAAAGGCTTAAGTCTTAATAAAATAAATCGAAAACTACAAAGTCTATTCCAAAATAGAACCTCGTACAACATTTAATTTTCCTATTGACAATAATAGCTAATAAGTGGACAAGTTCCTCCAGTAATGGTACAACTCTTTCGAAGTAACTAAAAATAAAATGCTACCCGTTCATTTAAGTTCATTAAATAGTGATTTCAAACAAGAAAAAATTAAACTTATTACTTCTTACAAAGAATTCATGTATTTATTAAGAAAAACTAGTTATAATAAGACATTGATGTTGTTCTGTATCATTTGTTGTAAGGTACGACATAAAAAGTTTAGAAAACAGTATTCATTTGCCTTTTAGTATTATTGCGTACAAGGCATAATGGATTAAATTAATGAAGTTAGCATTAAAAATCTCAAGTTATATATATATCTCACTTTCAATTTGTTAATTGATTCATATAAGAAACTGAGTTTTCACCGATTGCAATTCTCTAATTAAAACATCTAGTCAGATACATTTGAAAGAAATTCAAACGGTTCCAAATTTGATTGAATATACATTGTAAGAACATTATTTTCTATTATCTAATCAAATCTAAAATTCATCTTCAATGAATATTTTTTATAGTTTCAAAACTAATACACGATAAACATCAGTTTTGTATGTATATGATAGCCAACCTTTTTCTTGTTCTATACAATTAGTATTCTTGAGTACATAGAATAATTCATTAATATGAATGGACATCAATAACAGAAAAATGGAAAATTTCGAACTTTTTAGGGAAAATTACAGTGTTCGGTCTATGAAAATTAGTCGCTATGCGAACATAGCAAAGACTTTTCTAATAAAAGAAAAAATATTCTAGTTTTTAATTAAAACTTTCGATTAAAATGATTAAGCTAAACAACGATAAAAAAAAGGAATAAGCAGACAATAATAATCGAATTGTAGACTGCTATAAAGCAAGGGATGTGTTTCCTTGATCAATACGAATACTTATAGACTAGAGATAAACCTCCAGATATAGTATGATCTTTTATTAACTTATATTATTATGGTTATTTCTAAAGCTTATTCAGCAGACTGGCTTGTATTCTTTTTTATTTTGACATGTCAACATATGTATTTAGTGAAAGCGAACAGAATAAAGTTCTATAATCTTATAATAAATGGGCTTAAAGTATTGTAAAAAACAGTTTTTGACTTTGTTAAAGCTCTTTAATGAAAATGAAGTTTGAATCCTTTATCATGAAGTTAAATACCAAGAATATTTATAAAACTAGTAACTTGCTATACATCAAATTCTTTATTCAAGATATTCTTCTAATAATCACTGTATCAAATGTTGTTTTTTTTCGTGCATTTTGTTTAGATAATAGGAAGCAAAAATTCAGAAAAACACAAAAACTATAGACAAATGTGAAGATTTTATTGTGATCATTGGAATAATTTGTTTAGGACAATATCTCTACTAATTAGGTTTATTCGAAGAATATATAAGAATAATCAATCCAGTCGGATATTCCTATCGCACAGCTTCTATATTGAATCAGAAACATATGATATTTTTTGTCAATTATAGAAATGATGTAATGCTGATTACTTGTTATTATTTTGATTATGTATCTTGTTCGAAGCTAAACTAACCAAACACCTTCGTAGAATCTGTTGTTGAAACATACTTTTATCAATCTTTTTCATCAATGAAAAACCGGTCCATGACCTGATTACTAAGTTTGTCCATTGCAAAATTCATCTAGTCAATAAACATGCAAGTGTGTTTTTTACTGAAATATTCTATTTAAAATGGTAAAGAATAACATATATTTCTTATATATGATAGAATCTATAGGATAGGCATATCCGACCATAATAGATACTTCAATTTAATTATGTGCATTATTTAATCTTGAGGTTTTTATTACTTAATGAAGAAAAGGAAATGAATAATATTACTCTTCATCTTCTAATGTAAGAATCAGGATAAAACAAAAAAAGAGTATTTAAAAGAGCCATTTTGAGACCATCGTGTATACGAGACACTCAATAAAAAAATTTTTTTTAATGCATTCAATGCGTCGATGTCAGAAAACTACCAACGCCAACATTTTTGCATTCGATATCCTTTGGTTCCAAAAATTGGTCCATATCGACTTTTTTTTAATTCAATTTTTTTAATAAATTATACTAAAACATAAAAAAACTAAGAACTGGATAAAATGAGATGTTTACATACAATACAGTGTTGACCAACGCATGTTTTAAAAGTTCAACATTGGATGAGAAATAACTCTTTTGATGAGCTCAAAATGTCCACTTGGTAATAATCTATTGCCTGTTAGGATTCGAAATCAGAAAGTTCCAAGCTGATTTTTATATACGTTATGAAACTTTCTATTCTCTACAAAATGCTTAAAAAAATATTGAAAAATAAATGGTATGTTTCTGGTGAAACGAGGTTCATAGATCTCTCTCATAGAATAGTTTTGATCATTTTTCAAAGAGAAAAAAACATTTTTGGCAATTTTTATAATTATAAGAAAATTTTCAAGCAAAACAAATAGCATGCAAAACTATATTGAGTCAAAAAGAGTTTAGAGGAATTTTCTTAATGAGAAAGACAGGCTACCGGAAGGCCATGGAAAAAATTTTAATAAAATACAGTCGTGGAAAAATAGTTCCTTTGGATAGTTTTCGACACTGATTTTGAATATCGTATTTCTTTAGCTTTAAAATTCTTTCATCACAATGAAAGCCACTAAAAATTTTTCTTTCTATTGAAAAATTATCAAAACCCATATGTGGGAGAGAGAGTTGTGAATCCCATTTCGTCCAGAACGTACCATTTCTTTTCGAATATTTTTCATCATTTTGTAGGGAATAAAAACTTTCATAACATGTATAATTTAGCTTGGAATTCTCTGATCCTGGATCTCGACAAATAATAGATTATTATCAAATGGACATTTTCGGTTCATTGAAAGAGTTATTTTTTATCCAATGTTGACCTTATAATACTTCAGCCGATCAACAACATATTATTTTGAAGTATTTTGTTTTGTTAAGGTTTAAATTCTCTACCTTCAAGTACAATTTATAAAAAAATTTGAACGCTTCATTGAGACGAGAATAAACTTCTCTTATCAGCATATAAGAAAGATTAAAAGTTTGTTTTGACTAACTTTGGAAAGGAAAGGTATTGAACATAAAAATTTTGGGGTCGATAGTTTCAGATGTCGATGCATTGAATGCACACAAAAAAATTGTTACTATTGATTTTGTTAAATGAAACTAAACTATTTCATTAAATTGACCAGATCAATGGTTTATTGCAAATATAAAGTTTTATAGGAAAAAAGAAAGATTTATATAAAAAAAAGCAAATTTTTGAAACAATCATAATTATTCATCTATGTTCTTTAATGATGATTGAACGTTTTGTCATATGATGCCTTTTTTTAATATATATATATATTCTTCTTCAATTCGTTAAGTATGGTCGATTGCTTTTTCTTAGTATTTCTTTTCAAGGTTATTATCATTATAATTATTCATATAGCGTTTCCGCTCACCAAAGACGTTTGCATACGGATATATGTGTGCAGCAGATTATAAATCTCTTCATTCCGTTCAAATGAGCAGCAGTAACAAGAAGACAAGTATAAGTGTAGTCACGTGCAGCAGGAGGCCAAGAACAATAGTCAAGCTTCATAAAGAAGTAAAAAAAGAAAAAAAAAATAATACAATATATGCCATGTCACACACATATTTATATATATATATGCTCGATCAAACAGCCTATAATCATCTATATATCGACTAATATTAATAATATGCTTTTTTTAATATTTTTATTTGATTGGTATAAAGAAATTCCGACATGCACAATTGATTGTTGATGTTGTTTGTTGTTTACGATGTAAAGTTTCTAATAAACAACTTTGACATACAATAGTCGATGTTGTTGATAATGATGGTGGTTCACATGTATAATAATGTGGTGTTAATTGACGATTATTTGAAATACATTGTTGTTGCTGTTGTTGTTGTTGTTGTTTTTGATAATATGCAAGTGTACACGAACAACAACAGCAATGATGATCAAATGTTGTTGGACGAATTTCTTCATAAATATTTGTTGAATTATGATGAGATAATGATATTTCATCAGAATTTAAATATTGTTGACTATGTAATAAATGAAGACTTAAATTTGAATTATTTGTCATTGCTAATGATGGATATTGATTATGAGCTATTGTTGTTGTTGTTGTTAATGGAGTTGAACATTCATATGATGTTGGTATAACCTAGAGAAGAAAAAAAAAGAGACGAACATATATTTATTTTTGTCGTTTTTGAATTAATCATAGAGATTTTGAAATAAAATTTTAAAAATCCCAAAAATGATATTGATCAAAATCTTTTAAAAATATGAAAAAGTCTTGTAATGTAGAAGATCTTTTATTGTAACAAAAAGAATTTAGTCAAATATGATTTATATAATCGTATAATGATTTGATTGTGTTAGTATATAGTAATTTATTCAAGAACTTCCGATTTCCTTCTATTAATGTGAATACGTAACAAAGAAAAAAAAAAAGCAAAAATTTAATTAACCGGAAGATAATCTTAATTTTCTATACTAAATAAAACCGGTAGATATTTTAATCTTTTGAAGTAGATATGTATATTTTTTTCCAATTCTTTTCATTTTTTTTTTCTTCAATCTGTCAAAAGATTTGTTTTCTCTTTTATTGACAACTATCCATCTGTTTGAGATTCTTTTCTATGTTTTATCTATTTATTCTCAAGATAAGACGAGCTTTAATGTAAACAGACTCTACTATTATCCATCCTTCTTCAAACATCCGTTTTGAATTCATTACGTTTATCCCCACTTGGCAACAATTAACTTAGATTGCCTATTCTTATAGTCAAATGTATATATCTTATAATAATGATTACATAATTCTTACACTCGAGAATGATGCACATCCGTCGCCGCCACCATTACTATTACTGCCAATATTGCTATTTGTATTTGTTGTTTTGATAAATGTCACATCACTGTTATTCGTTTCTCGAATGCTACTATTCACACTATTGATATCTGGTGTTGTTCGATGACGACGATGATAATATCCTAATTTATAACGAAATCGAAATCTAAAAAAATAGATAAAAACAAAAGTTCATATAGAACATGGTTGTTTTTTTATTTATTTTCGTTATCTTACTTAACACCGAGTAAAAATAAAATAAGACAAGTTGAAGTTAAAGCAATTAATATACCAAGAATAATTGAAATAATTGTTAAATATGATGAATCTGTTATTGGACGTTGACGAAAATTTGTAAATGTTGATGATGAACTTAATGATAATTTACATGTTGTTGTTAAAAATAATTCAGGTATTGTTGGTGGACGTGGTGGTGGAATAAGAAGATAACATGCAGATTGTTTTCGACATATTTCATATTTTTGTAAATGATTAACATCATAAAATGAACTAATTTTTAAATTAGATAAAGTTCGATTCATACTGTTAAATCTATAATACAAAACAAAAACAAAGAAAACTAACATTCGATTGTTATTCTCTTTCTTCTTTTCTTTTCTATCACGTTTGTTCATATGTGACACAGTTCAACAATTATTACTTCTCTCAAAAAAAAAAGAAAGAATACAGAAAGAGAAAGAGAAAGAGAGAGAGAGAGAATTAGGGGAGAAGGACTCTCGTTTGCTTGCTTACTTCTCTTCGTTTAAGGTTTTTTTTGATGTACATGTGAGACGGCCAAGAGTGTTGACAGACGCAATGCGTATGTATGCTAAGAGACGGCATAGCAAATACAGAGCGCTTTTTCCTAAATTAGTCTGCTCTTACTCATACATTCTTAAATGGAAAACAAAAAAAAATGATCATTGTGGATTTTAATGCATATTCATACTTGAACATGTTTTAACTAGGAGTTTTTTTCTGATGTAATCAAAGAAAAGTGTAAATCAATGATGACCTTGTCCTTGCGTATATATGTAACAAACTCTCACGGGAAGTTATATGAAGGTGTTAAGAAAAAAAAAATATCAAACACGATAAGCTTAGCATTATTAAACAATGGATAAGGAATAAAAAAAAGAAAAGAAAAGTTAAGAAATACGGTTAGTTGTAATAATACTGATGGATTAAAAGCAAGATATTGTTCTCATGAATGAATAGAAAAATAGAAGTACAATTCTATTGTAAAATCAAAAGAAATTAACCTTGTAATACTAATAATTATCATATCTACGTTTTCCTGCTATTAGTATTTCAACACTATCTATCATGATTGTTGTTGATCGGACTAGACACACGAAAAGAAAATATGTTCAAAGGGTATCATGCTCCCGTGACTATATCATTGTTTATATTGTACATAAGTAAATGACACTAACTGAGTAGTAAAAGAGAAGAAGTTCAAAGCTCTTACTCTCGTTCTCCCTCTTTACTTCTTTTCTTAGTAATGATACATCTATTCATTTTCCTTTCTTTAGCATGTCGTGTACACATACATATATATATATATACATATACACAAATATTTATTGCAATCAATCTCGATACATCACCATCACCATCATCATTATCATCATCTTCTTCCTTCATCCATTTTCGAATCATACTAATAATTAGAGTGTCTCCCTCTCCCTCTCTCTCTCTTGCTGTTACTTATGCTCTTTACTCTTTACGATGTCGTGTCACAGGAAGGTGTTTCTAATTTGATTTCTTTTCGAACAGTAGTTTGATCAACAGAATGTAATTATCGAACATACCGTGCTTGTCTGACCTTCACTCATGTTCAATCATACAGAAAGAATAAGATGACAAAAAAAAACAAGAAAAACCTTTCAAATATACAAATGTACATACACATATGGCATAGAGCGCATCAAATAACGATAAATCGTATAAAAAAATAAAAATGAAGGAGGAGAAACGTTCATATGTTCAAGGTAGAATAGAGATCAGAATTGTAGAACAAATGGTTAAATACCATAAATCATCGAATTCAACAAGAGCATGCACGTGTGTGTGTGTGTTTGCAACCACGCGTACAGACACTAATGGACGACTAGACAACAGATAGAGACTACTTTTTAATACCCTCAAATAATAATAATAATAATGAAAAATGAACCAAATCAAACAATGAAGACAAAAAAGAAAAGAAAAATAGATCTACGTGTATAAGAAAATTTTTCACGAATAATTTTAAAAGATTATGAATTAAAGTTAATTCTTTTGATGAATAAAAATAAACTTAATCTACGACATGTCTTCATTGTTATTCGATCATCAATTTTCGATCATTAATTTAGAAATTCCAAAAATAAAATAAAAAATATTGCACACAATCAGTAGTGTCCCGAAGTCCTCAAGATTAGAGTAGGGGATTGGTTTTTTTTGTGAATAATTATTTCAATTATTGTACCGTATAAAACTATAAAATATCTTCTAAAATGACTATAAATAAAATTCGATATTCTATTTATGTAGTATTTTTCTTTATAACTTGTAGTTTTCTATTCTTTTATAAATGAAAATTTTGAATAAAAAAAAATTACTAAAAATGTTCAATCTCATTTATCATAAAGAAACAACGACTGATAAACATCTAAACTGATTTATTATATTCATTTATTTTTGATCTGATAAAAATTTCACGTTCTCGTTTAGACTTTGTTGTTTTTCTTTTTCATACCTGTATATTCTCTAAAGATTTGTTTATTGAATAAAGATATGTTTCTTTTTCACATCAACTTCTAAGATTTTTTTTTTAAATGTGTGAATGACTTTTCTTCTTCTTCATGTCTCACTTGATTGTTAAACAATCATATTTTCTTCTTCTTAGCGGCAGCGGCATCTCAGCATTCTTCATTTAAGGTAAAATGAGAAAGCTCAATATGTGTGTACATATACATATATATATATATATGTATATCTTCTATCACATAGAACAAGCTTCAAAAGCAAATGAGAGATCATTTATTAACTTGACAGATTGTGTAATTTTATTTCTTTTTTCATTTCAAGAGTTTACTTTTTAAACGGATATTTAACAAATCTGCCTTGAGGGAAAGAGTCAATCTTTTGGTGTCAAGTTCTTCAATGTTACATCAATCATGTTCGATCTGTCGGCAACGGACATTCATCATTGAACACGTTTTCAAATATCCGTTTTTTCTTCTTACATACCTGTATTGTAGATGTATGTATGTGTGTATATATGCGTGTGTAAGGATATATTATATGCCGAGAATGTTATGGTGAAGTGATGTCTATGTGTACTCTATACTTTTTTTTTTCTCGTTTCTCTCTATGTGGTCAGTTTGATGATTGTTGTATATAAATTATTCGAGAATAGGAATGAAAGACAGAACGAAGAGTAAAATTGATTTTATTTTATCGCATGTACTTATATACTGATGACTACAAATGATAAGCGTCGTCTGTCTGTACTTGACACCTATTTCAATGTCCCTACTATAGACAACAAAAAAAAAAGAAAGAAAGAAATGTATGAATATTGAAGAGAGAAGACAAGATCGTCTCAGTAAACTAATTAGGCTGACCAAGGTGTGAGGTTAGACTCTTTTTCTCTAGTTATTCTCATAATGCAAACAATTGAGACGGGTCAATACTAATGAGAATGCCAATCAATTAGTGCTTATAGGTTCAAACAATATGATACTTGTTATCACAAAAAAAAATAACCTCCAATTACCTAGACATATATATGACAAACGATGAACTAGCTTTTTTTTTCTGTCTCGGATAGTTATCTAGTCATATCATCTCTTTGATCACGAGACATACTAAAAGATATGTGATCTGATTTCTTCATGTCTCGCTCCTTTACTCTCTTTATATATATATTACTCATTCATATTTTTGCCTAAGGATATAGTTCGTACAAAAAACACACGTTTTATTGTATTGTTCGTAGTTATTATCCAGAAAAAAAAGGATGGGTCAACTTACTTTTCATCAACATTTGATGTAAATGAGACAAGTGCATTGTTGCACGCAATCGACTGATTCTTATTACTTACACATATATATATATATATGTATATAGTGAGAAAGAGCAAAGTTGTCATATTCTCTTTTTTTTCCTGTTAGATTACGTATGGGAAAGTGTATTAGGTAATCAATATATGCACATCGTCTTGATTAACGATGGGGGTCAGTAGTACCCTATTGTCCAGTGAGAATGCCTCGAGAGACAGTTGGCACCAATACTACTATTCACATAGCGTCTGTCATGCAGAGAATATGGATGATTTCCGTGTTACTAATCAGCAGCGAAGGAGACAAAAAACGGAAGTATGCTTTAAAAAGGAAAAGAACGAAGACAATAGTTGAGTTCAAAAAAAAGAAAAGAAAAGACATATATCAATATAGTTTTAATTTGATTGAGCTTATAGACTAATGTAATAGGAAAGGAGTAAAATGATTGAGATTTCTAACTTTTCTTTTGAACACCTGCAGAAAAGAGAAAAAAAATACTTTTTTTTCTTTTTTTTTTCTTTTTTTTGTTTCTCTCAGCATGCGCATTTGCTAAAAAAATGATTCTGTCTTAATCATGATAAGTTAACATTCATTCCGTCTGTACTTCATTTTAAAAAGATCATGACATTTTATTCGATTAAATATGAGTCTAATTATTATTACATTTAAAATTGATATCATGTCTATATTATTCAATCAACTTTTTTTTTTCATAAATACTTTTGATCCTTATTAACACTCTTTATTGATTGTATTACCATTTATTGGTTTGAATCTAAATCATAAAAATCAACAAGATGTTGCCTTTATTATATTCATGTAAATGAAGTGAACACGATGACATTCTCAAGAGTAGTCATATATATGGCACTACGATAGATGATGGTGACAAGAAAGAAGTACTTAAAAATATTCTACAAGCATGTATATAGGTGTATATGAAGTATTGATACGATTATTTCTAATCAATTTTCTTTTTCTCTATCGTATACGTGTGAAGTTGTTTAATGTTGTGTATATTAAATGGATAGCGATCAAACATTGAATGCACGAATGTATTATCGATTATGATGGAAACATATTTTTTAATGAATTAATTGAAAGATTGTATGTCACATAAATGTCACGAAATTGAAAAATCTTAGATAAAACAACCTCATTAAATTCAAATAAAGCCTATTGAGTATATGATTAGACTCAATAAACTATATGGCAAAGCTACGTTTCTTCGTCATCTTTTAAAATGTGATAGAACAATAGTTATTACAGTTGATTAGAGCCCTTTGGGATGGGTTCAATAGTTTTGGATCTGATAGAATCTACTTATTTGAGACATGTGCAGGGTGTGCATTTCATAGAATAGAAAAAAATCGGAAAAAAGTATCCCGTATCTTCGGAGCGACTATTTGACTTCGATTAGACAACTTCATTCTAAATATTACAGTACGGTTTGATCGAATTCGAAAAAGTTTAATCAAACAAGTCTGGATCCGACGGGCTCTAAAGTTAATTAATCAATAGGTTTGATTCATTATTATTAGTTAAACCTTAATAGCATATGATTCAGTTTTTCTTCTGACAGAATTCAATGTTGTTGATTACGATTGATTCTATCAATTCTTCAAATAGTCATTTCATACATGTTTGTTCTATATAATATAAATCTCATCTTTGAATATTTGAATTTTTCTAATATCTTCATTGTCTCGAAAAAAAAAAAGACAAAAAAAAGTCATTTATTTGATCATTCAAATACAAAACAAACTTGAACTTTTTTTTTTTTTTTTGATAAAGGAAACAAACATAAATTACCAATGAAAAGTTTAATCATGTTGAGAAAAAGAACGATTAAACATTACAATCTTTACTTATACTTCTGATAAAAGAAGCCCATGACATATTGACCTTGCTTTTCTAGTCTATCAAAATCATGCACGCGGTATAAAACCATTCAAATGCATTATTCATAAAAGAAACCTAGAATATAGACAATGTCATATCTTACAATCAACTACATAGCAATGAAAGTAGCATTCATCATTTTTCTTTGGTTGATCTTTTATTTGTTTTGTTACCATTTAAAATCTCATTCATCAAATATTTTCTAATTTATACAAATTAAAGATATGATTTGTATTTTACTACGTCTGTTCAATTCTATAAGTATCTATAACAAAAAAACAACAAAAATATTAAAAAATGAAAATGAATTCCTTTGATATTTAATTATTTTTGTCTGTTGTTTTTTTAACTTCGTGAATAGAAGTAATGTTGAATTCTTCAAAGGAATTGACTATATTGACATTAAATAATCTGTGATAATAAACAGTAAAAAAAATACAAAACCAGTCACATGCAATGACGTTCAAAAGTGATCATATACTGAACTTATTGCCTTGTTTTTCTATTATCTCAAGGTAGTTTCAACACATAGAGTTGCTATTTTTGCCAAATGTGTATTTTCTCGAAATATTAACTGATTATTCCACTTATTTATTATGCCAGACTGAAAGTACTAATAATGATGTGTATTGATATCGTTAAAAATTGATTATAGACTACACGCAAAAATAGTTAAATACTGTACTTAGCATTTCATTCTTTTCAATTGAAAGACACATCTGAAAAATGTTTTAGGGAAGTTTTACTTGCTTTTTACTTAAAGCATGTTAAAAATGTAACTTCTCATTTGAAAAGGATGAAATATGTTTTCGTTTTTAACAATATCGAAATACATTATTTTTAATGTTTGTAGTCTGACATAGAAAATATATGAAATGATGCGTTGATATTTTGAGAAATTAAACTATCAGAGCAGGGCAACATTTTAGTAAAAAACGTAGGTCTGTGTCTCGAAAGCATCTTGAGATATTTGCAAAACAAGGCAATATATTAGATGTATGATCAATTTTGACAGCCATCGTAGATATTTATTCATATTAGAGAAAAAACCATTCGACCATTATAATATCGTGTTATTCAAATAATGGATGATAGAAAAATAACTTGATAAAATATTTATTCATGTTATAACATCTTAAAGGAGTTCGCCGAAATTCGAAAACATTGGCTCAGCATCCAAATTTTGTGTTGTTCCCGTGTATGAATTCAAAGTTTCTCTTTTCATTCAAGTTTATGAGTTGTGAGTTGACTTTTTGAAGGTGAAAAAATCAACGTTTTTTTGCTGTTTCTAGACTCCTTTACTGCATATGTTACATAGAATTGAATCAGAGCTTTTTCTTTACAAAGTGAGATAGGAATCAAGAGTTTCAGAACTATTATTCAAGAATGGTTAGGATCATTTTGCAAGTCTGCTTTGCAAAGAAATCTAAATAGTTACCTGAATCGATACGATGTCTTATACCATGACTAACAGCAAACTAATCATTAATACATCATTTTATAGAAAAATCTTTGTTTTTTCCTTCACTGTATTTAAAATAGTTTTGGTTTCCATTCTGAATAATTTTTGACGCATTGAAATTCGTTTAAACTTAGTTTCAGTGCTTCTAATCTAGCGTTTTCAAATTTCTACAGATTTTTTTCTCATGTTTACATTCGAATAAAACGTAATTTTTACTAGATATCCATATACTCAACCATATTTAGAGAAAAGACTAAAATATGTGAGGAAATTTCGACAGTTTTCATAATAAAATATTTTTTTGTATCAATCATGATAACATATCTTATTCAATGGCATTAATCAAGTTCATATTACGTCAAGTGGGAAAAACTATTCTATCTTGTTGCATATCATAATAATGAACGGAGAATGTAAGTTATTTCAAAGACGATTCGAGTTTCTAGTTATGTCAGATACATAGGCTGACGTCAATTCCTTCTATACATTCTACAGTACACAATAAAGTTTTTTTGACCTTGTTCAGCTAAATAATTTATCATTTGTATAATATTTATATGATTTATAAACAACCCAAGGAAAAGCATATTGTCGAATTGAGCACGTTCGAAGATCGACAGTTCAGTGTATCTTATCAAAGAATATATTTTTTTTTTGAATGAGAAGTTTTGATTGAATGTTTATAGATAAAGTTATTTTGAATATTTATTTTAATCGCGTTACAATATTCTAGAAAGTTACAATTGAATAACCTTGATCGTTAAAGGTTCTAAATAATTTTTAAAAAAATTATGTTTAAGAACAATTTTTATATTATTTTATAGTAACATTGAATAACATGAGATCATCAGAAAATTATTCAAATACTCTATTGTACAACAATAACAAACGTTTAATGATTTGTTTAATTCAATTCTATTGGCAAACTTTCTTCTTTTTTGTGTCATTGTCATACTCGAATGAACTTGAAGTAATAAATTCAGTTTTATATCGTAACAGCTGGATATTATTTCTTTTATGATGTCATTTCTTATGTATAAAAATTGACAATCATTACTTTTAGAGAATATTTTGTAAAGAGAAAAACCTATTCAACAACTTCATGTAGTAATCTTTCACCTAAGTTAATGACTATTCCTGCTGGTCCAAGAGAATTTTTCTTAATATAAAAGAAGATACTAACAACATCAGAGTAATAACTTACTGAAAAGAATATATATATATCCTTCGGCGAAACATCATCGTTGACAATCTATAATTTATATTCAAGGATACTATTACTCATATATTTCTTAAGACAACAGACTGAAAAATAATATATTGTAAACTTGTTTTTCACCTCATATATCATTTTGTCTTGGAGATACATAACTCAAAACGTATGTTAGATTAAAACACTATATTGATTTTTCTATATTAGATTAAGTCAAGATTTTTACCATAATAAATTATTGAATATTATTTTGACTTCTCTTGAATATTGACAGAATATCGAATGAAATATGTTATATCAAACTATTTGTGAAACTCTGATTTTTTTTTTTTTTGTTGAAAGAAAATATTGATGAGTTTTAGATAAGAAAATGTGATACATAAGGATAAACGAATGTCTTTCTCATATTTCTGTGTTAATGATCAAGTTTCCTAATCGAATCACAAGTAATCAAGTCAATCATCGGTCAGCTACAGTTTGAGATAACGTTCAGTATATTGCTGTAGTCTTTGCACCATGATTTTGTTGTTAGTTTTAGAAAGAAAGAATGCAATGGGATGCCATCAATCTTCGGAGAATAAAAACTCGATGACTTTTGTTCGTTTATGCATTTTTTTTTTCTTTTTTGTATTTCCTTGCAAGACAAAGAAACGGACATCACTGTCATCAATGCAAATGATCAGCACAAAAAAAAATCTTTCAATTTAGAATGAACGACAACAGAGAAAATGTGTCTAATGATGTTCGTAAGTAGATTAGTTAAGAACAGTTATTTTTTTTCATTCAAGTATCTTCATAAGCAATCGGAAGAAAAATGTTTCTTCTGATTATGTGTCTTGTCATTTGCCTGAGAAAAAAAATAAGGATCTTTTCGCACCTGTACAAGCTGTCATAACATCAATATAATTTTGACCTTGACTCTCTTGTATACCACGACAATCTTCATCGTACACATCTATCATTATCCTTCTTATTTTTCTGTACACAAGATTAACACTTCTCGTATAACAAAAAAAAAAAAAAAAATTACTACGAAACACCTGCATCCATGAGGATATGTATGTCAGTGAACCAATGTTTGAACAGTTGAATACGGATGGTTAAAGTTACCTGTTCTCACTATTGAAAGGAAAAAAAAGGAGAAGAATCAAGGGTATTGTCATCCACTCATCATCCTTCACAATGTTTTAGTATGTATGAGATTGTCACCATCTGGTTCTGATTCTAGCCATCAAATGACGTAGGAGCTTTAGAAGGAAAGAAAAGAAAAGAAAAGAATGAGTGATAATCATTATTTTGCTAAGTTAGTCGTAGACGTCTATGCATGCCTAGGAGAATAATACTGCTAACATTGTTACTACATTTAGTGATAGTTAACTATAAAGATTTTTGTGTATTGTTAAACATCATATTTTTTCTAGTCTATTTTTATCTATTAATGGATGGTAAAAATAAAATCAAATGGTTTTATGACTCTTATCATACAGTAGCATGCTTATCAATATAGTTTTACTTAGTTTGAGATGACTACAATCACTTGACGATTGTTTCATTGTCATATCTTCATTTGTTTTGAACTTTATGACTATATTCATTTTGACGAAATCTATAATGTCATTTATTGATTTTCCTTGGATGCTATCATTTTCATAAGTCATAGAGAAATCATCAGGATAAATCTTTTTTTTTTTGTTATTTGCATCCATCTGAACAAGATTGACCTTTGGATATTACAGATGGATATATATATATATATGTGTGTGTACATAATATTCTATGACATTGAAGAAGATTATGTTAATATAAAATAGGAACACCTGAGGAGAAAACCAAAAACGACTGTATTTGATTAACCATGAGATATAGACAAAGAAAAAAAAGCTCGACATATATATATGCCATTTGTCCAATTGAGCTAATTTTTTTTTATTTTATTCCTTTCTTTTTTTTTTCTTTTTTCCAGATAATACATCAATTTTATAGCATCATGCAACGTGTGTCTTCTTATCATGTAGTTTATAATGTCATATTTCTGGCATAGTCATATAACTAGTAGTAGTAGTAGTAGTCGCCGTCGTAGTAGTGGTAATTTACAATGAATTTATTCATATCATGATGCATGGCGAAGATAAATTTCATAGAATTATTTTTATCTTTATGGACAATTTTTTTCATGATCAATATCGTGAAAAGTCATCATAAATTTATTATATATTGGAATCAAACATCATTTATGTAAGTACAATATAAAAAAATTTTATTTTTCAATTGTTTTTATATTTGATTTTGTTTTCCAATAATTTCATAATCATATTCGAGGTCAATTGACTTACAAGTGTATGAACTATTAACATTGATGTAATATAGTCCTAGTAAATATACAACTGAACACATATGTATACATATGCATACAGGCGTGGATCGTTACCTCATCAAGCACGTCCATGCGTCACGCAGTCATCAGAGACGAATGAATAGTAGTAGATCAAAGTGACCTTTTCGACCACATATAGAGTGAAGAGATGTATTCTGTAGATTGCATAAAGGCTAACGTGTAACCCATATATATATACAATACACACACACACAAACACACATAGAACTGCTCATTAGCAAACACATCTCGTTTAGTCCAGTTGTCAGTCTCGTTGATGTGTTTTCTTTTTAATTGCTAGAGATCGACGTAATCGAATCTTGAACAAACATATGAAGAAATGCAAAAATTAGAACGATTCTGTTAAGCTTTTTCTTCTTCTGTTTTTTCGTTTTCTCTTATACATTCATTCAGATTATCATACAAACAATAATGCTACAATCTTTTATATGAATACTAATCTTTCCGTTCTCACAATTAAAACAAGCTCGTTTTACTGTCTACGAAGCCCAAGGGTGAAAGACCAAGTCTTCTTCTTCTTCTTCTTCTTTTTTATTTCGTTTAATGAGCTTCTTGCGTGTTCTCATAAATTTCGTTCATTTTCTTTTTGTGCTAAAATCAACTGTCTCATATACACATGCATGAATGCATTTAAGGCAGGACATCTACACATATAGTATATGTATATACTTGACTGTCAAGCAGGCATATCATCATCATAAGAATGATGGACGAGTTGAAATTAGTGATGTGTGCGGATCGATTGTTTGATCGTCGTCGGTTTCGCCTCCTTTCACTCACATTTATTCATTCAATTCAAACTCTTTATGATATTGACTTTTTTCTATATTCTAAATGGTCTCTCCTAAATAAACACTAGACTATATACTATTATTCAATGTCGACACTCGTGGACGATATGAGACATATGCATATAAAAGTATACGGAAAGAAATTTTTTTGCTTTCAATATGTACATATATATATATATATATTCAAGTTCAATTTTTTCGCTTCAGTAAATGTGAGAGATAGATGATTATTGAAAAAAAAAGAGAAGAAAATAAGATGTTCATCTTGACATACAATCTTGTGATACAAATTAATAGAGAATAGAAATAATACACTTCAAATTGTAAATTGAAATTGAAGAAATTATTTCAAATTTAGATTTTGTTTCTTTAGTCACTAATCTCTATCATCCGTCTATGTGTGTTGGTCTCACCTCCGGTATTATATTTGTGTATATATGTGTGTGTGTGTGCGCGCGTTCTCAATTGTTCACACAAGTGACACACACATATATATTTGCTTTGATCATTCATCGTTTTTTCTTTGTGATTAGTTCGTTTACCGCCTCAGCTCTTCGAGCGATCACTCATAGACATACCAAAAAATTACGTGCATCAATGAACAGAACATGATAAGCCGTCCCGCCGCTGATCAGAAAAAAAATCGAAAGTCGAATGTAAAAAAAAAGAAGAAGAAGAATCATATTACAAATCTTCACGTCAACAAAAGCTAAAAAAAGAACAAATATACGCATAAATCATACTTTTGAACTGAAATAAAGATAAGGAGACAAAAGCATTAGTTCATCTTTTCTCAATTAAGATCATTTTTTTTCTGCTGTTGAAGGGGGTTAAGAAAAGAACTGTGATGCACATGTACATGATAATTGACTATCGGACTGGTGATGTATTACGAGAGATTCATCTCGCATCGATATGATAATGAATATAGAACAGAGAGAAACGATAGAGCAAGTGCACAAATGGTCTCTTTCGTATCACTACTAATAATAAACGTTTTTCTTTTTTTTTTCTCTTTTACTTGCTCTTCATCTCTGGTTGTCGACAAAGAGAAATGAGAGACGAGGGGAAGGATAATTGGACCGTTTCTTTTTCTCGTGTTAGAGAACGAGAGAGGAAGAGAGAGAGAACGGTCAGTTGAACAGAGCCGAAAGTATATGTGTATTCAGTCGATGCAGCGGCAGAACGGCTATGTTCATCAACGAGCTGCTTGTGGTATCAATTCTTTTACTCATCTTCATAACTAGATATCAAACTTATTCATTACTTCTTCAACCATTCTATTGGAATCAAACAACATTCAGGTAATAATAAAAAAGAAAAAAAATAATATAAATAATACATATGATTAATTGAAATTTTTTATTCTACATTACACACGAAATGTTCTATGTTCATTTGATTGATAGGCTATTATAATAGAATTTTACACGATATCAATTTATTCATAGGAAAAATTCAAATATTTATTTGTTTATTTTTTTTGGATTTTGATAATAAAAAACATAACTTTCTATTTTATTCTTATGATTTAGTAATAGGAATATTAGTTAATTGAAATTCTATTCATAAAAAAAGTTACTGTGTTAGAAAAATATTGATATATATATATAGGTTATATCACTAATAGAAAGTGACACAATTCTTTTGTTAAATTTTTCTTCTAAAAAAACAGTTGTTTATTTATCGAACTACTTAAATATATTACGAAAAAAGGAAAGAAACCTCGTATATGTATATAATTTGCTTCTCTATTGACCAGTTGGTTTTGTTTTTAGTCATAAGCGATCAATCGTGTAACTATGTAGAAATTGTTGAGTCAATCTATTCATTCATTCATTCATCTATCTATGGTGTTCAGCATTCGTCATTTAATTGCATTGCACACCACGCGCCTGTCTGTCTGTTTGTTTGTTTGCATGTAAGGAAAGAAGGGGTAACGCCCGTGAAACAGACGTATTGGATTAGTAATCAAAACATACAGGGTGTTCATTGTATTTGTACATGTTAGTTGATGGACAACGGCCTATAGTTTCTCTTATTTTTATTTTATATTCAAGGATGATCAGATAACCATTGATAGAACATGATTATCTCAAGTGACTAAAACGTAACTTATTTTTAATATCTTTCCGGCAGACATGATCGAGATATCTATAAGAAATATAAGTTCTTTCTTTTTTGTTGTTCAATTTTGTTTATATATAAATACAATCATTTATTGTAAATTTAAAACTAAATTTTATATTAAAAAACAAATTTATTTCTATTTGCTTCAATGGCATTAAATGTCCCCATTGCTAAGTGTCCATCTGTGCTACATATATACAAAATGACTTTTCAGTATTCACATCTTAAGGCTATAGTAGCGGCTGTATTCTCTTATTTCTTTTAATGTGTTTATATTCGTTTGTTTTGTTGTATAGTGTATATATATGTGTGTGTGTGTTCATGGTATAGAACCCTTGCGGCAACTCAGTCGTTCTTCAATCTATTACGGACCTTGACTAGAATATTTTCTTTTTAATTAGATTGCTGCATTTTTTTTGCAGTTTAAAAGAATACTTGAAATTGAATGAGAAGAAATAAAAAAAATCAAATATATTTTAATTTTTTGTTTATATATATAGGCCATATCAAGACGGTTCATTGGTCTTTGAAGTACGTTTAGGTGACGTTATGGATCTTATATGTCCATTTTATGATGAACAACAATCATACATGACAAGTGAACTAGAACAATATGATATATTTCGAGTATGTTGTTTTTCTTTTTTCTTTTTTCTTTTACAAATTTCCGTTTTATTTGCAAAAAAACCAACAAGAATCAATGATATTATTATTTCCTTGTTTTTTTTTAAAGGTAACTGAAAATGAATATCAAAACTGTAAAATTAATTTATTTGGTAATGATCCAATGACACGTCGTGTAATAACATGTAACAGTCCATATGATATTATGAAATATACACTTAATTTTCGTTCATATTTACCAATACCAAATGGTTTTGAATTTCGTCCTAATCAAACTTATTATTTTCTTTCAACATCATCAAGTCATTATCAATGTAACAAACTTAAAATACTTGTACATGATTATTGTAAGTATACATCTTTACTATCTCGTTTCTTTTAACTAGATGACAACGATTGTCGATGTTTTGCCTCATTGCACTCATAGACTTACATATATATGTATATGAGACGACATGATTGTGTAATAGGACCGATGAAATGTAATCGAATCATGTTAGATTTGATATATCTCGCTCGAGCGCGTTTGTACTGATTATTTGAGAGAATGAATAAGTGAATGACTAGACAAATTCAATAGTGACTATACATATTCATCAATTAGTAAAATCATAACTAGTTGTATGCATTTTGTATTTTTAGAAAAGAAAAGATAGATAGTTTTCTATTGTCATTAATTTAAGCTTCTTTATATGATCTCAAGAAGTTTGGTTTTTTTTCTATAATTAATAGAACCTAGACAAAATGTAATTTATAATTTTTGATAGACTAAGACAATACATATACATATATATACATGTATATTGATCGATTGTTTTTACTATTGACCACGCCTTTTCTATTTTGCTTGTGATAGTCATATGGTTCATAATATGGATCACTAGAATGGCAAGGCGATGGTGATTGCACTAGATTAGACAAGAAGTATACTCACGTGAATCGGCGGTTCCTTTTAAGGGTTTCTTTTTTTTTGCATTGTTGATGCTATATATATGTATATGCATGAGTTCACCATCAAACAAAGATACTTTTGTTATTTCTCTTCATATATAATATCAACTTCTTGTTGCTGTTCAATATTAATTAAATAATAGACAATCTTACTGTCTAGATAGATTATAATCATATGAAAAATCAATCAATTATGTTTTTCAATCCGTTGAATCCAAGTTTTTTTTTATCAAATACAGATAGATCGAACCAAAGAGCTTCTTCAAGTTTTCGTTCTCGAGATAGATTTTTCAACAAAAAAAAAAGCTGTGATCCTCCTCATGAAAAATCGAATTTTGAGATCAAACTTTGCATGAACAAAGTTCTTAATGAGATTAGTTGATTGTGAAATGAAGTATTTCCTTTTTGAAAATGCAAATCTATGAACAAAATTGTCTTTTACACATGAGTGAATTTCGAATATTGAATATCTTAGAATAGCCAATACTAGAAAATTTACAATTTGTCCAATGAACTAATCTCATTAAAAACTTTGTTCATGCAAAGTTAATTTTTGTTAAAAATATTCATCTCGAGAACAAATGCTCGTAAAATCAAACCATTCTATACTTTTCTAATACTCATCAGATGAATACTGTCTTGGTTAAAATTCTATTTAATACTTGAAGAGATTCTCTATTGAAAAATTTATTTAATATGATGCTGAATAATTGAAATATGAATAGAATAGAAAATATCTAAATGAATTTTTCTATTATCTATTTAGATCGCATGTCAATACCCACAACCACACTATCATTTATCAATGACCAAGAAAGAAAACCTATTTCATTTTCTCATTATTCTCATCATCGACACGTATCTTCATCTATAGATAAAAATGATCATAATGATATTCATCGTCCACTTTTGCATGCAATTAAAGTGCAACGTCATAGTGATCCCTATTCAATAAAATGGATAACTGAAGGACCACATCGAGATATGAATATTGGTTCGTATCGATTTTTTTCCTCCTCTTCTTCTCTATAGTTCTTGTAAATTAATTTTTTATTGAAAAATTCTTTTGTTGCAGATAAAATTTATCGAACAACAAATTTAATGGAAACATCATCTTCACCATCACAAATGCTTAGTCTTGCATTGAGTTCTTCATCAATGAAATTGTCGATATCATATATTCTTCTATGTCTTCTACTTTCATTAAGATAATGTAGAAATATTTGTCAATGTGTTTTTTTTTTCGTCTTGACACCGGTGTTCATGAAAATTTTTTTTATTATTACAATTGAAATATTGTTTTGTTGAAAGAAGATCTTGATTTATATACTTATTGTGTGTTGAACAAATGGTTGAAATAATAATTCTTTCTTTTTTGACTTCCTTTCTTTTTTTGCTTTTCCTTTTTTTTTTAAAGTTTAATTCATATTAAGCTACACAGAAAATAAAACAAAAGAATAATTTATTGTTTTTATTGGGCACATAAGTATATTCAAAGTCTTCTATTCATCTATTTTCTTGGTTTAATCCATTACAAAACATATGATCAACCATTTGTTTGTTAGTAGAGCGTATTACATTGTTAAGATGAACATCTCTGTAACATTGATCATATCATGACGATTAGGAAGACTTTTATAATCGTAAAAGAAAAAAATTTTTATAATTTTGCAGCCATAACTTGTTCATAGTTATGTTCATTATGTCAAATCGTCAAAATAACATCACTTTAAAGCAAAAATTATATTTTTGGTTTGTCGTTTTGATGTAAATGCATTGGAAAACTTCCTAATAAATAATTATAAATGATTTCCATATATAACGATACGCTGGCATCCTTATTATTGGTTGGTTCGATGCTATAATCAAAGAAAAAGATCTTTTAAAATAAATATGAATATTATGAATTTGAGTTATATTAAAAAAAAATACAAATAGTAATTGCAGTTTACACGATAAATTGTTTTCCTATTTTTATTATTTTAATAAATACTAAAGATTTTGCTTAACTAATATTTCAATCATTGTCAAAGCTTATCTACAATTATTAGTGCTACCTAATCTTATAATTATAAGTGCATCATAACCATCATCTATTGGCATATGAAAAAGCTTATCCTACATATGTCTAACTGATAGAATAATGTAATAAACTAAAATATTAATTTTATCTGCTACTACATATAGAATTTGAAGTGAAGAGAATAATATAAACTTTAATTTTATGGACATATTCTAATAATTGACA
>CAJNOP010000004.1:1483643-1522143 GCA_905250075.1 Rotaria sp. Silwood1 | reverse complement strand
TAAAGATACGATTGCATATGTTTTCCATTGCTGACAGTTGTTTTTCATCTGGATCAATTGAAATAATAAGTATTGTAATTTGATTTTTAAAAATAGAAGATACAAGTTTTTCGTCTAAATACATAGATAGTATTAAACAATTTAATCTATTTTACATATACTGATTATAATCAAGGATCAAAATTTTGACAGAAAAAGAATTTTTCTTTCAGACATTATCTTTTCTTCACCTCAATTATCTTTTTTATATATAATCCATAATAAATTTCTTAAAAATAATGAATAATTATTTTTTACTGATTAAAAATATTTTCTATTTTATTTTTTTCTCTATATATAAATTTGTATATATGATTCTTTATTTTTTTCTTTTACCATTTGATAGTTAAATATAAATTAGAAATGAAATTTATTTAATATATTCATCTATATTAATAATTTCAAAGTATGTATATTTTTTCTGTTTAAAATTAAAATAATTCTATTGAGATTTCCTTACCAGTAAAAATATATTTAGCTGTCTCTTCTTCGATATTATATAAACCGAGTCCATATAAATTAGGATAATCGGCAACATGTAGAATATTTTTCATAAATGATGATTCAAGATCTAGCCATTTAATTTTCATATGAATATCAGGTAAAATCTTCGAACAAAATTGTTCAATTATTATATCAGAAAATTTACTGATAAATTTATTGGGTGACCATTTGAGAAAGTTTAAACGACTTGTAAATATTGGATCATGTATAATTTTATTAAATCGTTCATTGACTCCTTGAAAAGAATAAAGTACTTCAAGATTGTCAAGTTTTTTTAATATAATCAAAAGAATTTCATCAGGTAAATCATTCAATTCGATACATAAATTTTTCATATTTATTTCCATTTATTTTTTTATTCAGTCATAGAAAAGGCAATATATATGTTGCAGGACAGATTTAAATTCAGTTCAGATTAAAATCATTTTGATCTGTCCTAGTTCATTTTCAAATAATTTTAATCTCCAGTAGGAAAATTTCAAAGTGTACTAGTTCAGATCGCAATAATTTTAATCTGAACTGAATTTCAATCTGTCCTGCAACATATATATATATATATCTGTCCGTTTATTCTGTTTAACCGATATCGTCAACAAGAACAATAATAATGCATTTTTCAATAGTCTAAATTGTTCATAACTTAATGAATTTATGATTAGAAGAACGGGTGTGGGTGTGCGTGTGGGTGGGGATGGGTGTGGGTGGATGTGGATGTGGGTGTGGGTGTGTGCTTGTGGGACATAGCTCAGGCAGACAAAACTTTCGAAAAACGCGTTTAAACGCACAATCGGGAACCGCGACTGTGATTCATTCACGTTCATTAAAAAAACGCAGGAAACGACGTTTTTTGTACAAAATAGTCACTTTTCAAGCGTGAAAACGGTGGAAAACTTAAATTTCTAGTGTTAAAACGTTCTCTTTTTCTAGATTTAAAAAACGACGTGTTTAAACGCTCAGTTTTTTATATATTTGCCGTTTTCACGCTTGAAAATTGACTATTTTGCACAAAAAACGTCGTTTCTTGCGTTTTTTTAATGAACGTGAATGAATCACAGTCGCGATTCCCGATTATGCGTTTAAACGCGTTTTTTGAAATTTTTGTCTGCTTGGGAGGTGTGGGGGTCAGGTGCGGATGGGACGTGTGGATGTAGGTGTGGATAGTAGTACCTAATCATCCACACCCTCAGAGCTGTGTCTATATCTCCACCCACACCCAGACACCCACCCCCACCCCCACATCCCGCACCCACACCCACACCCCACACTCACACACCACATCCCACACATCACATCCACACTCCACCTCCACCTCCACACCCACATCCCAGACACCATACTCACACCCACACCCAACTTCCACACCCACAACCTTATGAATTCTACAATTACGAGATGAGGTTGCTTATGCACATCCACTGGCACAACTTTTGACTGACAAATAAAGTTTCATTGAAGACAGAAATCATGATAAAAAAATCACTTGATGTTTGTAACCACTCACACAGAACCTTGTATTTTTTTTATCGATTTTGTTTACAGATGTTTGTTGACTTTGAATTTTTTCTTCCCTCCTTTTAGGCTAAGACTATACCTCAATAGCCGTCTGTTTCTATAAGATGCATGTCGAGTATTAATTTCGCACTTAAGTTCGCTCAATATTTTGCAACTTCAAATGTTTGCTTAGGTGATAGAGGGAGAGAGAAAGTGAAAGAAAAACAGAAAGCATAGCAAATACTCAAGAGAGAAACATATATAAAATCAACTGTTGATGATAGAAATCTTTCAATTGCGTGTATAAAAAATAAAAGTGATTTGTTCAAATCATCCAACGATGAAGACGAGCGCAGTTACCATTTGGTTATTGCTACTCGTTGCTGTTCAATCAACCGGTATGTTTATCCTTGGAAGTGTTGAGAATGGAAATCTTTACAGAGTGCAGATTCGAAATCATATTCTTTATGATCATAATCATTTAAAACTTCCAAAAAGAATACAGTTCGAGTCAGTCAATCTAATAGCCGTTAAAATATTACTAATACGTAAATATTAGTAGTTTATATAATAAGGGTGTGGGTATTAGCGAACACTATATCCAAATCCATGAATATAGCCATGCCCACATCCAAAACCATACCACTCACCCAAAACTGTATGTAAACAATATTTCTACAGCGAAGTACGATCAAGCTATAGATCAGAACCTTACAAGGTCAAAAAATGTGAACTTCTAAAAGTGAATTGTGTGAGTTTTCTATGACATTTTAGACAGTTGAAAATGTACGTTCTTTTAGAGTTGACTCACATTTCCATATTTTTAAGTCTACTCTTTTCGACAAATTGTAAAAGATATTCTTTGATTTTAACAATCATCCGTACAAAAATCAAGTTTTTCTCATAGCACCGTTAAAAGGCACTATTCAAGTTCTATTGTGGTGTGAGACTATATACAATATAGTTACGAGTGGGGCATAAAGAATTATACTGTAAGTATTTTTGAAATTTCTCCTCTATTATCTGTGCGATTAAAACACTTTTTCAGTCAAAAGATAGCCCTTGAAATTCTCTACAAAATCACAGATGTATTGGGCATAATGAACGGCTGCACTTTATATTCAATTTTTTTCATAACTTCGTCTTATTAAAAAAACAAAATATACATGCGATGGTAAATTCCACTTTCCAGGAAATTCAAAGAAATAACTATAGAATAAATTTCATGGAAATTTAATTCAATGCTTTAAAGATAATTACCACGAAATCAGGTTATAAAAAGGAATATAAAAAAAAGTTTAAGTTTAAGGTAGAGTCAACTTGCGTTGGGTTGGGTTGGGTTGGGTTGGGTTGGGATGGGTTGGGTTGGGATGCGATGGGTTGGGTTGCGATGGGTTGGGTTGGGATGGGATGGGTTGGGTTGGGTTGGGTTGGGTTGGGTTGGGTTGGGTTGGGTTGGGTTGGATTGGGTTGGGTTGGGTTGCATTGGATTGGGTTCGGTTGGGTTGGGTTGGGCGGGGATGGGATGGGTTGGGTTGAGTTGGGTTGGGTTGGAATGGGTTGGGTTGGGTTGGGTGAGGTTAGATTGCGTCAAGTGCCCAATCCAACCCGAAATCACATCATCTGTTTTAAATTTATCTATGCACATATATTCTTCATTCACTTAACCCAACCCAACACAGCCCAGCTCCACACGAAATCAACTCATCTCTTTGATATTCATCTATAGCTATATATTCTTTATTCACTTGACTCAACCCAACCCAACCCAACCCAACCCAACCCAACCCAACCCAACCCAACCCATCCCATCCCAACCCATCCTAACCCATCCCATCCCAACCCAACCCATCCTAACCCATCCCAACCCAACCCAACCCATCCCATCCCAACCCATCCCATCCCAACCCATCCTAACCTATCCCATCCCAACCCAACCCATCCTAACCCATCCCAACCCAACCCAATCCAACCCCACACGAAATCAACTCATGTCTTTTATATTCATCTATAGATATATATTCTTCATTCACTTGACCCAACCCATCTCAACCCATCGCAATCCATCCCTAACAGATCATATACTATGTCTCCATAAAAATGCGTGGCATGAATGAATGAAACTAGAGATAACAGAATTTTTCTACGTGCACATCTTTTCCCCCAAGTACCATGCGGACAGTTATACATATAGTCCTACAATGTCTGTCTATGTTTATGACGATAAGCACTGAATATTTTTACAATAACATTTTTCTTGTAAATCATCCTCCACTTGATGTGCAGTCAAATTTGATTTTCCTGGAAAGCGGAGTTTACCATGCTCTCAAAATATATCACATTGCACCAAAAAAAACCTTTTTACATGGTCAAAATTTGATCACATAAAATTTTGTCCATGTTGAAAAGAAAGTGCAACTACAAAATAACCGATCTGATGTAAATTCTAGAGCTCTTCACGCTGTATATTTTGATACACTTTGTTTGTTTAATAGAGCGAAGTAATGAAAAAATGGAATGCGAAGCGCAAGCATTCTTTATGCCCAACCCATTAGTTTTTACAGCTTTTCGTATGTCTTTGCTTTGCAACTTTTTTCAAATATATCTAAAATAGCTTTTTGGCCTAGTGATAAGAGGTTTCGTAGAGAATTTGAAAGGCTATCTTTTGGTTTAAAAGTGTTTTAATCGCACGGATAATAGAGGAGAAAATTCGAAAATACTAACAGTATAATTCTTTATGCGCGACCCGTTACTACTTAAGAGATATGCCTATATCATAGTAAAGACTTCTGGTCTTGAAGTTTAAAAATATTTTGAGACACGAATGATTTTCAATGTGGGACTAACAGTATTTTCGTACAATACATAAAAACTTGAATTAAAATCATGGGTTTCGAAAGACCAACAAAAGTAAAATACTATCTTATGTTTCAAGGCTTCAGTACAAAAATTCGTTAACATATGTTTCTAATAGACAATTCTACATTCTTCAAAGATGGACGTCTCAATATTTTTGTCTTGTTGTGGAACTTTGAACATTTGAAGAAATAATTTTTTCCTTTGAAATATAACATATTACAATGTCTTGAACGTCTGATATATAGCTTTGCGGGTATGGGTGAATACTATATCCAAATCCGTCAACATAGTCACGCCCACATCCACATCCGTTTTTGTTCTTGCGTTCATTTGTTGCATGCGAGTGAGACGAATTTTTCATAGACTGTGATACATACCCATTAGGATCAAGTCTGCTTCAATTAATATGATTTTGGTACTGAATTGTGTCCCTCATGAAATCATAGCGTTTCTGTTAGCTTTCAGGCGTTGTTCTAATTCATGGCACTAATAAGATATACTATATGTAGTTGTTAATGGTCGCGATGCTTATTGAAAAGTCACCTGACCAGAGAATTAGAAACATTATTTTAGTCGGAAAGGTTTTTATCATTGAACGATAGAAATGTTCTTGATAACCCTCACCTAAAAAGTAAGACCTATGCGTGGATGTGGATGTAGCAAAAAAAAAGATTCACACTCATACCCTTTAATGGACGTGAAATCCAATACTATACTATACCTGTTGATCCTTTCAGTTGCTATCAATCCCAGAGTGTTCTATGCAACCACTATCAAGAGTAATTATCCAGGACAAAATTCAGGCAGCACTGAAGGCGGCACTTTACTGTGGATATACGGGGCTGGTTTTGCACAGAATGGTTTCAGTACTGCACCAACTACGGCAACCACGAATGTAGTAAAGTTAGTCAATGGCTATTCTGTCTACGAATGCGTTATGCAAACTGAAAAAGTGACCGATACTCAGTTGACATGCTACACAGTAGCAATACCTGCAGGCGTTTATCAAATTCAAATATATGTTAATGGAATTTTGATTCCATTCTCTCAGTACACGAATCCGGACTATGCAAATTTTAGGTCAAATCCAGAGAATACACCTACCATCACTGGCATTTCGCCAATATTCGGTCTGCCAAAACGATTGGTTACATTGTCAGGCAATTTCAAATCGTCATGTTACTCGCGCGACGTCAACGGCTGTTCTCAGGACAACAATGCACTCATTTCTCGGTAAGACTTTTAGTTATCGACGATTGCTTCTCTACTTTGAATGACGATAAATCTAGTATATACATTGGTGGTCAGCTTTGCAATTTGATAGAACCTATTCGTGGTACTTCGTAAGTTTCGTCTTCTTTCATTTCGTTGAAGTTGAACAGATTTCAATTTAATTTTAGTTATTCACATGTGACTGCTGCACAACTGCAATGTCGTTTTGAGAGCAATGAAGTCGGTAAATAACATTTCTTGTCTTAACATGTGAATTGGTAAATGACGACTAACATGTATATGTTGTTGATAGGAATATTTAATGTCACCATTATCGTTACTAATCAATATGGTCGTTCGTCAACTCTTGCCAGTTTATATCAAATGTCAGCCACTGGTCAGTTGTACACTTTTCGAACCTACGCATGTATGTCTATTGAGTATTGTGTTGATATAAGACAGTTCAATCTAATCCAATTGTTTGCTAGCTATTTTGAATGTATCACCAAATAATGGGAGCACGCAAGGTGGTACCATTTTGACTATTAGCGGTCAATATTTCAGTAGCAGTAGTCGATATCCGCTTGTCGTTAAAGTGGGTGATGAACCTTGTACTATTCTAAACTCAAATTTGACTATTATTCGTTGCCAAACACCGATGGAGCCTGTCATCAATCGAACATATTATAGCGGTAAGTTGGTTGCCGAATAAAAGAAAGTCACTTCATTTTTGACTACAGGTGGCCGTGGCCTTCATATTTACAATGAATCTCGTTTCATTAATCTGGTCTCGTATATATTGGATTTTATTCTTCGAAGTCTAATGTTTGTTCTTCTTAATGTATAGATCACCCTTGGTAATACGACTCCACCCATGCCAAGTGTCAATGCCACTAAGACATGGACAGACGAAGCTTCAATTATTTCACAGTTCGCATCGAGTACTACAGTATGGCTTATTGGATTTCTACGTCCACCAATGACAGCCACATTTATTTTCCGATTAGAAACATCTGCTTATGCTATTCTATATTTAAGCACTGACGAAAATCCAGACAACATTGTTCCAATCCTCAATACTAGTTCAAGTTTGGAATCAGCAGAACAAATACTTTATAACGATACCAAGTCAGTAAAAGATGAAAATGACACAAGACTACATATGCATATATTTTCATATAGCTACTTCATGCTGTGCATAAGCTCAACCAGTGGAGGCAATTTTCAACTGTCAATAAAAGCAAGTATGCTGCAAACAATGTCTAATACAGGAGGTGGTATGGCGAACTCCAACACAATTCAACAAATTCAGATCGGAAATGCCCCAGTCTTTGAGCATCAGGTAAACTAGTATTATTATTGTCAGATTCATGTAATTTATTAAAAAGTCAATGCATCAAATATGATTCTCAGGTGAGCAAAGGACGAGTAAAAAGACTAGTTGCTGTTCTGGTCATAATGGCACGTCTTGTCGAGTCTTTTCCTCAAAAAATTCTAGTGTACACGACTAGTCCAAAATCATTCTGGTGTGTGAATGGAGATAAGACCCACACCCACACTCACAATTTCGAGTTTTTTCAAGTTTTTGTATGAATAAAAAATTTCTATCATAGTATACAAAATTAGGTAGATAAAAGTTGAACAAGACTACTAATTTAGAATTAATTGTATACTTTCAAAAAAATTCTTCTTATCGTTGGTATTTCGGAGCAACTGTTTTATATTGAAAAGAAATTAAGTACACAAATAAATTAAAAATAACCAACATTTCTAGAAAATTAATTCTTTTTCGCATCATGGTAGAAGTCTATTTTAATTTAAATCCATTTTTACTTTAAATCACCAGAATTCGTACTTAAAATAAAGTAAACTAATAATAAAAACATACTAAAATTATTTTTAAATTAAACTATTTGTAATTTACATTAGAGTTTAGTAAATTTTACAAAAATACAAATAGGCAAGTCTCGTTAAGCAGCAAACAGCGTACTTTATATTTTTATATGCTTCATTGTGTTTTAATATAATATTGCACTTTTAGTATAAAAAATTACAAATATTTATTCGAAGAAGAGCTTGATATATTTGTTGATATGAAGCGAATAAAATTGCAAATTTGTACAGAGAATATGCTCAGATATATAAGAATATGACGCGTTACATATGTTGCCAATCCTTGATGTTATCCTTAATTTTGAAGGACTTTTCTTATAGCCATTTGAGTTAGATAAAAGAGTCATGGCGATAACAATCCAAATGTATATTGAAATAAATTAAATAATTATTACTAATTTTCATACTCGTTATGTGTTATACCATACTTAAATATCAATTATAAAGAGAAAAACGTGTTGTCAGATGATACTGTATGATTTTGAATATTGGACTTAAATAGGCTTGAGTTTCAAGGTTCTGTACAATTTTAAAGCGACTATTTTAATTTGTCTGCTTAATACCAGTTGATTCTTAGTTAAAAATAATAACGAAATGATTATTATTCTATTGTCTAATCTATATTCTAAAGACGCCTGATTAGCTATCATTTGAAAACATAATAGTGATGCTCAAAAATTCCTTGGGTTACAATCTACTTCTTTTTTGTGGCATCGCGAGCCAGTCTAAATGAGTTGTTCGGGCACTTTAGTAAAAACAAGATGGGCTGTTTAAAGAATTTCGACTACTCTGAACTTGAGTTGACAGCACCCTCTCAAAAATACAGTAGTCATGATCAACATAGATGACGCTTCAGACCAGTTTCGACTACTATTGTAGACGTTTCAAATTACTCAAATCACTTGTCTTCGACTGATTTCTAACCGCCTAGCAGATGGACGAGCGTCACTTTGTCATTTAAACTGTCTAAACTGACACTAGTCTATTGTTATGTCATTGTTTGCCATCCAAATACCCATAATATATCGAATACTGTCTGATGGAGTGTTCGAATCCACTTTTCGTTTCTTTTTTATTGTTTTTCTATACTACTGACTAGTCTGGACGGGATTAACCGAAAAAACGGACTAGACAAGACTAGATTTACGGATGTTTCGGACTAGTTCAGATATAGTTGAAGGACCTTCCTTGTACAGAGGATCAGTCCTGATGGATAGGCAAGACGTTTTAGACTACAACTGACGGGTAGTGTGGACATTTTCCACTAGTCATATTGGGCGCCCTCTCTTATTTTTTGTTCACTTGGGTGCTATATAATGAATAAAAAGATTAGTATCAATCAAGTATGACTAAGATTATTTGATAAGAGCTATTTAAAAAAAAATTATATTCGATTCAGCTTCGATCTCTGTTCTCTACTGACTCTTATATGTCTAGACCTAATCTTAGTTCGCCTGTGATTGATGACATGAATCTAAGTAAATGTTCGCTAGCATCTGAACGTTAAACTTTGAAGTTCAGAACTCAAATATTCAGATTTTCTAAAAAGTCTTGAAAATTTTAAAGCTCAAGAAAGAAATCCGAAATTTCACATTTCTTCTTTGTCGAAGTAAAAATCTTTACTAACACAACTACGATTTGAAGCCAAATAAGAAAAAAAAGGAAAATTGACTTATCTGCCAAGGCTCAGAGCGAGTATTGTTCATATTTTTTTATTCTATACCTTAACATTCATAAATCATTATTATATATTATGAAATTATGTAAATTGACGTAGGACATTTTACACAATTTCGTCATTAAAAAATTTTTCCATGTGATTTAATACCTCAGGATCCTGGCTATAGTTTCAATAATTTGTTTCTTGCTCCTGAATGTTTTAGATATCCTCTCGTTTTGGTTGTGATTCTGTGAGTATAGAACCTCTATCGAATGTGTATATTACTGAAAATTATTTTCAAACAGTTGAGAAAGAAGTTTAAAGTTCGTCGAAGATGAAAAAGAACAAAGGATAATCATTATCACATTATCGAATATCGTTCAAGAAGAATTTGCTCATTATTAGACAGCTATGAATTATCAATCTTTAAAAGAAACAAATGGCGGCTTTTAAATATTAACTAGACAGATTCTAGGCATTTATAATATTTTGAAATGATTGGGATTTCCCGCTAGCTCGATATTCATATCCAACAACTGTGAGAATATATGTCAAAAAATTTCACTATCCATTGTCAAAACAAATAAGCTAACAGATGATCTGTGAATGGTGAAAGGTGATCATATTTATGTATTCTCTATTTTAATTTAAAGCGAATCGTCTATGCAATTGATTCAGTAATTAATGGAATAGCTGAAGTTCAACAAATATCAGTGATTAATGCACCATTTCAAATCGGGTTCGAAGGAGTATATACAGGTTTGTTTATTGTTTTTCATATTATGAAATTTATGCATTTCACTATATATAATAATCGATATTTAGCGATTCTCGAAGGTGCAACAGATGCGATCATCATTCAAGATGCTTTAAACGACCTGGCAACAATCTATCCTTTGATGGTTACTGTAGCTTTCGTAGGTACCGCATACGAAGTCACTTTTCCAATCGAAATGGGTGATGTTTCACTGCTCACGATTATTTCAATTGCTTTCATCAATCCACAATATGTAATAGAAAGCGTACAAGGTGTAGCATCTGGCACAAAATTAGCATTTCGATTAGATGGAGCCACATCGAACTATTTCGATTTTCGAACTGGTGTTGTAACAAATGCGATGCTAACAAATTCGTTTAATCAATTGTTTACCATTCGATGTCCGCCATCGCTCTACGATCAACAGACAATATCATCTATTGTCTATTCCAATGAATTTGAAACAGCAAATCCCTATGATGATTCAATTATCATAACAAATATGGCGTTCTGTGGCCGTGATGCACTCACGAGTGGCTATCTAGTTATAGGAAATATGCGGCCTGCTGATTATATGTGTTTTGCATACAAAATTCCACCAAGTGGTGGCACTGTTATTATGCGTTTCTATGTTCAAAGCGATGGAGACTCATCGACCAATACTTATGAAAATATAACGATGCAACTAAATCAAGATGGGCATTGGCATTATACATGTATTGATCTACTCAATACACTTCAGCAGCATTCAGTGACATACTTGACCATTGATACATTTCTCATCATGAACGTTTATCTAAATTCTTATCCATTCGGTAGTATGTTTGATACAGTTACATTGCGCACCTCAGTACCTAATGGATATGAAGATCAAGATACTGTTACTACGACTGATCAATCATCATCAGGTCAATGTACATTTCCGTTTGTTTATAACGGTCAAACATACTTCACATGTACACTTGATGAGAACAACATGCCTATTTGTGGTTCGATTTCAAATACAACATTCTATTGTCAAAATTCATCTATTGAAGGCGTCCGACGCCTCTATCCAAAATATCAATTACTTTACAATTCACTTAATGTAACACATTCAAGTGTAAACAAGATGATTAATATTTCATTCCGTTATACTTCATGTGCATCACCAACATTGATCGAACCATTGCCACCTACAGTAAGTTATTTATTCGTTGTAGTGCATCAGCAATCGTTAAGTTATTATTCTTCATTTTTATTTTTAGATTGCCAACGTGACTTCGATCACAAATGCATCGAAAGCTATCGGCGGAGTCTATGATATTATGTTCAAACAACATCTATATACGTCGATTCCAGCGAAAATTACCGGACAGGATCTGACCAATCTTCTTCAATCATTTCCTGATTTCGGCTACGTAATTGCCGATAGCACTGGTGAATGTGCACAATATTCGTATACTATTCGATGGCTAACAAATACAAAGCAACCTCTAATAGCAATTGTCAATTCAAGTGAAGTGATACCGATGAACACATCGATAACAGTTAGAATGGACCAAAGTGGTGGAGGCAACAGTTTATTTTATAATCTTCCAGCTGATATGCTACGAACGTGGCATACGATTCCTCAGGTAAAGTGTTCAACTTTTTATGATTTCATTAATTGAATGAATATGTAGGTCGAAGTTCTTGTTGGTGGTTATTCATCGTACTGCTCAAATACCGATAATAATTGTCCATTTCAATGGTTAATCCAACAAACACCATTGATATTTGCCATAAATCAGAATGGAACTATTGTGACCATTGATGGTATTGGATTTGGTTCCACAATTGAATCGAATATAGTTTCGATTGGTGAGAGTGGCTCATGCAATGTAACAAAAGTTAATACAACATCGATTATCTGTACAATTGTTAATGCACCATCTGGTCCACAGAGTGTACAAGTCAATGTTGTTAACAAAGGTTTTGCACTGAGTAATGAGAGTGCCACAGTTATAGTCCAACTTTCGATCCTTTCATTTCAGCCGACTAGAGGAGGAGCTGGCGGAGGTTATCGATTGACTGTTATCGGAACAGGCTTTTCATCAAATGCCTCGATAACTATCGATGGAAATCCATGTACGAATTCTTCCGTAGCCAATTTTTCTTCGATAACATGCATTGTACCGCCTACTACAAACATAAATAATGGTCAAGCACTTGTGACTGTTATTGATGGAACTCTTTCGGTTAATGCATCTTCATACTTTTTGTATAATACGTCTGTGACGCCCACCATATTGTCAATAAGTCCAACTATTTTTACTTTGAATGGTGGAACATTAAACATAACTGGCGTAGGTTTCGGTAATAGCTCAGTTTTCGTATTCATCGGTTCGACAAATGTTTCTATTATGTCATTATCTTCAAATCAGATCCTGGTAAGGCTAAGCGCATTGCCACCTGGTCTCTATCCCGTTACGGTGAACACGTCGACTGGTTTTGCTCGACCTCTTTTCTATGTAGAATATCGATTTTATGTGCAACAAATCTCTCCTCAAGTTGGTTCTTTGTACGGCGGTACCAATGTTTCTGTTCAAGGTGAAGGTTTTGACAACTCGACAGTCATTCAATTTCGCGATCAAAACAATATTCTCTTTCCATGCAATATCATGTCGATAGAATCAACTCAAATTAATTGTCGAACAACGTCTGCTGTTGCCCAAGTAATGATCGCAGCAAACGGTATTGATCCAATAAAAGGTCCTGGTTTTGCTTGGTTACCTAGTCGTCAAACAGTACAACAGGGTACTGTTGTTACTTGGCAATGGATTTCACCAATAGTCACGTCACCACTTACTTACAAGATTTTACAGGTGGCAAATCCATACAGTAATCAACTTGTAACAGGTGGATTTGATTCTGGTGCAGCAACAGCATCTGGTAAGTAATCTATATCAAATGCAAGCTGCGTATTTATTTCAGTTTTCTAGGTTCATTTTCATACCAATTTGCTACAATTGGTACCTACTATTACTTGTCACCAAATATCGATCGTCCCAATGGGACCTCCATACGAGGTATCATCGATGTGGTAGCATCAACACCTAAAATACTAACTGTGAAAGCTATGTGGGGCAGCTTTGCTGGTATGTTCGAATAAACATTTCATTTTCATGCAACTAATTTTCATTGTACAGCTCAAACGTGTGCCTTTCCATTCACATTTCGTTCTGTTCGCTACAATGCATGCATATTAATTAATGATACTCAAGCCTGGTGTTCTCCAACATCAGCATATACTGGTCAACGACTCTATTGTACATCAAGAAGTAGGTTGTTTTCAAATCAAAAGATCTAACTTACTCTTAGAAAGTGTGACTCATTTCTCCATAATTGTGAAACATTATTAGTAATGAATGTTGAAAGAATTATTGAGAGAAGTAATATAATATTCACGTTTGTACCACAGACTAGAACAGATATATGTCAATTTTTTATCTTTGGGTTTTTGAATATTGACATGGAGGAATTTTTGAAACTTCTGACTTTGAGACAGTGGCAAGATTGTTTTGAAGAGATTTTAAACTTATAGAATAAAGATTATTCCATTTTTCTCTGGAAATAGAACAGATTTACCCTGATTGGTTACAGATCGTGAGAAATATGTCTGCATGCTTCTGTTTTAGTTTCATTATAGAGATTATTGCAGAGCTCGCTCAATCGAGTCAGAACTATTTTTGAGCGAATAATGGAAGCGAAGTTTTGTAATTCCAATATGTGTCTCGAAAGAATTTCCATTCATAGACGACATGTATTGCTGGCGTGGTAGGAATGATGGAGATGAATCAGAGTGACTAGAATCATCATGGAGGGTATTCATCGCTGGAAAATTAATATGTTGGGTAGGGCGGGAAGTTTTCACCTACTGAAAACCTAGTTTGAACAAAAATCTTGGCTTCGTTGCTGCACTAATAACAGATTGTAGTAAAAAAAGTGTGTCGTTTCTTTCAAAAATTTTGCCTGTTCGTACTATCAGAATGCTGTTACTATGGTAGCGATTTGTTCGCAACAAGATGTCGTCTTTACCTATGCTGACCATTACAAAATCGTCTCATAAATGACTCAATGAATTGTACAATATACTATGTAGAGAACGTCGTATAGCTGATAGTTTAGTATTGGTAGTATGATTTGATTTTCAAGCAAGCATGGCTACTAGGAGAACAGGTTCTCAGTATGGCTCTTGTCAGATTAAATTGTAAACTCTAATAAAGTCGTTCAAAATCAGTAAAATAGTTTTCAATAATTGAAACTTTACAAAAAAAAAAAAAAAAAATGAAAGGACGAGTTTTTCTTTCTCAAGATGAACAATGTGACAACAGTATTCCATGAGATCTCATCAGAAAAATGATCGATTTTATTGAAACTAATATGCTTCCATAACAATCCATAATATCCTTGCCATAGTCGATATCGGATCTATCAATCGTAAGTCTTAGGAGATTTCAAGAAGATTAGAACACGAGATCAGTTTTACCGAATTGTAAAGCCATTTGATCTTCTGATAATGCTAATGTTTCTTTATGTCAACAATTCTATTCAACTAAGAAAATTCATTAATAAATTTATTGTTGCATGTTCGAATATCGAAATAATTTTCAATAAGTATGTGTCACGGTTAGCTCTAGCGCCTAACGCATCGTGTTCTTCGAGTACTCTTAACATAAGCTCATGTGGTCAAACTGCACCTACAACAGAAAATCCGACGAATTTTCTTGCTACACTTTGTACGATGGAATCAATCATTTCCGTATCACCTGCCGAAGGAACTGTTGGAACAGTTATAACAATTACAGGTACTTGATATTGGTAACTCACATATTTCAAACGAAAATACGGTTTTCAGGAATAAACTTCCGTGGACAGATGGATGAATATGGCATAAAAATTGGCTCTTCATACTATTGCCCGATAATAAACATGTCGTCGACTGCACTCATATGCCAGATCACAGCAAACTCAACACTCGATGCTACAATGAACCAAACTCTTAGCGTCTCTCGCAAGTGTCAAGGCTATCTGGGAAGCAATGGTCTATTGCAATTCAATTTTAAAGCATCGATCTCAAGAATTTCTCCTTCAACTGGTAGATGAGAATATCAACAGAAATATACGTATTCGATTTATTCTTCGTTTCTTTGCCTCTATTTTCAGGTTCAATTTTCGGTGGTACCCGAGTAATAATCGATGGTGATGGGTTCAGTCCAGACAATACACGTGTGTTTATTGCAGGTACAGAGTACACAAACTTGACAACAATATCCTATTCGCAAATTATTCTGACTACTCCATCCCAATCAATGTATCAAAATCTTAATTTAAGTGTGATCATTCTCATTGACAAGAATCAGGCCGTATGCTTAACTTCGTTATGTCAGTATTGTTGGGCAACCAGTGTTACACCGTACTTACTTTCGGTGAGCACTTCAGAAAATCAAAATCTCACTACATTTACACTTAATGGTCAAAATTTCTTTGGTGGTGGAGGCACAACGATTGGTACACGAGTGAATATTAACAACAACAACTATTGCAATATCACTTCAATGACAAACCAATCAATCATATGTTCAATGAATCATGTTGAAGCTGGTACATACGATATTTTCGTATCAATCGAAGGTATATTATTTCGTCAATAATTTGTAGAAAGAAAATCATATGAAATTCATACGTATATATTATTTAATTTTTATAGGCGTCGGAAACACTCGTACATTGTCGAGTGTCATATCAACAGTATTTCTATCGGGTGTATCACCTACAATAATTGGTATCTATGGTGGCATATTATTAAGTATTATAGGCACTGGCTTCTCAAGCGATATCGAACAAATTCAAGTTACTATTGGCTCGAATCCGTGTCCTAATGTTCGGGCGACAACGAATGAAATTCAATGCATTATTCCTGCTCAAGGCAATAGCTCAAATCCCGCAACTATTTACGTCGTTTCCAATGGGATCACAGTTACGCTCCCGTCTGCAATCTATTATAATGCTACAATTACACCGAACGTGACTTCTGTTGAGCCCACGTCCGGCAGTACCTGGCAGATATTGAACATTACAGGCGAAAATTTTGTTAATGGGCAAACTAGTGTTCGAGTCGGAAATATCCTATGTGTTATTACAAGTCTATCGACAACATCAATTACGTGCACACTTACTTTAAGCACAGCAACAGGTTATTATCCTGTCATTGTACATGTGAACACAAGCGGGGATTCAAATTCCGATGTACTCTTTTTTAATGAACTTTCACTTACTAATATAACGCCGGCACAAGGTAGCTACGGCGGTGGTCTTCAAGTCAAAGTCGTCGGCGACGGATTTAATGGAACGAATATAAACGTCATCATATGTAATCAAACTTGTTCATCAGTCGTAGTTCTTTCCAATACTGAACTCACCTGTATCACACCTTCTCTTGTACCTGTCGGAACAAATACTTCGTGCAATTTAACGGTTATCATCGATAGTATAAGTAGCAGTATACCATTTCTTTACACCTCCGATTTGACTGCAACGTTAGTATCTGTGAGTCCAACAAGGGCGGGAACAGGAGGTGGAACAATACTCACTGTCAATGGAGATAATTTTCCGTAAGTAATTTTCAATTATTGAACTTTATGAACAACAGAATTTGGATTATTTTCTGTATACAGGAATTCGACAGATGCATTAGTAGTAACTATTGCAGGCATGATATGTTCAGTGAAAACTAGCAATAGAACTTGTATAACATGTGAGACAGGCAGTTATGGACAATCAAGCACCGTGGCCCAGGTGATGGTACTTATCATTGGTAGTGGCTATGCAGTAGGCTCAGTACAGTTTCAATACATTGACCTATGGTCGAGTCGATGGACATGGGGTGGTGATGAGCCGCCTGAAGCTGGTACTCTTGTCTCAATTGATAGTGGAGTAACAATCTATTTGGATACAACAACACCCATTCTTAAGGTACTCCTTATCGACAATGCCACCTTGATCTTTGACGATTCACAAGATGTTGCCTTAAATACAGAATACATTGTAATCACCAACGGTGGTCGCCTTCAAATCGGCAATGAATCGAATCCATTTCAGCATCAAGCTATCATCACTATGTATGGACACTTGCGATCGATCGAATTACCAATTTGTAAGTGACACTTATTTTCTACTACCTCTTGATAATCTATTCTTTATAGTTGGAGCCAAAGTATTGGCTCTGCGTGATGGCACCGTTGACATGCATGGAAAAACGACTGTCCGAACTTGGACGAAACTAGGAATCACAGCTAATAATGGTTCATCGACAATTACTCTTCTTCAACAAGTCGACTGGCCTATCGGCAGTCAAATTATCATTGCCACCACGGGTGATTTCCTCAGTCAACAAGAGAGTGAAATTCGTCGCATAATGAACATATCATCCGACGGGCTGACATTAACATTGGATGAACCATTGACATACACTCATTTAGGCATTACACTAAATTTAAATGCGACATCGATTGATATTCGTGGTGAAGTTGGTTTACTCTCGCACAATATCATCTTCCAAGGTAGATAATAATTGGTTTTTGAATGATGAATGAAAATTACTTTATTAAGGTTCCATTACTGACACATGGACTGAAACGATACCGGCATGTCCCGACGGGTTCAATCCAGGTAGAATCATTTTGAACGTTAAATAAGAAATTTGTGTAAATTGACCGTTCTAAAGCTTGTACCAGAGCGTTGTATTGGTACGATTGAGCGAACACAACACTCGTGCACTTTGAGAAACAGAGCGAGTACTTAAAAATAAAGTTTCAATTAAGAATCTACTTAGAATATCATTTTCGATTGATATTCTTAGTAACAGCATTATCTTTTCACTTTTAAATTCGAACAGTTGCTCTATCAAATATATTCTGAATTCTAAACAAATATATAATGAAACTTCATTGATCGTGTAGATGAATTCGCCGTTCAAACATGCTATTTTGGTCGATATGGTGAAGAGATTGGCTCTGATCAGTTCGGTGCAACAATAATGGTTAGTCAAGACATGACTACTGCTAATGGTACTCAACAAGCTATTCTACGCTTATCGAACGTTGAAGTATGTCTTTGATGATATCATTTCTTTACATTTCTATAGCTTTTGTCATTAGATAACCTATGTCGGACAAGCTTTTCGTCTCAGTCGATATCCGATCAATTTTCAGATAAATGGAAATATGAGTATGTCCTATATTAAATCGTCATCTGTTCATTTATCTTTCAATCGAGCAATCAACATTGAGGCTAGCAATTACATCACCGTTGAGAATAATGTTCTCTACAATATTATGTAGGATCACAATGTTTACTATAATTATTCATCTCATTTATTCTATTATTTTGTTAGGGGTGAAGCCATGTCACTAGAAGATGGCGTAGAAATAGGTAATGCATTCAAAAATAACTTGGTCGTGTTTGTTCGATCAAGTTCTAGTCTTCTAAATGAAGAAATCACACCAGCTGCTTTTTGGGTAAGAGAATGATTCATAATAACTTGTAAAGTTATTCTATTCGAATAGTTGACTAATCCCAATAATACTGTTGAAAATAATGCAGTAGCTGGCAGTACACATTACGGATATTGGTATCGATTACTTAATACAGCCAGTGGTGCATCATTTGCTCTATATCCAAATTATTCTCCTTATATACAACCGTTTGGCCGCTTTTATAATAACAGTGTACACAGCTCCGGACGATTTGGAGTGTGGATCTATCCACAATATTCACCGACAATCAATGGTAATCCTTCACCACCTCAAGCTGTTTTCGACGGAATCGTCTCATGGAAAAATAGCAAAGGATTCGAGTGGGTCAAGTCCAATGCGATTCAAATTAGAAATGCTCTCGCTTTCGATAATAATTATGCTGGTATTTCCTGTATTACAGCTTTTGATTATCAAAATCGGTGGATATCAAGCATTCTTGGTAATGGTTCGTCTGTGGTCGATAGTGTTATTATTGGCGACACGGGAGTCTCATCGAATCCTATCATACCATCGATTGCGGGTCTTGTTGGTAGGCAAATGTTGTGATTTGATCATCTATCATGATTGAGAGGAGTTTTCTCAAAACTTACCCAAGATATATTGTCGTAGCAAACCGTTTGTCAGTTTCAGACATTTTAATCATAAGTAAAATTGAACGAATGAAGAGATGTTTTGTTCTTGATTTTAATTAAGTGAGTACTTATATAAAGCACTATGAATTTCCAATAGTTTCGTAATGCATCATTTTTATATCTACAAAAAGCAAGAAATCATTTTCATGAACATTTTTTGTTCAATTCATTGACTGATTTATCAAGTATCTAGCTGCCACACACTTTCTTTGCTGACTGAATCAGTTCATTTGAATTTTATGAATTGAATTCAATACGAATTCACTTGCCGATCAATAAAAGAAAATAAATAGAAATACGTTTTCGATAGGCTAGCAAACGTGTAAGTCGTTCTGTTGGTATCATGATAATCGATTCTCAGTTAGATCTATTCCATATAGTCAAAGTTCTTTTTTCTTCTGGGTACATTCTCATAGACTATGTGTAATTAAGAGAACAACTTTCTGAAGATGGGAATCATGCTTAATGTATTGTTTTTTTTCCGAAGTCATCATGGACTTCTTTCATTGACATTTAATTCAATTTGTTATCGATTTAATGAAAGTTTGAGATCATATTAAAAGAAGAGGTTTGTATTTTGACACAGTGTCCACTATTGAGCAAAAAAAAGTCTATGAACGGAGGATATTCTCAAATAATAATAGATGACAAGTTGCAACGATATGACATTGATTTTGAACTAATAAGTTTCGAACATAGTGAAATCTTTCATCTATTCAATTGAGTAGTAATGCTATTGGTAGATAAAAGTACAAATAGCGGTTTCTCAGCTCACGATGAACGATATAGTCAAAATTTTGAGCTTATGAGAGAGAATACTTATCGATTTAATATTATAGTCTTATGAGGGGACCTCATCGGAAACCTCCTTCTGATTTCAATGAGTTTTTGCCTATATAGTATCTATAGATTAATAAAATGTCATTGAAATCAGAAGCGAATATCCAAGAAAGTCACATCATCGGTCAAATTTTCTCAGTTGACAATGTATTATTTTGAAGAAAGACGCATCGCATGGCGCCGTTTTCATTTGAAAGCTTTACTACTGTAGCAGTGATATCGATTTTGACTTGATTCATTTTATCATTACATACAATATAACAAATAGCTCAGCTGTAATTATTCGTCTTTGATGGGCTATTTTTTGAGGTTAAACTATATCATGAATTTCGACTACTCTTATAAAAAAGGAAAACAATTGTTTAGATTTTATTGATATACTCTTCTGAAACTATCTGCCATTGTTTTGCAGCAATAGCAATTCCCATAAGTGAATTTCTATAGAGTTACATTAAGTAAAAAACATTTTCTTACGTGTAACAAAAGATAGAGAATTCTTCGATATGGCAAGTGATATTTCAATTATCATACCTTTTGGAAACTAAACCTGATCATCAAGAAGGGTGTAACAATCGAATACAACTTTGGACCGAGTGTCCCCCTGTAAAGATGATTCACTAACAATCAACATTTTAAAATACGTGCTCTTTCCTCTCTCCCTTCTTAATACGATTACTGAATTGCCTAAGTACAAATGTGCAACAGCGCAGTACTCAAAACGTATATTTCGAAAACGAAATTTCATCCAAGAAGCTATGCATAAGAGGCCCAATCAGTCTATCCTTAGATTTTCAAAATTTATATATAGTTCAATGTAGAATTTAATGTAGAATCGTTTTGCAATTTTGGCAAATCAATTCGACATGGTTTAACGCCATTGTTATTCCTAAGTATTAACTTTCAGCTATCATCATTGATACGGCCAGAATATCTCCTCGATTTCTTTATTTGCCGACATTGATTTCACTTTCAAACAAGTCTATCAAAAATATTTTATTGCTGTCTTCTATTCGCCACTCCATTGAGGAGGAATGATATATGAGCTGTAAATACAGTGCTGCATGTTATCTTACCGATAGAAACAGGTTTAGAGAATTTAATGCTTGTAAATATTTATGTAACAGTAGATAATGTTTTTCTAGGGCTATAAAACTATCCAATTACCAGACACAAAAAGTTATAGAAAACTGAAGAAATATATATCACACTATGATTGAGACATGATTTAGGAAATAATCCTAAATCATGTCTCAATCATAGTGTGATATGTATTTCTTCAGCCTTCAACAATTTTTTAGTCTAGTAATTAAACAGTTTTATACTTCTAGAAAAACGCCATCGGTCGGTACATGAATATTTATAAGCATTGAAATCTCTGAACCTCTTTCCACGGCAAGACAGCATGCAGCACTGCATTTGTAGCTTATATATCACTTCCCGTCAACGTTGTAGCAAATAGAAAACACCAATAACATATTTTTGATAGCCTTATTTGAAAGTGAAATCAATGACGACATATAAATAAATCGAGAAGACATTCTGACGATGCCAATGATGATGCTGATAGGTAATACTTAGAGTTACAATGGTGTTAGACTTTGTCGAATCGATTTATCAAAATTATCAAACGATTCTAATTATATTAAATACTACATCGAACTTTATATAAATTTTGAAAATTCCAGAACAACTCACTTTGATCTCTTATGCATTCACGTCATTTGGTAGCCTTCCTTGCATTATAGATCTTACCATCGTCTAGAATTCTATGTCATTTAAACAAGTACCATGCATTGATAAGGTTGAAACTGTTCAAGTTATAAACTTTGAGTTATAACTGAGTCAATTTGTGTTGAAATATTTAAATTAATTATCACTGTCAACTATTTTATCATTGCATGTTCTCTTTATAGGATGAATTGTTTTTCGCAATGGAGGGCGCCAGAATTTGATAAAAAAAGGCACTCAAATACAAATCTATTGTGTTTTCGTACAATTGGAAAAGCAACAATAGACAAGAAATTGACAAAAATGCACATGCTGAATGCTTAGTGTGGTTCACTACTTTCTAGTTGTTGTGTTTGATAAAACAAAATATAAAATCCACATGAGACAAATAGGTTATAGACAGGCGGTTAAGTTTATCGAGCTAAATTACTGTTGATATTGAAATAATACATAACTGTATTCAATAGTTGAGTTGAAATGTAGCCAATATAGTTATATTCTTTCCTTAGTAGATCGATCATCTCGCAATGTGTTCGTCTGATCCAATATAACTGTATTTTCAATGTTTAGTCTTATATCATGGATGCAGTTGAAATAGATCTCGACTATTTGAAGCCACAGTTTTTAAACTAGCTCAATTGACTACAATCACTCGATCATTGTAATGCACTTGAGAAAGCTAAAAATGTTGACTCTAGTCAAAGCCTAAGAAAGCCTCATATAGGATATCCTCTTCAACGGCATTAGTAAATAAATTACTCATAGCTGTTTACTTGATGTATGATTAAATTTTTCATTTGAAGATTTTTAAAAACTTTAGGATTCAGAATTTTCGAAAACTTTTTTTTTACTTCTCATGTTTCATTTTCAATATTTTTGCGTCGGCTTTTCATGGCTCATTTGGTTTCGTATTCAAATCCTTAAAGCATTAAAATAGTAAACAGGGCTAGGTTAATTTTTATCACAAATGGAAACCATGTCGTCATTGGTAAGAATCTGTATTGTGGGGAGGCCCTAGGAATAGGATGTTCACATGTTTACTACGCGAATCAGAAGATCGTACTAAGATGAAAAAAAAGTAGACTCTTCAGGACTCGATATTTCAAATACGTAAGTATATAGTAGGTAAAAACACCTTCATTCTGGTTATAGCCGCAGCATTCATCATATGATGCTTACTGCTCTAGTTTTCCTTTAGGATAAATCCGATTTAGTTTATCTCTATGTTTATGAACACAATTCTATGAGTTGGCACCTATACGCATACAATCATGATGAAGCTTCAATTCCTACTAAAGTTCACATATTGTAATAAAAATCATAAAAAAATTGATTAGAATTTCAACAATAATAAATGATTTTTACAGTACACACTATTCGATCGTTTGCTTTCTTCAACTTGCCTAGACTGAGAACTTGATAAAGAGATAACACTCTCATCAGTAGTATTGAGTATTGAGTCGTTTTCTCTTGAATTACTCGGTGTTTGGTATATCTGATCATTCGAACGTTTATGACTTGTTAATATTATTTCATTTGCAGTAATGCGGGATCGAGGTTTTCACGTTCATAACGTAACTTTCATAAACTTTCCAAGTAATCAAACACAAGCGATTTTCGGGCCAACTATCATAGATGAATGTACCGATCAATGCGTAGGTAAGTAACCAACAGTATTTTCTTTTACTGAAAATAGTCTTTATCATCTTTAAAAAAAACCAGGCTGGCTAACTGAATTCTCAAGCATGTCTTTTTTTAATGTTGCTATCCGCGGAAAGTTCCGATGGACATATGATGGTGTGTATCAGGATAATGATGGATCACTGGGAGCACAACCCAATTCAGTAATAATGGCGCCTGATGGCATAACAAATGCTTCATCAACATGTACATCGGTGTCAGACTTTGGCAATGCTATCCAGTGTCCCTTATCGTGGGGCTCATGGCTTCGATTTTCACTTAATCAACCATGTAGTGGCCTACTGACCATTATTTCTGTTGAGACAAACCTTTCTACTATTGTACCATGTCTGCAACAAGCCCCTTATTCTCTGAGCTATACCATGTTTTTGCGAAGAAATCAAACATATCTATTCAATTTCAGCTATCTGTGGGTAAGCTAAGCATTGCTTGTGTTTTTTTTAAAGCATCACGTTTTCTCTCGATTCGATTCGAATTAGAATTGGTACTCTTCTTGGAATTCGAGAACCTTCTACGATATGGCCCCTGGCGACTACATTATCATTCAACACTCCATGGCCACCCGTCCAGAGTGTGGCATCGGATCCGAATCACTCATGCCACTCTCTGGATTAAACAATAGTGACTGTGATTGGTACTATGACAGCAACACAACCCTTTTCTCATATATCAGTAATTTATTCGCTGTTGTTATCTCACTTATTTTTCATACTATTGTGTATTTAGTCAAAAATCCAACTACTGAAGTGGCCGATCGATCTTGCACTTTCTATATTTATTCATGTCCTCCCACACCTTGCAATACGTGTCCAACAAACCCAACCCCACCAACTGCACCACAACCAGGTTATGAACTGCCAACGGCTCAACAGGTACTGATTTACCTCCTTGATGACTAGTAACATTTTTAGTTCAGTTATGAGTCTTGTAACACAGAAACATTTGTAATCGTCCTTTTGACAAATTGCTGGTGGAGGAGGACAAGACTATATATTTTCGAGAGTATTCTTTCCAACACGCTACATATTTACTTTGAAATCTGAAAAACATTTGCGGTCTACAGAAATAAAGAAGTTTCAGATCCTAACTCACTAATGTATCGGTTGCATTGAAAACATTCTGCAATGATGAACACTTTCGTATTTATAAGAAATCTCATGCAAGGGATCAGTTGGACATCATATTTATTGCATTTTGAAAAAGTAAAATAAAGTGGAGCGATTTAACTTTATCCGATGTAGTAAAAATAATGTGATATTCCTATTTGTTTGATATTAGAAGTCTAGGTACATGATTATCCACTCGCTAGCTACCACATCAAGGTTTGTTAAGAAGACGCTGGCTACTTACCATTTATGAAGATCCTACAATGATTTTGTTATGAACTTGTAGACATAGATTCAGTATTGAACTCATCAATGTCAGCTCCCAAGGAGAAAAGTATGTTGGAACATAATAGTGACTAAAATCAAGATTTTCCAAAAAATCTAATATCGACATGACCATCCTGAGTGCATATAAGGCTAAATTTGGCTTCAGAGACCTCAAATTCTTTGTGATCTGTGGTATATGAAGTGTCAAAGTTGCCCAACATATCGAATTTTTTCTATAGAAGTAAAATCCATAAAATGAGAAATGATTCAGTGCTTTCAATTAAAACTCTTATTATTGACAAAATTCACCAGTGTATACGAATCCAAAAACAAAACAATCGCTGAATACTTTTCTAAATGACTTGCTTGCAAATCTATAGAACTGTTCTGCCTAATTCATATCTTAATATCAGCAGGATCTGAGAATCTAAATTGAAAACGATCGAATGTGGTGTATATATAATGGATTTTAAAACTACAAATACGAAAGTTATGCCATTTAAGATTTTTTATATACACTTTTTTTATGCTTTTGTTTTGCAAAATGCCTACTGACACATATTTTCAATTTCTGTCACAGACGTTTCAATAGACTGGTCCTGTTCATAAGTTATTTCATAGGGCTTAACATTCTCTAGTAAAAAATATTTATTCATCGAATGGCACAGAAACAAATGTTTTATCTCACTCGAGTTTCATTGAGAGTCTATGGGTAGGAATTGAAATCTTGTTGCGTGACACGACATTCATTCACAATAATGTCGAGATTTAAAGCGTATGAAAAGCTTGAACAGTACAGTCGAGTGAAGAATGATATCAAACAACATAGTTCTATTTTGTTATGTTCTTCGTAATTTTGGCTCATATTACACATAGTGAGTTGACGCCCAGTAGGTAACTAGTCAAAGTAATCGGTTATTAGACTCTTATATGTACTTGAGAAGATTCAGAATCAAGTGATATTGTGATAAAAATCTTCAAATGTAGATAAACAACTTGTGTTTGTTTACAACAGATCCGCTTTCTCTCTACGGAATAGTTAAATGAATGGGAGCAGAGATAGACTATACTTGATCATTGGACAGTACTGAAACGTAATGTTTCATTCAATTCCTTTAAGCATTTCATATAATCCATCTCTATCCTCTGACAATACTAATAAATAGAGCATCATGCTGACAATGTGCCCATCTCCCAAAAATACAGAATAGTGTGATGTTGCTCATTGATAATATATTATTTATTTCGCTGATGCCCGAACTTTTTATATCGTTTCAAGTGTTCTTTCAATGATACAAGATACTGGTCAAACGATTCTCACTGGACATTCGGACCACAAACTTACGATAATTGGAGTAAGTTGTATATTTATTTATTTATTACTACTCATCATGATTAAAATATTTGATAGATGGCACTAAACCAGATAATGATAAGAATATTTTTGTTCCTCGATGTATTTGGCTTGTGATCGACTGTCCACTACCGACGATTGCTTCATTGAGAATTGATGGTGTGGTCGAGTTTCAACAGGTTCCATTGGACTGTTTAAAAGTTTTCGAATTTTTCATTCTTAAATATTTTTGATAGGGTAGAAATCATACAATGTATGTAGGTAGTATTTTCATCAATGGAGGCAGATTGATTGCCGGTGAGAATGATTTTTCCAAGCACTATTCGAGCTCTTTTGTTTCTCTTAGGTTTACCTGATGCTCCTTTCAATGGCAGCGTCGACATTATTCTTCAAGATCGCCATTCGGTTACGATCGAACTGCCCAATTATTTTCCGCTTATTGAATCTAGAGTAATCGCAGTTCTAGGTGGTCTCGATTTGCATGGTTCTTTACGTGATATTTCATGGACACGAATTGCCACAACTGCTGCATCGGGTGAAAGCTTGATTATATTAAGCGAGCCAGTCAATTGGATGATTGGTGATGAATTCGTCATTACCACTACGGATAGAGAAATATCGCATACAGAACGGCATCGTATTGCTAGTATCGACAATGGAACGATAATACATACGATGGTTCCACTTGCTTACACTCATATCGTCTTACAACATACATTTCCAAATGGTCAGACAGTCAACATAGCTGCTGCAGTCGGTCTATTGACGCATAATGTGCGTGTTATCAATCAAAGTCCATCACCTAATCTATCTGGCTTTCGAATTTTCATCACACAATATTCGACAGTTATCTGGTATTCGGACACGAACCAGTGGGAAAATACATACTACAAGGGCTATGCTCGACTTTCGAATATACAGTTCATTGGTTTCGCACAATTTGATGATACAACTAATAGTGATCAACGATCATCTATATACATGAATAATCTAAATGATTGGAATTCACAACGGCCTACTTACATCGATGCTTGTTCATTCGATGGTGGATTTAATGCTGCGTAAGTTATAAATAGGATAAATTTGTTTCCTTGAAAAAATTTCTCTTTGACAGAATTGGCATGCTGAGTACGAACGGTGTACCTATTACAAACAATGTTATTTATAATACATATCGAACAGGTATTGCAGTTACCGGAAAGAATAACATTGTTCGAAATAACCTTGTAACAACTGTCTATTGGTCGGGCACGGCTCAATCATCGTCAATCGCTGAGTACAATATCAATTATGATGGGGCCATTATGTCTCGTGATGCCATCAGTGTGATAATGCAGGTATGGTGTACAACAAAGTTCCTTTTCGATATTTAAAATTATTTGGTTTGTTTCTAAAGAATAATCTTGTATCTGGAGTTGAACGATCGGCTTATCGAATTCAAGGTGAAGCATGTCCGAGTGCATACATTCCTGGATATATATACAATACTTATTCGAATAATGAAGCTCATTCGGCAATGTCTGGCGTCAGTCTTTGGCCATTGGATAAAGGCTTTTCGTATGACCGAAGTATACTATTCGAATATCATTTTAATACCGCATATTTGTTTTTTGGTTGTTCGTTCTAGAATGCGTTATTATTAAAGGATTCACGTGAGTATGAGAAACGATTTAGACATTTTCGCACAAGTGTCCTATATATAACTTTATCGAGCACAGATTATTGATAGAATAACTCAACGAAAATTCTTCTACTAATGAATTTTTTGACTCACTTGTTTCTATAAGAAATCGGAATATCAATATTGATTCTATAAAGGTTCACGAAATTTACCAAGAAAAAATTATTCATCGTTCAACTGGCAACATACCATTAGCGCTGATGAGATCTTAATAAAGACACCAACATAAAAGTTCTATCAATCTAGTAATATTAAAAATTATTTCGTCAGTTCATTGTTTTTGCATGAATCTCATCGGACTCGGAAGAACAACAAGATTTTTTTTCCAGTTTGTTTCAGATTACGTAGAAGAATCTTCCTAGAATTTTAGTGCATTAGTTTGTATCAGTTTCACATTTTTGTAATTCCGTGGATTTCTCATTCAGAGTATACCATATTTCTAACTCTTCCATATAATGTAAGAAGTCATTAAAGACATGTAAACTAGTAGCGAGAAAAAAAAACAGATTCTCAAACATAACTTGAAATATCAAAAATTGACTTTTTTCACTTTATGAAAAATAAATAGCATTTATAAAGCATGGTATTATGGTTTTTATATTAATACACCTCGCAATATCACTATCGACTCGTGTAAATCAATCGATAGCCGGGTTGGCATTTTTACGTACATTGTTGGACCATCGCGTAAGAATTTTTCAACAATTTTCATTCTTTGTGCTATTTTATCCTACATTTTTCTAGCTCTAACGCATATAATTATTCAAAGTCGAGTTAACATCCAAAATTCAATGGTTATTGGTTCGATAACACCAAATGATTGTAGTGATGTGATCAATTTAAATTCGAGTAATATTCAATTCGCTCAAATGGCTGTACCAACTGTATCGGGAATATTAGCTAACAATGGTGATGGTAATCGATTTGGTATCGTTTTCCCAACTATTTCAACCTATAATGGCATGCCAATTCGTTCCTGGAACCGAATTGGAAACTATCCTTGTCGTGAGTGAATACAGAAAATGTTAGATTATTCGTCAATTAACGTTCTTTATTGTTCTAGTTGATGGTTCAATGCTGATTAGGAACGTTATTCTTGCTTTCTTCAACGATATTTGTAATCGACATGATACAGCCATTCAAGTATCGCAAAGCAATGATGATGGACAGTTTCCTATTACAACAAGTTTAATGTTTGTCTATAATATATCTGAAACAAATCGGATTTTCAATGGGCAACCCAATTTGGGTGCAGTTAATCCGAGTCAATGTGGTGGTAAGTCGATTTGAATGATCGATTTTTATTGTCACTTCATTGTAAATTAAGATATGGATTGTGATGGTCTCAAAAAGAATTTAATCGTCGACACTGATGGAACACTCTTTGGACAATCGTCGAGTGTCTTTTCTCAAGCTGAGTCTCTCTGGGGTAAATAATCAATATATCTTCTTCCGCAACTTTCTATGACATATCCTTCTGCAGGTAATCAACGGCATGGCATTGGCGACTTTCGTATTCCTATGGTAGCAATGACTAACTTGAGTGGCAACAGAATCAATATAAGCTCTATTTATCCATATCGGGGTATCAGTCGTAGTAATTCTTGCATTCTTCATTCATCGTGGGGAATGTATCAATGTAATTATGACACTGATTATCGTATGTTGATTATTGAGAGTATGGATTCAGATACTGAAACACGACGTCTTTCGCCTGTTGCTATCATGTCCAATAATGGCTATATTGATTTGATCAACGGGCCTAGCAATCATCTTGTTTGTAATGGATATGCATGTCGGCGACGCATTTCAACATTCATGGCCATTGTTAAATCAGAACAAGTATATCAGATCTATCTAACAAGTACTCCACCGAAGCGTATACGTTTTCGACTTATTAATGCTGATTCAACAATTAAATGCATTTTGGCTTTGTACTACAATTCATTACAGCAGATTGATGTTTATGCTAATACCGTTTACACGTCACCAATTAACCGGGATCCAAATTCAACTGTTCTGAAACTTCTTGATCAACCAAACAATATTACGTTTTCATCACCACCCGGAGCGAATTATTTTGACAGGTTTGTATTAATTTCAATGATGCCATTCAATGACGACGGCATATAATGACTATCAAGTCAAACAATACTATGTCAGAGACAATCCATGTATATATCGAAATTATGTGCAGCATTTCTTCTCATCATTCTTAGGTTGAACAATAATCCTTCATCATTATTACATTCATAGTATTCGTTGTCCGTTTATTAACAATATTTACAAATAGATCTGAACAATTTATACTTTTTAGACAGATAGTTTTTTAAACAAAAATTGCTTAGTTTCAAATCATTCCCTAGAAATTTTAAAGGTCATGCCAATATATGTCTACACTTTTCATTGGAGTGTAGTTTCAATTAAAATATTGTCTTTCAAAATCAGAGATGCAGAATATATGCGTTTGCATCCACGTGTTTGGTGAGAGTATTTTGGTTTTAATAGATTTCCTATAATTTGTTCGGAACTCCACATTGATTTATTTTTGCAGATATGCACTTACATCTAATATATTGTCGTTTAATCAAAATTATTTAAGGTTTTCTGTTAAAAAAATCTCTGAAGCTCTCAAGACAATAGGAGGTTTTATGTGATTTTTCGAAATAGTAAGATTCATTCTAAACCTTGAGTTAGATTATTAATTGGTACCTGTATTACTTTTTATATTTTGAATCAAATCAAACTCGACACATTTTGTGGCAGTTAAACAAGAGAAGTACTTCTAGGAATTGTTTATGACGATAGAACTCTACAGCAAATAACTAATAAGACTTATAAGTTTCCAACTAAATCTTCTAATTTATCAGACCAGATTAATCAACAAAAAAATCTCAAAAGCGTCTTCATCACTCAACATTGATACATATATTTTGAAAGTATCGTTTAAATGAAGAAAAACGTTCTAGCTTATAACAGATTTTACGACTCTATCCTAAAATTTTCTTCTAAAAATATGATAGAAACATCATTAGAATTAATAAGATCTGTATGTCAAAATTTTTCGTCATTAAATCAATGATATCTCTTCTTTGCCGATAAATAGAACCTATCAATTAGCCTATTTCGTCCTATATGGCAGTACGATGATTGAATTAAAAATGTCACCACTGCTTATTCTCAACTTTGGACTACCACCAATGGATCCAGCCATGTTTTACACTGGTGACATTCGCGCCAATTTAGCTGCTCTCTTCAACATCAGTCCCAATAAAATTCGACGTGTTAGTATTATATCAGCTTCGAATCAAATGTAAGTATTGTACTGATCAAAGAAACAGTCAACACTAATTGATAGTGTTCGAAAGTCTATGATACACAAGTGATCTAGAAAGGATGAGATAATTTGCCTTTGTTTTTGAATATCGAATATGCAATTCAAATTTGCTATTTGTAAACTGATTCGATCGGAAATTTCGTTCTTTCTCTACAAAACTATCGACTTTGTTTTTGTTAAACTTTATATTCAAAAACAAAAAAACATCAAAAGTAGTGACAGTTAGTCAATTTTCCAAGTTCGATATTCATAAAGAGAATACTTGGAAACGATTGATATGGGTTTCGCTGTAATTTCGAGAGCGTTTCAACTCGTCACGTGACGAGTTGAACAAATTGCAAAAATCACACCTTTCGTAACACCAAAAATAGACATATTCAAAAATGCAGGGATGTCGTAACGAAATTTACAGGGCGATCGTAACGATTAATACAGGGAGTTCGTAACGGTTGCAGAGCTTTCACAACGAAGCAACAGGGTTTTCGTAATGAAATATATGTTAGTCGTACGTCATTTACGAATAGAAATTACACGGGTTTCGTAACGAATTGTACAGGGCTTTCGTAACGGCTAAAATAGTCTTTCTCATGCTATATTTCAAAGGAGATGTAGGCTGTCAAATCAGGGCTGTCGTAACGAATTTTATAGGGAAGACGTAACTGTTCATACAGGGTTGTCGTACCGGAAAAGCAGAGTGTATGTGAGTTAGATGTACAGGGGTATCATAATGAAATATCAGGGCTGTCGTAACCAATCGTCTGGTCTCGAAATAAGAAGAAAAGATTTGTTGAAGATTAAGATTTTCAACTTATTTTGCTTACTTTACTTAATCAAGCAAGGGTGTGGGTGGGTGTGGGTGTGGGTGTAGGTGCGTGGGGATGGGCGTTGGGGTGTGGATGTGGACGTCTACAAAAAGAAAATGACACCAACAACCCAACCGACCATCCGATAGGCATTTCGACCCCTCGATTTTCCACCGTCGATGTCTTCTAAGATATCCATCGCCGAGCCCTCGACCCACCGGAAAATGGCAAACCCAGGGGTCGATTTGAAATTCCGATAGGCAGACCTCGTGCCCCAGATAGCACCACGATACATATTACGAAAACTTCGATCCTATGCTTCTGCTAACTATCAAGTTACTCACCATCTAGCCTTGGACCCATCGAAATTTCAAATCGACCCCTGGGTTTGCCATTTTCCGATGGATCGAGGGCTCGGCGCACCCCTCACACGTCTTTTTTAGCTCACTTGGGAATCACACAAACAATCACACCCACACCCACACCCTAACGGTTACGCTAGCCCTGTACTTTTCGTTACGACAGCCCTGTATTGTCGCTCGTACTTTTAAGCTAAGTGCATTACGAAAGCCCTGAATGAGAAGTTACGATAACCCTGAAAAATTCTTTACGAAAGGTCTGTAATTGATGGCATCATTTTCTAAAATAGCACATATCAAACCACTAGTTACGATCACCCTGTAAAATTCGTTACGAAACCCATGGAATTTTGTTACGAAAGGTCTGATTCTGCCGTTACGAAAGCTCTGTTACGGGCTTTCGTACTGTCAATTCGTTACGAAAGCCAGAAAACAAAAATCGTGACGAGTTGAAATGCTCCCGTAATTTCAAATATGCCTTTCTTGATATTTTGTTTCAGAATTTGAAAAGTAATATTTGAAGAGAAAATCGTTGAAGCAAAAATAAAAATCGGCGTCAGATATAGTGACAATAAATCTTTGATTGAGCAAGTCTCACTTTTGTAAAAAAAACTGATATGATTTGCGATAGTTTTAACTTTTTTTTACTCATAAACGATAGACACCATGAGTTATTGATGAGCATATTCTACAAGAAATCAATTGATAACTGCAAAAAATACGAGATCCTAGCTAGGAGAGATCAAACAGTTATCTATCTGGTCAGTTGTCTGTCTACAAGAGGCATGTATTTGAAAATCAATATTGATAGATTTCTCAAGAGGAAATTTCGCTATTAACTTAATTTCAAGTTTAACCTCTGAAATTTATTTTGTGCTTTCTATAAAACGAACTGTTCCATTCTTTATCAATCGTTCATAATATTACAATTTGCCATTACTCCTTTTTTTTTGAATATCTTGTCTTATCACATTAGACGTTTACGTCGTCAAGTGTCATCCATTCGACTAAATATTGAACTACGTGATGAACCACGAACCAGTTCGACATCAACTGGTGGAGTTCTTGGTGAACTTCTGTCGAATATTGCTGCAAATATCATCAATCGTTATCAAACTGGTCAATTACAAATTGCTTGGAAAGCTCTCAATTTAACGGGTGACATTATTCCTGTGAGTTTAGATGCACAAGAGCCATTTGATAATGTGTCTACACCTTTGGGTATTATCAATAGAACTCTTCTCTTAATACCACCAACCAGCTGTCGACAGCAAAGTCCGTGCACTATTCAACCAGTAATCGTTGCTTATGATGCAGAGGGCAACGTTATTCAAAAGTTAGGTACCAATGATCAACCATGGCAAGTACAGGGTACTGTTATTGGTCAGTCAAGTCAAATCCTGTACGGTGGCATTGCCAATTATTCAAATGGACAAGCACAATTCCAATCATTTAGTTTACCAAATCTTGGTTCCTATCAAGTTCAATTTACCTTCATTCAACCGAATGGTATCAACAGGTATTCAAACGATACCATATATTTACATGAAAATTTTTTCATTTTTTATTGAATAGTTCATTTTTTACAACGGCCAATCTAACCGTTCAGACAGATCCAGTTACTGTAACAGAAGCGATTCTAGGTGGTCAACAAGTGAACAATATCTATGTCGTTAATGTCAATGATACATTCGACATATCGGTTGTGCCAGTCGATAATATCACTGGTCTTCAACTTGGACAAATCAAATGGGACAACTGGACTTGGTGGACAAATGTTACACTCTATAATTTACCAAATTTCAATAGTCATGGTTCACTGATCGCACAAAATATATCAACAACTATTGTCAATCTTACAGCAGGTAAAGTCACCAGACAAAGTAACTGAATTAAATACAACCTTCTGAAAAGTAAATCACATCGAATCGAATCATTTCAGTCATATTTCTTTCATAGTAACTTCTTTATCTTTTCCATCGTATAGCCAATACTTTTAGTAAAGCAAAACTTTAATCAATTGGTTCATACAAAAGATAACTGCTCACAAAAAAAAGTTATGCTATAATATATCGAGCTTCATAATATTTCATTGTCTACTTCATCTCATACCAGTGAAGAGTTATAAAAAATCGAAATATATCTTATTCTGTATTGTACAAAAGAGAATTTCAACACGTATATCTCCATGAATTGTAGTAAATTAATTTATAGATTCATCACTTTTATTGATATGAAGTAAAACAACTATCTATGAAATGAATTGTCTGATTTTAATTATTTTAAATGTATTGATCAAAAATATTACTACAATTGTCATGTTTTAAATGCAGGGAAACAGCGTTTTTTTTGGGAAATTATTCTGATGACAGTTAATTTTTTTCGAAGTAATCATATAGTTAAATATAAAAACGATATTTTTAATAATGCCATCGATAGGTAATGTCATTGTTAGGAGAGAACATTATTGAAAAAAAAATAGATAGTATGTAAAAATACATGGTATTTTTCTTTAATAACTATCTGAATCGAATTGAATTTTTTGTTATTGGTTTCGATCTTTGACAGTCACTGTCACTGATCTAAGCATTAATGCTACTGGCATGTATATATTGAACATTCGTTTGGTTTCATCGGACAATAAGCACACTATTCAAATGGTATCAAATGGTATTCTTGTTAAAAATAGTGATGGTAAGTATAATGACAGAATTTGATTTCCATTGATCATCATGCATTTTCAAAGATAATCTTGTTACGGATTCGGATCAATTATTGAGCAATGTTACATTTGCGGGCAACTACGATGCGCTCAATGCTTCAAATCAACTTGAAATCAAACGAGCAATGATTTATAATTATTTCATCAGTTGTGGTATGCCACTTGTCAGTGATATTACTCTATTGAATGGTTTGAAAAATAAGAGATTTCGTAATATCATAGAGCTCAATTTTATATCCTTATAGGTAGTGTTACCGCATTGTTTCAAGTTAGTGCACTGCCTACAATTATTTCACAAGCAGTTACAATCCTCCTAAAAAAACCTAATGCTGTGCCTGGTTTGAATCTTATTTCAGTCAATATCAATGGTCGGTCCTACTCAGTTTCATCATCACCTGATAGTAGTTCGGGTATTAGTTCAGACAATCAATCAGCAAACATCGGCCTCATTGTTGGTCTCGTCGTTGGTCTTGCCAGTAGTTTGTTACTAATAATTGGCATCGTTTGGCTCCATCATAAGCATAAGCAAATGAATGCTCATCGTCGTCTAGAGAATGCTCCCAACAACAATCTAACTCTGACAATAGACGATCAGAAATATGGACACAGCAACAATTTCGAAACCGAAAACAATGCACTTTTTCTAGTTCAGACTCAGTCTCCATCGCTTAATCGTATTGGCTCAGGTCGAATAACAGAAAATGTTCAATCTCAAGCAGTTATACTAAATGTCGCTCAAGACGAGTTCTACAAAGTCGACTATCCATTAATAGAAATGGAATTGATCGCATTCGATTGAATTTCATCTTTGACTATTCTCATAACAAACATTTCTTTTGCTTTTTTTTCCTAATTCATAGAACACAAGTAGCTTGAAAACCATATAGAATATTACTCTTATATTTAACACATGTTCAACTAACATTATCTTTAACGTAATCAAATCAAGAGTGAAATAAAAATAATCTTTTTATTAAATAACACATTTTAACTCTGTACTGTTGAAATTTTTGACTATCAATCATGTAGTGATATGTTAGAATTGAGTATACGAACGTTGATAAATAGATTGACGATGTTTGAACGACGACGATAACATTATAATATAAAATTAGAATTGACTGAAACAAGCAGATTTTCACATTGCCATTTGGATTAGATTAAACTAATGTAGTATAGAAACATAAAACGAAGAAAGATCTGTCACTATTCTACTTTAGGACATAAAAATTCATAATGTCAACACTAAAACATGTCATAGGAGGTTCGAGAAAAATTTCTATGCATAATGGCAACCTATATAGACATTTTTAATTCTACACTATTTCATCATTCTTCAAATGTTATTATCATAGCAAAGTTTTGATATGTTAATTCATAATTTGCCTTCTTCATAATAATGTGATAGTAGACATAAGAATTTAGTTGAGCTTGAAATGCACAAATAACTTTTAAAAAAATTCTATTATAGAAACAAACGCTGTATAGATAAAGTGAGCCAACGGATTTAGACAAGAGATTATAAAATAAAGTCACATTAAACATCTTAAGTCAAAAATTATTAATGTTCTCTTTGAGATGAATCGAATAATTTATATTATATTTTCAAAAAGATACGAACATCAATGACAAATCTACCAAGAGATTAACCCTTTAAGGACGGAATTTTTTTTCATCAAAAAAGTGGTTCTTCAATCATTTTATTTTATTTACCCAGGTGATTCAATCCGACCTGTAGATCCTACCGGAAACTATCGGATCTGATGTCGAATCACACCGGAATTCGTCGGGTTCCCAACTAAATCTGATCGGAACCCAACCGTATTTCACAGGATTCCTAACTAACGGATTCCGGACCGGATTACGTCGGAAAGGATCCGATCGGATCCTGTTGGAACTGTTTGTCAGATAATGCCGTAACCACCAGGATCCTTTCACAGAGAAACGCCTGATAACGTAAGGCTCCGACAGAATACAGTCGGATTTCATCAGAAGTTGGCTGAATCTGTTTCGATTGCACAAGGATTCAATCAACATTTCACACAGATTTCATTCTAGCATTCTCAAAATTTCCAAAGATTTACTAGAGATTTCTGACAATTTCATCCAATTTTCCTCAAGATTTCTAAAGATTTCTCAAGGATTTCATCGAGATTTCTAAAGATTTCCCCAGCATTTCAACGAGATTTCTGAAGATTTCCCCAGGATTTCATCCAGATTTCTAAAGATTTCTCAAGGATTTCCTCGAGATTTCTGAAGATTTCACAAAGATTTCATCAAGATTTATGAAGATTTCCCAAGGATTTCATCAAGATTTCTAAATGCTTGTCCAGGATTTCATCCAGATTTCTGAAGATTTCCTAAGGATTTCATCAAGATTTATAAAAATTTCTCAAGGATTTCGTCGAGATTTCTGAAGATTTCCCAAGAATTCTAAAGATTTTCCAAAGATTGAATCGTCATTTTGAACAGATTTCCCCAGGATGTTATCAAAGTTTCTAAAGATTGCATCAGAATGTCATCAAGAGTCTAAAGGATTTCAACTGTTTCAACTGGGATTATTCCTAGAATCTAACAATGTATATACTACGATCCTTCTTAAAATTGAACAATGCTTGTACGTAGATTGTTCCTAATATATAGAACTTAGTTATACAAAATGGCAGAATTCACTTGATATATGAAAGTAGAAAGTTCCTTATATAGATCGATACCTGTAAAACAAAACGGTGAATGAAATCTGGACAAAATCGGATTTCCAGATTTTTGATTTTGTTGTTGGAAATTTGTAAAAAGAAGAATATCTAATTAATTCATTAGCTCATTGATCCGTCAGAATATAGTCTTGTTCAAGAATCCAATTGCGTGGAAAACATAATTGTATAAGGAAAACAAATCATTTGAAGTAAAATTAATCTAAGCAACACTTTGGAAATTCATTCAAAATATTAAGGGTGTGGGTGTGGGTGTGTGGGTGTGGGTGTGGGTGTGGGTGTG
>CAJNOP010000004.1:1459723-1483543 GCA_905250075.1 Rotaria sp. Silwood1 | reverse complement strand
TCGATCTCGTTGATAGATGAGTAAACATCGTTTCATTTTTTTATATTGATTATTATACGATAGAGGTATGTCTCTTTGGTTTTCTAAAATATGAAAAAGTCGTTTCGTTTTCAATGAGAAGAATAACATTGTTATTTTAATAGCCAATGAAATTTTCTATTTAAGGAATTCTATACCAAGGTTTCTAAAAATTAACCGGATCCGGTAGTATTCAAGTGTCGAAAGACTTTGCTGGAGTTGTTTTTTTTTAACAATGCCATTTTAAATAGCATAAAATGAGTGGTTGTCGCATTTTCCATGACCTTCCATCAAAACGTTAAAAGTATCATAAACACGTTTTTTTGTGATATTTTAACTTTTTAGTGAAAGTCATAGAACATGCAGGGAACCCGCATTTTGTACTCTTTAAAATAGCATGATTAAAAAGTAGTTCTGAGAAAGTTTTTGTAGAAGCTTTGCTGTATAACATATTAGATAGAAACCTTCATCGACTACTAATATAACTATTTGGATTTGACCTGATTGCGTGACATTATACAACGAAAAAAACCAACAAAATGTTATTGTTAATTGTTTTTCTACCATTTTATGTATATATGTAAGAGAGGAATTGAATTTTAGGCAGATTTTGATTGTAACTAGGCATAAAACTACGAATTATTTTTCTTTCATTTTAAAATAAATTCTATTTTTTCATTTCTATTAAAGGACATAGCATATACTTGTTATCTTTAAGTAGCTAGAGTATTCATTTTCATGACTTCATATTCTAATATATGCACGAATGACTTCTTCGGCATCGACATGGGAAAATGATGTTCAAAAGCATTTTTGATGTGTAAACAAATCAACATGTTTTTTTGTTTTGAGCATCAAATTCTGAGAGAAGATACATTTTTATTATTCTAACACAAAGAATACGTAAGTTTAGATGTCCTTGATTGTTTTTTTAGTTGAAACTTAACTCAATAGAACTTTATATTCATAATGTAATTATTATCTATTAACTAGATCAAATTCAATGGTAAATAAACATCAAGGAAGAATACAAGTCAGTTAAATCTAAGCTTAAAGATTGTTTCATTTTTTTTATTGTTGACCGGAACTTGCTAAGACAAAGTTAATAGGAAACATATAAAATCAGTTCTTTGTTCTCATACTTTTCGATTCTTTTTTTTTTTTATTTTTGAATCTTAAATCTGAACTTTGTCTAACATATACAGTGATTCCCAAAATTATTTGACAAGGTTTATTTTCACTTTTTTTTCTATTGTAGTAAATACGAATACGAAACCTAAATACTGATTTCTATAGAAAATTTTATTTTCAAGGAGAAGAACTTTTCGAAGATACAAATGATTGCTAATTTTCCCAGGAAAGACTCTCTGAAAAATCAAAACCTAAACTTGTCATGTCTTCAACATCGCAAATAGAATCTCATTTGAAATACTCAAAATGATAGAGCAACTAATTTTCTGATAAATGTTTCTCAGCTGTCTACGACGTTTTCTGACGGATACAGATCAATGTTATAGAAACCATAAAAGTCATTTGTTCTGCTAATTTGTATGAAACCATAATTTTTTTTTTGCATACCGTAACATTGATGTTTTTCAATCAAAAACCATCGTAGACAACTGGCAGATATTTATTAGAGAATTATGTGCAGTATCATTCTAGATAATTCAAATAGAATTCTATCTGTGCATGTGAAGAGATGAAAAACTCAAGTTTTGATTAATCAGAGACTCTATCCTTGAAAAACTAGTCATCATTTTCATCTCTGGAAATAAAATTCTCTATTCAAAATCAATATTTAGATTCTTATTAGTGTTGAGTACTTTTTTATGATTAGAGTATAATGATATTATTTAGAGATGGTTTGAAAGTTTCTAGACAATATATATGACAATTTTTTGCGCATTACAATACATTGATAGGATATTAGAATTAGAATTTTCTGCTGTTTTGGACTATATAATAGAATTTTTCTATGACTATTGAGCTATAAGTAAATTTTGAACGGACTTGCAAAACATTTTCTGAAGAAGCAAATTTCTTATCTTTCTAAAGACAAGTCTATTTATTTCCTGTAGACATTAGATAATTTCTGTAAAGATATAGTACTTAAGATTGATCTCGACTCTATCAAATGATCCGAGAAGGGAGAGTTTGAGTGAATCTAATAAAAAAAAAAAATGTTAGAGTTGTGACGAAAGATCATTTTGCACTGAAAATTTTTCTTTTCCAATGTATTGGAATACACTAAAAATAGTGATAATTATTGTCTAGAAACTTTCGGTTCATTGCTTATACGAAAAGATCAAACATACTTATTTGTCCTTGATATTTATTAAAAGAATGACATCGTCGAACAATAATGTCTTTAACACAAAGGTCATTGCCATCGGAAATAGATTGTCTGGAGAATCTTGAACAAGTTCTTGTTGATATTAAAGATGATGATGATGATGATGACAATAATTCTGTTTGTTTCTTTTCCGATATATTTATTTTATCGTCTGAATAAGATTTTTTATTAGAAATAACATATTTTTTATGTTCAATTTTATTTTCAAATAAGAGATTAAGTGTATCAATATAAATTTTCAATTGATCAACTAAATTTTGAATATTTTCATTTGTTAAAATCGGACTTATGATTGATTTAGTTTGATGTATATTATCTGACATTGCATTTGTTGATGATAAAACATGATGTGATACATGAGGAGCAACTGTAGATGAAAAATGAGGTACAATAGACGAAGTAGTAGATAAATGAGGTGTAGACAGTGTTCCAAAATCAATGTGTGAACCTTATTATTAAACAAGTTGAGAATATATCATTCATTTATTGTTTTTTTTTGTTTCTACCGGATATAGTAACATCTGGTTTAGTTTGATTATTGTCATCAGTAAGTAATCGTGTAAAGGCTAATGAACTAGTTGATGAATCACTGACAGAAGTAACCTTCAATGTTGTCATACTCATCGATTTTGACATTTTCTTTTCGAGTACTTGTTGTTGAAAGAGAATATTAGGAACGAGAGTTGTCAAAATGTTTGTATTATGATTTGTAGTTAATGGAGAGACGAATGATTTGTTTGTAATTGATTGCATGGGTAATGTTTGTAATTCAACAAAAGTAAGTGATGGATTGTATTCAGCAGAATAATGTTTAGAATTTTGTAATGGATTTTCTATGAGATTAGTTTTGTCATTCCCTTTAGGATAGATAGGAAGATAAATTAAAAAAAAAAAAGAAACAATTTTTTAATTTATTATACACTCACATTGATTTATTTTAGTTTCATTGTTAAGATTATTGTGTTCGTTTGATTTGTTCATTATTGTTTGTGAATTAAAAATATCATGAGAAAGTATTCGACGTACAGTAATTATATTTTGTTGATGAAAATTATTAGAAGTTTTTGATTGTGTATTATTCTTTATTTGATTTCTATTAGATTTTAGTCGTTTTTTATCTTTTTTCTGATTCGAAAATTTTTGTCTATTATTATTGCAAATATTTTCTTGTTGTTCTAACAAGTTGTTATTGTCTAATCTTAATGATTGTAAATATAAATGAGATGGATTAAAAAATTGTTGAATTGTTTCATTAAATTGAAGATCAGGTGGTGGATACATTTGTGGATCAATTTGATAATATACATATAATGCTGATAGATTATCTTTTTCCAATGGTATGTATGAATTATTATAATTAGTATCAGATGAAGAAAACAATATTGAATTTTGATAATTATATCCGATTGAATTTGTTTCAATATTTGATTGATGTGGAAGTGATAATAAATGAGATTTGTCATAATCGGATTGATAGAAAAGAAGATTTTTATCAGTATACATGTGTTGTTCTATTCTATGTTGTCGATTGTGATCTGAAGAAGAAAATGACAATATAAAGCATATTGAAATAAAGACAAAAAGAAGATAAAATATAAAGTTAAATAATAATAAAATAACTGGAAATAGTAATTAGTTGGCGGCTATGTTACTAAAGACTATGTAGATGCTTTTTATAGAACACTTATTTCTTCATGTATACTCTTCGTTCAAATATATGCGACCATCTCGACATAACCAAGCTTTCAATGAATTTATTAGTCAGTTCATTCGTTTTAACAAACTTTTGAATAGTTCTCTAACGAATTTCTAATCCTAGTAAGAAAATAGAAAGTTTCGATAGAAATTAGAATATAGGTTCATTGATTAAAACAAAAAAGGATAACTTTTACAGAGCAGCGATATAAATGAGTGTATGTATGCTTGAGAATATTTCTTCGTTTCAATGAATATCAAGCAAATAACACAATACAAATCGTATAGACTTTCGAATATTTTCTGAATAGATGATAGTATACAATATTTTTTTTTTATTAATTTTCCTTTTCTTTTTGTTTAATTATAAAGAAAAAAATATAAAACTATGTCTATTATTATAAGAGTAACCAATAAGAATAGAATTTCGTTAGAATTTATTTTGACATCATTATTCTTGTTATTTCTTATTGTTTTTGTTCATCAGAATGATATATAAAGTAAATTATATTTCTTGACAGTTATTTGTTTGACCGTGAGAAAACCAAAGATTCTATTATAAGTATTCTAAGCATATATACAAATAACAAGAGACAAATAATAAAATCAATAGACAGAATAACCTTGTATTTAACATTATGTTAATAACATAGTACTTCTACTGAATCCAAGACATATATGATGACCGAGTCTGACATTCTAATGTTATTCTTGTATGAAAATACTTTTTATTTCTTATTTAACTACGAATTTTCTTTTAACCATTATCTTAAAAAATTTCATTAACTATTACGGTAAGAGACATAAATTCTATTAGTTTGTTAATTAACACAACACTATAAGTTAATTTATTTGAAGAGTTTTTATTTATTTAGAAAATTAGTTTATCAGTTGATGTGTCTTATGAGTGACAAAAACAAAAGAATTTTATCTTGATTATTTTTTAAATTGTCTTGTTTCATAAAATAAATACAATTATCATATAACTACAGTTGTAAATGGTGGTAAGATTTTAATGAATACAATTCAACAATTTTCTCTTATTTCACAAATTCCAAAAGCTTAGTAGATAAAATCAATTTGGCAAGACATATTCAAGTTCTAAAAACGATTAGTAAATATTTCAATTCTCATAGGTTGTGTATATTCTCAAGAAACGGAGAAAAAAAAAGAAAAATTATGAAAATCTAGTCGCTATATTCTAAGCATTGAGTGAAATAATAGTGATGCCTTCATTTGTCTTGTTCTCATTCATCTATCTGTCTGTCTAATCATCCATCATTATAGTCAGTGCAAGTAATAATTTATGAATAATGTAAAAGGTAAGAGAAGTAACACATAGCTCAGAATCAATAGCAGTTTGAAAATTTTTCTTTTTATTAAAAGGTTCACTGAATATTCTTCATCCAAAAAATACCTATTTCCTCATTCTTCAGATAAAGATTTGTAAGAAAAAGAAGGAAATTTTCAATTTTTTCCGGATTTTTATTATGATACATTGATCATTCAAGGTCCGATCTCATTTTCTATTAATTGAAATACATTAATTAATTTCTTGATTGGTAAACATATCTTGAAAATAAATTAATTCAGCAATTAACTGTTTCCAAAGAAAAAAAACACGTAAAGATTTTAATACTTGTATTTAATCCTGACTTATACTCATGTTATTATCTTAATATAAAAGGATAATTTTTTTTTAAAGAAAGACGTGTTTTCGTAAAGCTTTACTCAATAAATCTTTCGATGGAAAAAAAAAAGTCTTTTGAGTAATTAAACATGATTGAAATTATCAATAAAATACTGAGATTGCAATTTATTTTAAAATAAAACTAAGAAGGTATGTGTACTCGAGAAAATTCGTGCTTGCTTAGCTCTATTCTAGATTGCTTATTACGTTTTTTTTTGTTTAATAGAACGCATATTAAATACAAAGAACATAATAGTGTTTGTTTAAAAAACATTTAATTAAATCGTACTCCATATCTATCTTTGTCAGTAGTTGTTTTACAGAAGCAAGATATTGTGCTAAATATTTCATGCAAAGGATGTTTACGTGTATTAGAGTTTTCTTATATTTGAGTAATCAAGATATTTTTGATAATAGTTCTGTGATATAAACTATTAGTAAAAGATTATATAGAGATGAAAACAACTAGTTAGAAAAGTAGAAAAAACTTTTAATCCAGGATTTACAGTAAATATTTGTTGATTTTTTTTTTAGTTTATGAAAAGTAATAGGTTACAATGAACGAGAAAAAGCCGAGTAGTTATACAAATAGTTAACTATTACAAAAAGAGTATTTTTTTCCTTTTTTTTTTATAATTTAAAAAATATATATTATGTATATAAAATCATTATAATACGATGTTCGATGCAATGTTGTAAATCTAATGAACAAAAAACAAATGACATGTAAGAATATTCTCCTACAAGAACGAAATTATTATAATAAATAACAAAATTTAATTCATTCATTTTGCTATAGATAGGATTTTTTAAGACAGTAATATTCCAAGCTTTTAAAATATATGTATCTTAGTTATGATGTAAGAAGAAAATATTTTTCTAGAGAATATTTTTGAATAGTTTACATTAGATGTCTATAGTTCATAAACTAATTAGATTTTGTTTTATCTAGAGACAAAACAAATAAAGTATTTGCAGTTGTCATATGATGAAGAGAAAAAGAAAGACAAGAGTCCCTTGATAATATATTCAATATAATTACCTCCATTAATTGACATCAAAAGAGGATATATTAAAAATGTTCTTAAATGAAATAAATTCATCATTCTTTATCTTTTCAAACCATTATGAAATCCATATGAATCTTACTCGCAATCTTTTGATTCTATGTATATATATGCACATTTATATTTTAGATCATTTTTTTTTGTCCCCTAATCTTAAGTTTCAATGGCAATGTTTTACATTATTAATCTACTTGCATTCTATAACAATCATTGTCGCATTAAAAGAATTAATATCTAAGGTACGCAGCATTTTTTGTTGCAAATGGATGTATTCATATTGTCTTTAATAATGGCGAATATTTCTTTTTTTACGCATCTTAGGATTGTTAATTTCTATTATATAGTTTATTTTTTATAAACTGGCTTCTATCTTCTGTTTATACATTATTGAAATGAATTTGAATGTATTCATATATAGAAAAGAATGTGCCTCCAGCATTCTATTTATGTCGACAAGAATTAAATTAAACAAAAGAAAATGTTATGTTCTGTTAGATGATGATTTCTAAGCAAAAACATTGACAAAATATAAACGCGTAAAAAAAAAAGAAAAACGATTGCTATTGCCACGATAACAAGGTTATACGACTGACATCATCATTTATCTGTCATATATCTATGAAATAACATCAGTTGTTGTTCACTGAGAATGAACGTGTCTAAAACTGATATATATATATATATGTAGAATTGAGCAAGGACGTATACATATGCATGATGTTTGCATCTATCTATTTTTTTATCTGGTCAGTAATATAAGAATCAGCAATGACAAGCAAGAATAGAAACATGTGCATGCCTGTAAATGTAGATTAAATAGACAAGTAGCTTGCTCCTCAATGCACTTTGTTGCTTTTTTCTCTCACTCGCTCTTTTTCTCCTGAGGGATTTTCCGTTTTTTACCCTACTATTCACTCTCTCTCTCTCTCTCTCTCGCTCTGTTTTCAAAAGAAGAGAGCATCAAAAAAAAAAAAGATGCCCTCAGGTTTTATTAATTTCTCTATGTTTAGTATGTTCATGGTTTACTATATTAAGACAAAAGCAAACGATTGAAACTGACAAGAAATTTTTGTCTTCATGAGAAAAGAAAACGAGAAAGAGATCGTTCGTTTGTAATATCCGGCTCTTATTGAGTAAGCACTACTAGCTCAGAAAAAACGAGGTGAGTATGATGTTGGTTTTAAAACTCTTTGTCATTTCCTTTTTCTTTTTCTTTATTATCATTATTACGTATATATATATATTCATTCATCTAACAATCTTTTCTTTCTCAGTGTTTATAATGACATTTTCACGCTAGCTATTTATGAAATCATATACTCTAGCATACAATCATTGTTTTGTTTGATTTTACTTTCTTTTTTTTCTTTTGGTTAGTAAGTTTTTATTATTTTTTTTCGTAAGAGTATGAGAAATGATGAAGAAAAACTCATAGATTTAATTGACATTAGATAGTCTTATGAATAGTAGTGAAATAGTATCTATATTTATTAATTCACTAAATCATACTAGTTTATTCAGAGAAAATTCCATTTAAGAATTACTTGGTTTTTGTCGATAATGTTAATCATCAAGGAATTTTTATATCATGAAGAGAAAATGCGTTTATCGTAAATTATATATGTGCTTTTAACAATTCTAAAAGCCTAAGATAGCAATTATTGATTTGGAAATTACACAGGCGAAATAAGGGAATAGGTTGTCAATTTTGTAAATAGCAGACATGTGGAAAATGATTTTTTTTCTTCTTGAATGAAATATTCTCATGTAAAAGGAGATATTCACCTTTTATGTTTGGGAACTTTCTAGTAATTCATAACTGTTCTGTTAAGTATGTAGAATTTCGAGTATCTCAGGGGATATATTTTGAAAATAAATATTCATATATAAACAACGTCTGATGGTTATTTTCGCATCATTTGATCAAATTTCATTAATTGAAAACAGGATGTTGTTATTTTTCCTTGTGAATAAACTTGTTTTACCGAGGTTACGAATTATATGTCTGTCATGTAGTAATCTATTATGAAACTAATTTATTGCTTGAAAAATTCCAAAAATGAATTGCATGTAATAATTTAATCAAAAAAAAAAGAGAGGAAAGAAAGTCAATTTTGAAAATATAATAATAATATAATAATATTTGCTCATAAATTTTCATTTTTTGTCTTTTTTTTTTTATAGTAACAGTCATATACGAATGAGAGACTGCTGAAGTATTTTTTTTAATTTAATTTCATGTGTCACACTTACGTGTTAATCATAAGGGAAATACAATAAAGAAAAAAAAATCTAACGAAATCTAATATTGATTAATTATCATTTTGTTTTTTGGATATCTACTCAATAATCTCTGTCTATTATTATTTGAAAAATAACAATGGAACATACATTTTTACTTGGAATATTTGTCACAATTATTGGTTTAGTATTTCTTGGAACAATTATACTTAATCTTCTAGCAATTGTTTATATTTTATCAACACAAGATAAAACAACCATTGCTATGCTAGTTGTTAATTTAGCTATAGCTGATATTATTCATGCGAGTATGTCATATTTTTCTTCTTTTTTTTTTGTTTTTGAATCGTTTTTGTTTTGCGTTTTAGTGGGTATTATTTTTTTCAGTAGTAATTTATTTACACGTAGTTGGATATTCGGTGAATTTGGATGTAAATTTAGTTTAGCTATTGATGTACTTTGTACGGTGGTAAGTATTGTTTTTTTTTTTTTTTTAGGAAAAAAAGATATTGATATATTTAGTGAATACACATGATTTGAAAGAACAATTCTTTTTCTTCTTTTTTTATCATTTATATTAACATAATAGATTCATAGAAAATCCACTCATTATTATTTAAATCTTTATGTCTATAGTATATAGGAAAAAGAAGCTTCCGATTCAGCTTAATAATAATTCTTGCATAAAAATATCTTCTTTTGTCTTTTCTTTAATGTTTTCAATTGAAAATTTATTGTATGTTAATCTTAAGGAGATTTTACACTTGTTCATTATATAATAATCCATGATTATTTTTATCAAAATCGTAGTAATCACTTTTAGGTTACAATATTATACTGTAGATTTCATATTCTATGCTATGTTAATTATGCAGAAAGATTAAGATCATAGAGATTGTCTCTTGGGACAATTTAATCTTTCCTTGAAAAAAAATAATTCTAATTACATACATTAATTTGACTTTATGAAAACTTTGACATTTTGTATTTCATCATCATTAAAAATATGCTTATTATTGTTATTCAAAATTAGAACAGATAAAGAGACAAGAAGTACAATCTCTGTAAATGATGTAGATCATATGAGAGATAGCCTTCGGTGATTTAGTTTGTATGAACGTGTCACAAAATCTTATTTTCTTAGCAAGATTATATGATTGATATATATATTGATTTAATATATTTTTGCTATAACTTAATTAAGAACGTGGTTTCACGATAGTAGTAAGTGACACAATTTCGATCATTGAAAATAATTCATTATTACGCAGCAACACAAGATAAATGTTTTGCAATTTTATACGACCTTTGTGAGACATTTCCTTATAGCTCTATTGATGGGCCTATTACTCAAGGCCTATTAAAACCTTTATATCCCATAAAAATTCTGGAGAATCTGTCAAAAAAAAAAATAGAAGAACAGCGTGTTTTATGATATGTAAAACACAGAACTGTAATATAGTTTAATGTTTCACATTATCCATATAATAAAACATGTAATAAAACATAAATCAATGAAAATATTAATTCTTTGTTTTTCTTTTGCATCTCAAGGTCATTGTTTATACAGTTGCAGCTTTAAGTATCGAACGTTATATTGATGCACGTTCAATTTTACCAGCAAAATTTCGTACATTAATTACATTTGGATTATTAGTTCTTATATGGACACTTGGTCTTTTATTACCATATCCATTTATTTTTTATACTTATCTTGCTGAAAGTACAAATACTATTAATATTAATAATAAAAATTCAACAATAACAACAACAATATATTCATGTCAATCATATTTAACAGAAAATGAATTACTTGTTCATGAAATAATTCTCTATGTTACTGCTTTTATAATACCATATTCAATAATTGTTTTATTTTCATTAAAATTACTTAAATTTTTACGTGTTTGGGTAAAACGTAAAGAAAAATTAACAAATGCAAGTATAACAAGAAGACGAACTCGTGGTGTTAAACTTGTATTATGTATTGTTTTATCATTTCTTATATGTTTTACACCATTTTGGATATTTAAATTTTATACACGTTTTATTGTTGATGAAAATGTACGACGACCATTATTACAACGTATTTTATCTTATGTACATTTACTTGTTGTTTTAATAAATCATTTTGAAGGCATACTTAATCCATTATTTTTTATTGTATTAACTGAACGTTTTTGTTTAACATTTTCAAAACATCGACAACGACATACAAGATTATTAGGTACAAGATCATCTGTTATTTTATTGAATGGAGGTAAAAAATCAGCAAAATTCTCATTAACATCAACAACACCAGTAAGAAATACAGAAATTAATGGTATTTTACTGTTAAATAATGATCAATTACAAAATAATAAACAAATATCACCAGTTATTCCATGAATTCAAATTTACTTTTAAATATGAAAAACAAAAAATTTTTTAACAATAGAAAATATTATATATACCTTATTTTATTTATTCGATTCTTAAAAATGATTTGATAATCGAAATGAAAAAAAAAACACGAACAGAAAATGTATGTCCTGTCAAGTAAATATTATTATGTGAATGAAATATAAACCATTCCAATTATAAATGAAAATATTTGAAATAAACTGATATTAATATACTAATCTATATTCAGATTGTATTTTTCTTTTGTCGTTTATGTTAATAATATATCTTATCAAAATTAAAAATGTCTTTTTTTTTTCATGCATGCAATTTCATTTTAATTGAAATGAAAAATATTTAGAGAAATAATAAATGAAATCAATGTTGTTCATATGTCGAAAAATAATTTTAAAAGCAAAACAGGCATAATCTAGTAAAATGTAATTGTTCAGTGAAATGAAATATGAATAGAATAATATATGAAAGATAAAACAATCATCATATTATCAATTATTACATATTATGCACTTTCGAAAGACAACTTCTCAAGCACGCTGCTAAGGATTAAATGTTTTGAAGGAAATTTATTCAATTAAAATAAAGATAGTTCAACTAGTTTACTTCAAGATGTGAAGTAGTAAAAGCTTATTTATATGGTAAATATTATGTTTACTGAATATATAAAGTTAAGAAAAAGGAATGAATACTTAGAAAAGGTATAACAACCATGAGTAGGATGTAGATATGAATATGAGTATCTCCTTCACGCCCACGTTCATACGTATATCAACATCCTGATTGCCATTTGACGCCCAACGCTGTTAGATAGGCATCTAGTTTCGAGTGGAATACTTCCTGTATTATTAAATGTTACAATGGTACGACAATTATTAAGAAATTTTTTGTTAAACCCACAGCGAAAGCTATCCACCAGTTGAAAATCCTATATTATCAATTATTGTATAACAATTGTACTTATATATATTGTAAAATTGATTATTTAAGTTGAAAATTGAAGAGTCAACTAGCTCCATCTTAGTTGACCTTTTAATTGAAAGTTCAACTTCGATTTATAAATATATAATAAGTGTTAATTATGTAGATAGAATCTTCCAGAACTTTCACAATTATGAAAAAAATCAGAACAAGACTCAAATTTTTTTACAAATGAAATTTGATTACAGTGAAAAAAAAGACTTACAATCAAACTCCATTCATGATACATAAAGAATAATTAATCAATAGAATATCATACTTTTAATGAAATATAATATCTAATTTGAGCATGATTTCTTCAATAACTGTATTCTTTCGATGAATTTATGAGCTGTTGTAGAGGCACAAAAAAAAATCGTAAATATAAGAAGAAAAAATCTTTGTATTTATTTTTTTTACACCTTGACAGAAGTAGAAGTGAGTTCTGCGTTGGCTTTTTTCCTAAGGTCATGACTCAATCTGAAGTTGTTTTTATTTTTTTAGTTGATTTCTTTTTCTTTCTTTGCCTTTCTTATGAAATATCAACGTTTCATACGTCAGATAAGCATGATGCAGCTTGATAAAAAATAAAAAATCATGCATGTTTTTGTTTTTATTTCTTTTGAGTAGTGTCTTTCTGAGAATTTGACCTCATTGAATAAAGAGAACCTCGGTTAAAAAAGAACGGAATAATAAATATGGTTGTCGCTTTTTTTTTATTCATTCTCTTCCTATTTCGTTTCGAAGTAACACAGCATTACGCGAGTATTCTGTATCATATAAACGTAAACGGCTGCTATTGGCGTCATTAGTAACATAACGTATTTATATTACATAGTTTCTTAATATCGACAATAAAACTATGGGATTAGGAAAATCAAGACTCCCAGACTTAAATAATAATATATCAAGCACTGATATATATGATACAAGTTGGATTGAAGCATTCGAAAAATCGTTTACTTTTGTTTGGTGTGATGCATCAATTGGTAATGAAAATAAGCTCGATGATGATAAAAATACTATAATGCAATTAGCACGTATTGTAAATCAAAATCGACAACTTGTACATACATTTAATGATTTAAGTGCTTGTCAAGAATTTATTACAGATGTTGATAATGTATGTCTAATTATATCAGGTGCCATGGGTCAAGAACTTGTACCATTAATTCATAATCTTGATCAAATACATTCTATATATATATTTTGTTTCAATCGAGAAAAACATCTTGCATGGTCATCACCTTATCGAAAAGTTCGAGGAGTATTTAATAATATAATTGATATATGTGAATCATTAAAATCTTATGTTAGTACACAATCATTAATTGATTATGATCGCATAGAATTTGATGTTGTTAGTAATGAAGCAAATCCATTATCACCTAATGACGAGCATTTATGTTTAGTCTATTCAAAATTAAATAAAATAATTTTATTTAATATGGATTCATCTGATCATGGTAAACAAGATATGATAAATTATTGTCGAAATCAATTTAAAACTGAATATCAAACAGAATTAATTAATGATTTTGAACTAAATTATTCTAAGCATAATTCTATATGGTGGTATACAAAAAATTATTTTTTTCAAGGTATTATTAATCGTGCATTACGTACACATGATTTATATGCCTTATGTTCAATGTATCGATTTATACAAGATTTAAATGTAAATCTTTTACAATTAAATGAAAACCAACAAATAACAACTAATTCGTTTAGTCTTTATTTTGGTCAATTTTTATTAAAGCCACATTTTGATGAAATAAAGCAAAATCTTGGTGGATTAATGTGTATTAATCAATTTGTATCTGCAAATTCTGAATTAAGTATTGCTGTTACACATATTGAACAACAAAAAAAATTAATATCAAATGGAAATATAAATCGTGTAGTTTTTCAAGTACATATCGATCGAACAAAAGAAACCAATGTTCCATATGCTAATATTGGTTCTAATAGCCAATTTGTTCATGAAAAAGAGTATCTTATATCAATGTTCAGTGTATATCACATTGATAAAATTGAAAAACTTCTTGGTGTACCATCAGCATGGGTTGTACATATAACATTACTTAGTAAAAATGATCCACAATACAATAATTTAGTACAAAATATAAATGAATATAGATTAGAAAAAATGAATTTAACAAAATTGGGTTATACAATTATGAATCGTTTACATCTATTTAAATCAACTAATAAACTATTTAAAGAAGTATTATATGATAGTCCACAAGAACTTCGAGAAATTATTTTGCATTATAATATGGGTATTGTTTATGACGGTATAGGTCAATATGCAAAATCATTAGAGGAATATCGAAAAGTATTACAATTTGCACGAGAATATATTCCAAGTTGTCAACAAAAAGATGATTTATGTTTAGTATCATTATTTTCAAATATGGCAATGGCATTTGAACAGCAAAATCAATTTAGTCACGCATTGACACATGCATATCGTGCACTACAAATTGTTCTCAATATTCAAAATGATTCTAAATTAAAAAAAGAACTTGAAAGTTCATGTTATTATAATCTTGGTTCAATACATAATCAAGAACAAAGATTAAGTGAAGCAAAACCTTTTTATGATACAGCATTAAGAATTCGAAAAGAATATTTACCAAAAGGTCATTCAGATATAATTAATTTACAAAAACTTATTACTTCACTTACATAAAATTGATCCAATTGATTTTTATGTAAATGATAATTTAATAATTATAAATGGAAATTATATGTGTAGATATTTTTTAAAGTTTCAAAATATATATATTTTGGTTTGAAATGTCTTATTAAAATTTTTTTCTTACCTACCAAAATGATGGACTCGTTTGAACGAGAATAAAACTGTGCTTTAGGAATTGTAAAAAAAAGATGGAATGTGTTTTTTAGTTGTAAAATAAATGTACTTTAAATTTTTCTTAATAAATTATTTGAAAAAATTCACTGTTGTTACATTTTGAAGAAGCAAGATATTTGGAAAAAATCTATGGATTGAGAAATAAAAAAGAAATCAAACTTATCTTTTACAGTTATAAACAATCTTTACATCTTTAATTTAAAGGTAATAACTAGTAAACGTATAAAGATGTTTCATAGTTGTAAACAAAAAAATTAGACTAGGATAACTTTAATTTCTCATAGATCTATGTTATAATGTGTACTTTTATTTAACAAAAGAAAATATTTCGATTTTTTTTCTGTTGTTTTGACAGTCATTTTCAGCTTTTATCAAACATTGGAAAAACATGGTATAATATTAAACTTGAAAAGGGCTTTACATGCGCTACGAAACCTTTTATTTCAGGTCAGCTGCAGCTCCGTTTATTCATAAAATACCCTGGAGCGAAGAAAAGCTGTTTTCTTTTTCAATTTTAAATTAAACTAAGTCAGTTATTGAGTGAAATGTTTTTTTTTAATAAAAAGTCAAGGACAAAAAATTTTCTTTTTGTTTCTTGTCAATTTTTACTAAAAAACACCAAAAATATCAAGAAACTGAGGAAAATCTAAATAATTGAAAAAATCGAAGGCTTTCTATTTTTTATAATGATTAGGATAAATATCATTCTCTAAATTTTTACATCATCTTTTGACAGCTAGTCTCAGCGTACAGTCTTAACTTTTAAGAAAATACTTCAAGTCAAAACAGAAAATGTTAAAATCCAGGCTTTTTCAATAACTGATTTTTCAAGTTTTTTCGATTAAATCGATTGTTTGTGAAACATGATCTAAACGAAGTGTTGAATTACAAAAGTAAAAATATGCATCTCCTTCCTCTTCACAGAAAGCGTTAGACGTTGCTGATATATGACCACATATCATACATCAATAACGTCACGTTCTAATGCATGAACTACTACTTTATTGCATTGCTCCAGGATAAAGTAAAAGGAACGTGAAAAAATATGTCTCAAAATAGATAGAATCAAATAGTTTTCCCATGATTAGTAACAACAGGTGCATCGTGTTCCACATACTAACGCTGCAGGGGTTGCGGTAACACTTTTTTTCCAGACGATAACTCTAATCTTTTCCTACAAAGCTATATAGTTTCATCGGTTAATCATTTTTGTATTGAATATACGTATATAACATCTATTTAAGATGTAGGGTGAAACTTTCGGATCCTCTTGATCAATGACTAACAAGACATAGAGAATAGAGATGTTTTTTGATAAGACATAATTGATTCATATGAGTAGTTAGTAATTTGTATTGTCGTAGAATATATTCGTATTAGTTCTTCAGGTACAATTGTAACAGAAAATGATTTATTTACACACTTATGTCTAGCAAAAAATGAACATGTTGAATCAATAAGTTGACCATACAAAATACAGTCCTTCTCGTCAACAAGATATTATTTTTCTATCAGTTTTCTTTGATAGTACCTTGCATTATTTAAAGTCTGTCTATTGCTACATTGTTTTCCATTTATAAAAACAAAAAATATTGCACTTTATGTGTTCCCATTCAAGATTATAGATACCCAACAGAAATTTTATGAGGTAGAAAATTTTCTATGAATCATTTGTGAACTACTATTTATCGTATTTTAAAAGCATTATTCAATCTTCTTGAGCTATTATTTGACATCCTTTGCTGCTGACGATGGTTTGCGAGATTTCAATCTAATTATTATTGCAATCATGTGTTTCCAAATATATTCTTTAAAACAGCTTGAACAATGGCAAAATCCATTTTTTCATTCTGACGTATTATCCGACAAAGTTACTTTTCATTCCTCAAATTGAAGCTTATACATCATCAGAAAAGAAAAACTTTTGTCTTTGGCTCAATCAAATTTACGTATAGCTGCTGTTTCCTCTACAATACCCTGCTGATCCATTTCCAGTTCTTTCTCATCAGATTTATATATATATAGAAGAATAAGAAGAGTTAATTCACCAGAAAGCGATAGATGCAGGTAGAAGGACTCTCCAGAAAACACTAGAGGTCAAAATTTATTGGTACATCAAGAGAGAGAAAGAAAAAATGTACCTGAATATATTAGAAGATGATGTGTGTATGTATTCATGTATGATATCAAAACGAAAGAAAATAAAGATAAAACCTACGTATGTTAATCGTATCACATCAGCACTAACAGAAAAAAAGACAAAGAAAAATGTGCAAGCTACGTAACTAACTGACAATCGTTATCTTATCTCAATGATATCTACTTATTAATAATTTTTTCTTTTACTTGTCAAATATGTTTTCTCAATTATAAATCTAATTTATTACTTAATAGTTAAATATTTTATTTGTATATTAATTATTGTATTCAGCAAAAACTTTAATTATTGAGAAATATTCATTTCATTGTACATTCAATTCATTTATTGAGCATATGTGAATTTTACTTAACAAAGAAATATATTAGCCATTATTTATTGCAATTTGAAGTTCATATCAAACTTATTAAACTACTCACAAGAGAATTTCACCCGATGTCAAATCAGTTTTCGACCGAGATTATATTCTTTTGATGAATACTGCTGAATAATAGAGAGGTCTACAATGATTTGATTTTCCGAGCCTTCTTTCTTGAAATATCGAAATTTTATTGAGTTTTTCAACAAAAATCTGTAATCGTTTCTCTAAGATCACATTAAAAAATCGACTTTCAAGGTTCAACTTCAAACTTTTGCAGGAACAAATTTCTTAATGAGATTAGTTGATTGTGCAATTAAGTATTTCCTTTCTGACGACATACATATATGAGTGAAATTTGCTTTTACACATGAGAGCATTTCGAATATATCACGATAGAAGATATTAGAAAAGTTACATCTTGCTAAATAAACTAATTTCATCAAAAACTTTGTTGGTGTAAACTTTGAAGTCAAAACTCAAAAGTCAATTTTTTCACATGATTAGAGGAGGATCATAGCTTGTCGTTTAATAACCTAGTCAAATGTCCATATCTCACGAATAATGGTCCAGAAAACCAACCCATTTAAGATTTTTCTATTACTCTCTAGTCCTTATCAAATGAACATTGTCTTGGTCGAAAATCAATTTGACATCTAAAAAAGTTCCTCCGCTAAGTGAGATAAAAAAAGGCTTGCATTTAGTTGCTCAACTTTTTATAGTAAATGCTCAGCATCTTTTTTATCATACGCTCAGTAGTTTTTACTTAGTAAAAAGGTAGTTTTAATATAGTACATTAATTAAAAAGTTCCGTAATTCATTTAAAACAATTAAATATTTAATTTTTTCTTGTTAAGTTTTTTATTTATATCAGCAAAAATAGTAAAATTATAATTATATTACAATCAACATTTTTTTTGTGCAGTAGCTATGACTAGTTTGGCTTGCAAGCACAGAAGTGCATAAGATTCGTTGAATTGCAACTTCCAAAATAGTTAAGAGTTTTGGTACAAATTATGATAGTTGCTGGAGAACCAAAACTAGACTCCTGTACTTTTCTAGTTCTTTGTTATAAGATAGACTGAATTGAAGCATTTATTACACTATTTTGTTCATGCACGCGTTCATTTCTAATTAGTACTTTGTGAATCTTTATCTAGAAACGTGAAATCATGCTTATCAGGATACTTTGGTTTTAAAAACTATCAAAATTGGAAGGTGGTACTGAGGAAAAATTTCTCTAAGAAATATACCGAAACGGCTTTGCCCAGCATCGTCATCTCATAAGATTATGTACGTTTCAGAAACGCACAGATATATACCTCAATTATCTTGAACGAACTAGAAAGTAAACCTTTTACTACCGAATAAAGGCTCCTCAATTTTATGAAATAGGTAGTACAGATCATATGAATGTTTTAATAATGGATATCGTACTCATCTCACATTGGCACCTATTTTTGAGTCTAAAAATCTCTCGCATAATTTGAACCGATCATCGTTCAACTGTGAGACTGTATATAATTCCATAACAGGAAGAAGTTGAACAGAATAGTATTAAAATAATGCCTATTACCTATTCTCTAGATTCTAAACAGATGTCTCTCACTAACATCCATGAAAGCACATCTTTTGGTTCACCAAAGAAACTTGTTTGTTCACTAATAGAAAACACGTAGAACAAGAGAAGTTAGATACATCAACGAAGTTACAGCTAAATAGCAAAAAGACAATTAACTAATCTATTCGATGATTTACATTGCTATTTTGTGCTCGTTCCAATAGAATGGGCTTCTATTCTGTGGGAGAGAAGTAGGCGTTACGAATTTTTCAGCTTCTTTGACATTGTTAGACATCATTTAGTTTCATTCCATGTCGTTGTCCCTTTCCTTTTCCCGTTATTCACCGTTTCATTTGTATTTATCCTTTCATCGAAAATATATGATGAGAAGACAAAAAAAAATACCTGAACAATATCAATAGAAGGAAATATTTGAAAAATACTTTAAAGCAAAGGGGAGGCGAGAAGAAATACTCTATACGTATATTCTATTCTACGCAATTCGTTTGATTAATGATCCCATCATCAATCGACATGAAAAACTATTCTTCTATTTATATCAAAATGACTACTGATACGAATATTATTCATTGAATGAGTAAACTAAATTATTGACTGACGATTTGTATATTAAATCCTGAGCCAATTATATCGGATGTTTACAAAAAAATACTGAGCATTTAATTTGTCCACAAACAAGAACAAAACATTAACTAATGTCAAAATCACCGAAATGACTAATAAAGAAATCATTCATATTTAAAATAATAAACCTACAAAAAAAACAAATCTCAATGTATTTCAAAACTGATGATATTTATATGAAAATTCTTAAGTTTAAAATTTATTATCAACAATGAATATATTGCATGCAAATACAAAATTTTATTTCTTCATGCTGATTAAAAGAAAGCGTTGAATAGAATTTTTTTTCGTTATTTTTATTCGTTTATTTGCAGTGATCGTTCAATGTTTATTTTTTATAAAAGTATTTTGATCATTTTTATAGTCTTTGGATTTTCTTATTACAGTTGTAAGACAAAAAGAAAAGTAAATATAGAATAAATAATTTTATCCAAATCGTAAAAAGTCACCTTTTCGACTAAAACGAAACAAACTGCTTGGATATGATTGTTGACCTCGTCGACCGAAACGAAGAAATGTTCCTGTATTATGACCACCACGATTAAAACGTGAAAACAATGGACTTGAACGACCAAAACGCAGAAATGATCCTGATGATGATGGTATTTGTCTACCGAATCTTAAAAATGATGTCGCAGGACGCATGTAACCATTTTCTTCATCACTTTCACTACTGCTCGAAGATACATCATCATGATCAAATATTGGTTTTGATTGATGAACAGGATTTAATTGATCATATGAATTAACATCATGTGGATCTATTATTAATAAAATAAATAAATCTACATATCATAATATCAAATACAAACACACAATATTAATACGTACTACTCGATGCTATTGCTACCAATTGTATGCAGATAAGTGCCGATAGGATAGTGAATCGATACATTATATTCAATGAATGATGAGAAAATGATATCTAAATAAAATGGATGACAGAAAAAGAAAATCAATTCTTTGTTACTTTCGCTATTTGCATATATATATATATATATAGTTTTCAAAAGAAGGAAAAAAAAAGAATTTTTAGTCAAATCAAGTAAATTTTTTCTTTGACTTATTCGAATAGAATCGAAGTAGAGCACTTTAATTAATGACTTTCATATAGAAAATATTCATTTACTAAATCAATTTTTGAGTAGATAGAAACAACGAGAAAAACATTGCAAAAAAAATTAGTGTTAATGTATGCGCAATAAAATTAGTAATTATAATGACATTTTTTCATTTCAAAAGTATACTATACCGCAATCAATAATTGTTGATCAAGGGTCTATGCACTTTATGAGCAATTTGAGTAATGCTTTCTTTTTTCTTAATTCTGCTATCTGCCAATCTCATTGCGGACAAAAACATTTATGTGTGGTACTCCTGACATTGTTTACCTGAACTTTTTCCCATCAAAAATGTATACATTTTCAAAAGATTAAAGTGCCCTTAATAATCTATATATGTATATATATAGTTTTATCTAGATTTATATATTACAAAAGATTTGGTGTCAAAAATAAATATGAAAACATATGCACATGAGTCTCTCTCAATAGAATCAATCTAAAAATAGTTTGATATTTATTCAAAAAAAGTCCTTAAAATATTTCACCAAATGATTATAAATTTCCGGTTATTAATAGCAGTCATTGTCATAAATAGACTATCTTACTAAATTATGCTTCAATTATCTATATTTAAATGAAAAAAAATGAATCGAAGAAAAAAAGAAATTAATAGTTTTTTTGTCTGCTCACTTTCAATACTCATACCAACATCATAGTCAGTGCATTATTCATTATATTATATTGCTCATGAACTTCTTTTCTAATCTCATGAATATAGGATAAAAATCATATTTACTTATTGCTTTAAAAATAAAAGCATTCATTACTTTTAAATCAACTATTTGATCTCTCATTGAACATTCGATGATAATGAAAGATATTTTGCCATTCTCTTCTGTTTTTTATCTTGTTCTATTAATATACTTATTTACCTGATAATAATGATGGTTCTAGTTTTCTAATTCACTCTCTGGACTATGTCTTGTTTTCATTCGTAAGTATAGAAAAAAAAAGAAAGAACATGATGCAGTCCAAAATGTAATATTAATAATCCATTCTGTATTATCTTCTACTATCAACTTACTCTTTTTCTAACTATATTAATATCAAAACTATATCCGTATTCACGTAGCCCATGTGAAAGAAAAAGGAAACGAACAAGGCGTGCTTTCCAAACATGATAATAGGATGTTGAAATATCGCATACTTGGAATGTGTTGAGCGATAGTAACTATCTTAGTGTATGATATTTATTGATAAAAGAGAGATAATAAAAAAAAATCTATAAATCAAAGTCAAGGTGTAAATGTAAGATTTGGTAATCCAAAAATAACAGCATTTAATTGTTGAAGTTGCAAGGCTGGTCGTTGTCTTTCTTCTATAGGTTCTTTTGTTGGTGGTAATTCGGAAATAATTCCAGTTGGAGGAGCTAATGATGTCTTCTTTTTATTGTTTAGATCCATTTTAGCTGCTGATTGTGGTTGTTGTTCTTTGCTTTTAGGCGATGGTGAACGAGTTTTTTTATTAACCGTAGTATTTCCTTTCGCTTTTGTGTCTTTTGATGTTGCTGTTGTTGCTGTTGGATCGATTTCAATTGGACGAAAATATGGATATACAAATAAACGTAATGCTTGACTTAATGAACAACGAAGTGTTGCAATATCTAAAAATAAAATTTAATTATTTATTATAATTATCAAATTGCAAATTATTACCTGTAAAAATATTAATTAATAAACTTTCATTTTCATTCATTGTTGATTTCCATTGATTAAGTAATATGGATTTAATACCACCTGAACTCCATAAAAGTGCTGTTTCAGTTGCATGATCAAGTTCAATTGAATCATTTTCATTCAATGATCTTAAAATTTTCATAATAATCATATTCATTAATATATATGTATGAAATTTTCTTCAATACTTACGATATAGGTGTATTAATTGTACTAGTTGATGTTCGATCAAATGAACATAATATTGTACAACCTAATTCAAAATAACAAAAAAACATTTTTTTATTACATAAAATTTGAGTTTTTTTTTTTTTTTACCATTTTTAGATAATGTCGGACATTTATATGATCCTAGTAATTCACCTAATGTATGTGCACCATAATAAATAATACCTTGTGCTTCACTAATAATACGTTCAAGTTCGACGGTACTAAAAGAAAAAAAATTTATAAATTAAAATCTTTCTATTAAATTAATTAAAATAGCATAAGACGAGGTGAGGTGTATATAAGAATAATAAAGAAGTACCATAGGGATAAATAATAATAATAATAATAAATAGAAGGGTATATATATTGTCTATTTAAACTTACGAAAATGGTTGAAGAGAAAGAGATACACTCTTTTGTGACCTGAAAATAGCTAAATTTAATTTATCTATGTCGCAGTTGGTTAGAGAATTTAGTTGAGATTGGAATTCATATAAATATAGAAATAATATCTATATCTATATTTTTAATTAATAGGAAAGAAAACAGAATTGGTAAATTTAGCAGAGTTATTTCACATATAATAGATAAATTATTCTTTTTTACGAGAGACAAAGTAAAAATCTGAATGCTTTAAAATATATTATTAACTTAAAAGAATAGTTTATACAGAATATAAGGGAAAAATAATATGGCGGTTGTTTATATTAATTTGATTATTTATTTATTTTATTGATGAGCGGGACATGCGGGACATTGAAATTTCTATTAGATAAAAATATACAATTT